>VYZM01005851.1:0-33400 GCA_013398915.1 Dromas ardeola
CCCCTTTGCCTTCCAGAGCCAAGCTTTTCATTAGCTTGCTGGAATACCCTTCACAAGGGTCCACAACCCTACTGCAAAAGTTGCAAGTATTTGCAGATCAAAACAGATTAAAAACCACCGTTTTGGAGATAGACTATTAACACTCATGCTTTTTGTTTTGCATTACACACTATATTGAGCAGTTACAGGGGTCTGAGACTCCAGGGTCCTGAGCTCTGTTCTCAACTTTTCAGGTAGCTTATTGTGTAACTGCAGGCATTTTTATGCATTTATCGGTATGAAGGGGAAGATAATACTTGCCTGTGTCTTAGGAGTTTGTTACCTGCTTACCTGTTAATGTTTGAAAAATTCTTAAGAGCTCCTTCTCAGAAAAGAGCCATAAAGAACTGAGCATTACTGCTGCTATTAACATAAAAGTGCTGTTTGCAGAATTTATTTTAAAATAAATGTCTTACATGCCTGGAATACGTATTTGCTGTGGCCTCTGTAAGTGCTGACAGCTTTTCACCCTGGGACCATTGTAAGGAGAAGAGATGGCTTATTACAGAAGTCATACGATTTGACATTAATTCTTCTTGTTTCTCCGTCTTATTAATATCTCCTATTTGTGCATGAGTGGCTGCACAAGCTTCTTTGCCTCCTCAATCATGTATTGCAGTCATAATCAAAGATCAGATGGGATGGGACACAGTGCTGGCACTGCACTTTTCTGACGGCCTCATTGGTTTCCGTGAAAATTCAGACTTTCATGTACTGAAAGTGATGGATTTCACCCAAATCTTCAAATATGAGATTGCTGCATTGCTGTTTTACTGAGTGGGCATCAATGGACTGTAGCAACAGCAGTAAATGTCAAAATCATTACTTTGTTGCAGCCAAGGGAAAATGGCCATGCCAGAATCTCCAGGAGCTGGTCTTAAGAAACAGTGTTCTCAGCAGCAGTAACTCTGAAGCCTACTGATGACCACTTCATAACATATGATACTTGCATCCTTACTGATCTCTCTTGTGAAACACTTGCCTTTGTTAGTATTACAAAAGCATTTTGGAGTTGTGGCTAAAGCTGTGACCAAATTCCAAGAAGTTGTTACCATTTCATCTTCCAATGTGTTCGTAACTGACATCATAATCCACTACTATGGCAAACACTGAAGTGTCACAAACCTAGCTATTAAATGAAATAAACATTGAGAGGAAAGTAATTTAAGCTTGGGATAAACTGAGATAAATTTCAAGTAGTCCAAAATGGTTGTATCAGCTTGAAGGGAACAAAGAAAGCACAGAAATTAGTTTCTGGCACTTTCTAGTTTAGGAACTATTTTTGATTCCTGGGGAGAGTTCAGCTGCTCAAACCCAGATGTTAACTGCAAAGGCAGAAGTGTCTCTTGGCAGCTGGAGATATTACAGTAGCCAATGTCCTGTTGTTAATAGATGCTCACAGGATTCAGAAACAGCGTTTTTTTCTTCCTTTTAGTCAGAAAGGCAAACTGTGACCAAATGTGCTGTCATGCAAAGTATGTGGTGGAGCTAGACTAAACCACAGTAGTCACTTTCAAGAACCAAGAGACACGTAAAACTGACTTCTTTCCTGCTCTGACACACTAAAGTTGCGGCCCCTTTGGGCTTCCTGTATTATGTCTCCTGTTGGGTTGGGGTGGGGATGGTTTGATCTTGGAAATAGTTTGAAACTTATTGGCAAATATCTGCCTTTGGGTTCAGTGATTTTTTTACTCAGTCTTCTCTACCCTGAAAGCCCTTCATGTTGCAGAGCAATGTAATGTATTGTGAAATTGCAGAAAAGTGAGTCACTGTGGAATATGGTAATTCCTACATTAACACCTGAATGGTTTTGCATTATCTGCTTGTCACTGCTAATGCTGTGGATTCTCTGTTGTGTCACCACCACTCATGCATTTCTTAATGGACTGTTTAACCTGTGATACATTAAGACAACTACTACATAGCTATGGCAATGTATTTTCATCGTGGCATATAGCATTTTTACTGCATCAGTCTTAAGGCCCTACCAGACATCACTATCAACACCTTCTTGTAACAGTCAAGGCCTGCATAAACATATCCTTCCCTCTGCCAGTGCATCTAGTCCAAGTGCTGTCTTGATTCTGATGCCTGGGAAAAAAACCCAACCCAAAACCCCAAGGTTAGAATAATCTCCTAAACACTGTCTCTTAAACCCCACATTTTTTTAAAGCCCTTGTCTTCTAAGGACCATATCATAACCCTTTGAAGCCACTGGCAAAACTCAGGTAGGATAAGAATTTGTCCTAATGTATTGATCAAAAAAACCTTTCAGAACTGACTTTTTTTTTATAAGCATGAGTGTGTAGGACACACATTCAGGGGCCTTTGATGTGCATATGTTTCTGTCGTGCATGTTGTATGTACCACAAGGGTACTTGAGCTGGCTGTTTTGTGCAGGCTGATGGTATTGTTGAATCTGGTGTTTCCTGGCAGGATGTTTGGTGAGTTTTGCTGTGCGCCTGTTTCCTGAGTCCAGTCTCTATTTACAAGGATGTTGGGGCCTCTTTGCAGCACAGTATGGGCTGCTGACACTGGCAGGCCCCCTAACTGCCCCCCAACCACAGGACTTTGCAACTCAGATGCTGTCTCTTATCTCACCCTTCCAAGAATTTCCCTACAAAGACTGCTTGTGTTGCAAGTGGGCTGCTATCAAATGGGAGACTGTTTAATGCTCTAGCTGGCTGGGCTGGAGGATAGCAGTTTTTGGAGTCAGAGCTTGGAAAATGCTGTCCCAGCACACATTCAGGCTGCTCCACTGTCACTCAGGGGATGTTTAACACAGACTTGAATAGAATAACACCGTGTTCATAATGAACTACCCTTTAAAACATTCAGAAAAAACAAACACATGGTAGGAGCTTTTAACATTACATATGGATGCCAGCATTCAGCAGGGCATAGATAAATTTGTTTGGATCAATAAATTTGGACACTGTAGGTTCGAAAACTTGCACTGACCCCCGGTGTTACTGGGTTCCCGTCACAACAGAGAGGATAATAAAAAGAAGGGGGGAAAAGAAAAGTAGTAACAGAAAAAAAGAAAATGAAAGAGCAGACATATCCTTTCTCTGTGTTATCAGCTGTTGCTTTGGGGACTATGTGTGCGCATGGAGCAGTGCAGAATAGGAATATGTGCTCCCATATCAATATCTGAGCAGTTTGGGGAATCACAGCTATTCAAAAGTTTTCTGCAAGCAGGAAGTGGGTCTGAATCCCAAGGACTTCTGGGAACTCCCCTAGGGGTTGTGGCAGTCGATCCCTTCCACCACAGATTCCAGAGGGGCTGCAAGATCAGCTTTTATCATGGCCCAGTCCTCACTGCTTCAGGGAACATTGTGAAGCAGAAGGATGCATGAAACCACTGGTACTGATGCTAGTTCTGTCCATACCATTCATATAGCCTCCACTCAGGTCTCCAGTGGCAAAGGAGACAGCAGCAAGTGCAAACCCTTTCTTTCTTCATTAATATGTATGCCTTGCTTAGGAAGCTTTGAAATATTTGTCATAATTTCATTGTGTCAGGCTATAGCTGATGGGACCTCAGTGTCACAGCTCACCACTATATACTGTGGGGGAGAAAAACAGAAGGAGGAAAAAAACCTCCAATGGGCAATTATAAAGCAAAGTCATCATTAGTGTTTAATAAAATATTGGGATATTAACCAGAGCTGTCGTGACAATGGTTGCACCAGGGTGTCATCGTGAATCATCAGTAATAAAAGAATGGGCTGCTTTTTAAAGAAATTTATAAGTTTTTAAATAAACAAAATAAATGGGCTTTGCTGTTCAAGAAACCCAGTAGCACATTATGCCAGAATCCTGAAAATTTCTCTTAGGATTTCGCTTCCTTGGGCTTAGTGCCCATAACTAGTTACCTTTTCTTGTTGTTTGAAACAAACCTTAAATACTAGCCCTGATGAGTAGCAGAGGAAGTCCTGTTTTCTCATATAATCCTTTGAACATTCAGGAGCTATCAGAATCACCAGGCAAATGTGAGATTTCACTAGTATTCTCTTGTTTCTCAGAGTATTCTCTTAACGTTAGCAATAAAGTCTGCCTGCCTTTTTATCTTTCTCCCACCTGGCTGCTGGAGTCCTAGTTGCTACTACTGTAAATAAGTGAAAATAGCTTTCATCTGCTGTTCACTTAAAGGTTTACATTTGCTCTGTTTTTTCTGCCTTACCCTCCCTCCTACATACTCAGTGTGCAATAGGTTGTGATGAATGTTCTGGTTATGCATGGCCCTGGTTAAACTGGGAATCATCATGTGGTCAGTACTGTGCAGGTGTCACTGTGCTGATTGGATTAATGTTAGCATGAAGGGTAATTTATAGAGCAATAAGTAAACCACAGAAAAACTCTATGACAAGCCATTTGTCACCTTGTTCTAAGGAAATTCTATTGTGCTGTTGCAAAAGGACTAAATACTCCACTTTAGACTACAGAGAAGAGAACATGAGACTCCTATTCTGACTTGATAGTATGCTTTTATATACTCAGTTGAGAAGTGTTATATTAAAAGAGCTTTAAACTCCGCATGAGTTAAGACTTACTGGAAGGACACAGAGAAATACACAGTAGAGTGGCCAATGCAGGAGAACATGGGAGTCTTTCTGTTAAAATGTTAGAATTCAGCATTTTCTTGAAAAATTTTGGCTGATCCTACTTAGTAAACTCAATTCAATTTTTAGAAGTAGTAAAATTTGGAGTAAAAGTTTTGGGGAAAGTCAGTCTTTGGTATCTTTTGCTTCAAGTTAATGGGAATCTGCATTTTAAAGATGGGCAGCTAATGCACATAAGCCTGATTTGCTGTGAATCAAACAGCTACTTAATGAACTGGTGTCCACGAGTGAGCTCATGGCCCTAATAAAGGCAACAACAGTTTTGCTGTTAAATCCAAGGTGATAAGGATTTAATCCCATGACTATTAATTCCATGTCATTGTTACTGCTCTGTAAGAAAGCTGAACTACGACCTTTTAAGAAAACATCCATAAGGCTCCACTTTCCTTTTTTTTTTCAGGCAGGAAAATTAGTGAAAATTTTACACCAGCAGTTTTAGGTGGTCAGGCAGTACTATCAAGACCCCAACAATTCATCATATCGGGTATATTATTTTATTGCCAAATCACTCTTTATTTTTCTCCCTTTTTCTCTGTGTCTCTCTTTATCACAGTTTTCCTTCCAAAATATAATATCATTACCATCCAGTTGGCTATATTTAAATGCCTTTGTCGCAGAGAAATCCAAGTGAAGCTGGTTTCTGTTTACTTTTTAATTTCTTGAGAATTGCTCCATTTAAGATGCCTTGTCTCTGGCATCACACAGCACTACCTAAGCCTTGCACATCTTTCTTTGTAGTACCCCAGTACAGTAACCAAGGGGCTGTCTGAGTACATTGGTACTGATGTGAGAGGCCTGGCAAAGACGAGAAGAGAACATGACCAGCTCATTCAAGTAAAGCAGAGAATGCATACACACAAGCATTAATTTGGCAATGGTATGGCCCACCGATACTGGTATTCCTTCTAGTAGCAAGGGAAGGAGAGGCCAGCAAAGACCTACAAGGTCCAGTTCTGCTGTTTCACTTATTTGTTTGTTGGCACAAAGGTAAAAGGCTGCAATAATGTCTATGATTAAGTTAGGCAAAGAGAAGATCTGATCCCATTTAGTATGAAGCTGTTGGAAAAACATGCATTCTGCAAGGAGCTGTGAGAACTATGGAAGTATTTGGGGTGTTAAGGTACAGATTTCTTTTCCTCATAAAATGAAAAAAGTTTATCATTTTTGCCCTTCCATGGTCTCTGCTGTGGCCCACAGACTCAGCAAAGCTGTCATATGTCTAGGTGAGTTTTGCTAGCAGTGAAGTACAGTTCCTGCGCTCAGATATCCAAACCATTCCTCCCTGAATCATTCCTCCAGACTGTGGCACATCTTCTGACCCCCACTTCCATTTTGCCCAGAAAATGGAAGTCCCAGAAGCCCAGCCCTATCCCTGGCCTCACCACAGCTTCATTGTAAGGGACCTTGAGAGGGTCAGAGCTGCAGCATCCTGGACAGTTAGCTGGTATTGCCAGGTAGTACATGCAGAGCCTGCCTTCCCAACTTGAACATGGCATTGCCCTTAAAACAAGCAGCTGTTTCACCCAAGCTGAATAAACCAGAGCTGATTACCTACTTGCTTAGCCATTAGCAGCAGTCAAAAATGGGAAGAAGTCAAAGTCCTGGAGTTTTGTAGAAATGCAGGCTTTGATGTAAGCTGTGTGGCTTGGACCTGTCTTTAGTAATAGACCTAGCAGTTCATCGAGTTACTGCTTGTTCTGTGTATCCCCCCCAGGAGTAATGGGCAGGCCTGCAAGCCATATTGCAAATTATTGATTTTGTCTTTCTCTTCATATAGATGAATGATGTTCTACTGTACACATATCCCCAGAAGGATGGCAAATACCGACTGAAAAACACCTTGGCTGTGTCAGGCATGAAGGTAATGCCTCATCTGTATTATAGGCTGGAATTAAAGTTGTATAGTGGGCTATTACTGCTTTGCTGGTTTAGGTCTCATATCCAGCTGAGGGCAAGGGGAAACAGGGGTTGGAGCTGTTATCAGGGGATTCCCTTGCTTCTTACAAGAGAAAGAGGAAAAATAATATAAAGCAAACATATAAAAGATTATCTATAAGGCTGTGACTTAGTATGACAGCCTTATTCAGGCTGCATAAATAATACAAGCCAAAATCAGTTTTACCATCTGATCATGAAACTGGAGACAGAAAAGATTTATATCCCATTTTGTCTATTCCTCTCTTCTTCATGTCTCGAGCCCATACAGGGTTGTTCCCTACAACATATTCACTAGGGCTTAGTCTGCCTGCTTTTAAACTCCTGCCACTCAAAATTTACATAAGCTTTTGTTTGCCTGGATTTCATCTGCCCTTTAACCATTTCCATCAAAAGCATTAATGGGTTCAAAAAGTGATGCGCCAACTTTATGGGGAAAAGGTGTATTGGGAGCTATTACATGAAATGATATAAACAGTCTCCTCTTCAGTAAATTTCTAAATTGCAGATTACAGAAACTGGACACAATTGTCGTGTTCTTAAAATCTTTCCCTAAGCATCCATTGGCACCAATACCTGTGCAACAAGAGGTACTGGACTGGAGGGGTCTTTGCTTCTTAAGCCTAGCCACCCATTACATACCTCCCGCCAAGAACCTTTGTAACTGCTCCATAGCTAATATGCCAAGTTTTATTTATGTGAAAGAGGGCCTGAAGTGACAAGTCAGGAGTTTGGGGATCTAGGAAACATGCAAGATGAGAATTACTAATCATTAATTCCAGCAGAATGACATGAGTGGGTTGAGGTGTTACGAAAAGGTGGGAGGCTGATCTCCCTAGAGACCTGATAGTGTAAAAAGAACTATTGGTTCCCAGTTGGGGTAGGAATTGTTAAAACATGCTACCATTAAGTGAAAAGGCGTTGCAGAGCAGGTGCCTGTTGGGGTACATTTGAAACACTGAGTCACTGGCATAATAGATGCTTGTTAATAACAAGGTATCAGTATCATGAAGTTATGTTTCTCCTATGTGGCTGTTGCTATTAGTAGGCAACTAATGGCCAGGTTGGATGGGGCTTTGAGCAACCTGGTCTAATGGAAGGTGTCCCTGCCCATGACAGGGGGTTGGAACAGTATGAGCTTTAAGGACCTTTCCAACTCTATAACCATTCCATGATTCTATGATTCTATGGTAATACAGTACATGTCAGGAAAAAGGTTTTAGCTGAGCTGTAGCTTTTAAGTATTTTTATTGCTCTTAAAAAGCCTTGCTGCAGACAGGCATTCACTGAACTGAAGTGCTTCACTGTATAATGTCTGCATGTGAGGAAGAAAGTTATTTTAATTCATTCCAAGAGTAGCCAAAACTTTTGCCCAAAAATGCTCTGACACTTGTCAGACTAAACATCTCCTAAGCTTGTCATATTAAAACTGAACCCTGATCGATACTTTATCCTTACCTTTATAGTTGGATTAAATGTTTTTTTTTTTCCTTTAGCACTACCACCATATTGAAATAGAGAGCATTCCTTATTACACCAGCAATACAAAGGACAGAAAACCCTACCTGCCCATCTTTTTGCATCAAAATATGAAACAGATGGCTGGGACATCATAGGTCCATATGCATTGAGACTTGTATGGTGTACTGGTTATAAACAGTTTAACTCATGTCCACATTCATGTTCATGCCATTTGTTTCTAGGTCAGCCGCCCAGTGACAGAAAAAGCCCAAAATGTCCTGAAGATTGAATACGATGAATATTGCCTGACCCTGTCAGCAAGGTACTGTACCCAAACAGCCATGGCAGAGGGTGTTACATTCTAGATTAGTCTAACCAATACCCAAGACTTAAATGGTGTCTCATTCTTTTTTAACTCAATTTCAGTCTGTGCTATTGTGACAGACAATGGCTGAGTTCTTGATTACACAATGAAGATATTAATTATAAATGCAAAGCTCATAAACTGTAACTAATTCAACTCATATACCGAGTAACAATTAGAAGTCATCTCTTGATAACATCTTAAAGAGAAAGGAAAGATAACAAAGTCTGTTACTAAGAAGCCTGAGTACTTTCCATGATCTTTCACATTTTTTCCCTGTGACACTAGGAGTATGTTATCTCTCCCTTTTATCAGTTCACTTGTTACCTTATATCGCTAGAGTTGCAAAACTGACGGAGAAAATAGTAATTAGGTAACACCAAAGCCAAAATTAAACCTTACTGGCAGCCTCATGGGTCTTTCTAATAAAAGGATTTTCACTAATGAGTTTGTGTAGTGCTAGTACTGAATGCAACTGTGAGTCAGGATCTCTGTCCTGGGATCACAACCTAATGCCAGAAAGAGATTGTAGGTCAGTTTCTGATCAGAAGATAGCAGTGTACTATATTTTTTCATGCTTCTAGCCCAAAATTATCCTGCAAATCTACCTAGAACTACAGCAGAAAGGTGGCTGGCTTGATTTACATATGTTGTCTACTACAAAAGACATAGCACACTAGCAGTGGTATTAAAATTAAGTCTTCCAAATAACAAGGTCTTCAGTGCTTTTAAGTACTGACTTTCCCACCATCAGTCTCCAACTACAGCATGGCTGGAAACAGACTTCCCTAAATTAGACAGGGCAATAGAATGACAGGGAGCGTATTTTCTTATACAGAATCAGAATTCGGAGCGCTCATCCTTCCCAGGCACTTGCCATATGTAAGCAGTGCTCAGATACCTGTCAAAGGCTTTTTGTCTATTTCCTTTTATAACTAGCAAGTGAGAAAATATCTGAGATTTTCTTAGAGCTGCACACTCATCACAGCCCTCAAAATATACATCTAAATTACCTTCTGATAGTTACAAAAGCAGGAAGTGTACAGTCCTTCTGTATTCTTGAGGGGAAATAACTGCTGCATGTCCCTTTTATTCAGGGCAACTGAAGTTGGCATCCCTAGTGGGAAGCTTGGGATGTTCTGCTTGCATTGTTATGTTGTTTCTTTGCCTTTTGTACTCATATCAAGTCTGTGCTTAGTTAGCCTAAACAAAGCATGTGAGGCCACTGCAAGATGTGTTTCTTTGATAGTAGATAGAACTGAGACTATCTACTGAGACTAAGGTTGCCCTTCTGATAACAGCCAGATGGAGACTGACTCTTATCAGAGCACTGGGATAGAGCCCTTTTCCCTTCCTTGTGCTGCTCTTTCTGGGACCAATCTGCCATAAGTCACCCAAGAACATTTTTCCCTCTCCCTTTCTGTGCTGGCTGGCAGAGCTGATGAGACACCAGTGCGACATCATGCTCTCCTAACCCCACTGCACAACATCCTTGACCTGCTACACTCACCAAAAGGAGCATCAAAGACAGAAAAGTTCCAGAAGGCTTCAAGTGTCCCTGAAGTCTGTATCTTTTACTGCTCACGCCAAGGCGCTGCAAGTCCGCACTGAAGGCCAGTTGTTAACAATCACAACTGAAACCTCACAGTGCCTTTACACTTGTATGAGACAAGGTGAATGCATTGAGGAAATAAGGCATGAGTGCCAGGGACTAAAGGCTACTGAGTAGAATGAGGATGACCAGAGCTCAGAAGTCAGCATGGCTATATGAGCAGATGGCACTGTAAAGTCTTTACATCTCCTGCTGAAAATGGCTCGCTTACTGGCTTGCAGTGAGCTGGTAACAGATCTGAGCACAGAGCCATTATGGAGAAGGTTCATACTGCTCTTATACCTTTATTTGCATTTCAAAAATGTTCTTCTTGGACACAGGGGTAACCATGTGGTGCCCATATAAAATACCAGAGCACTGGGAGAAGGCAGTCAGTGTTACCTCCCTAAAAGGCTAAATCAGAATGACAGTGATAGCACTGCAACAAAATCCCATCCCAGTCCAGTTTCTGTGTTCCATGGATGCCCCTGATGTCCGGGAGACTGCAGTGACAATTTGACCCTCTCTATATGCTTAAGGAAAAAATATATGAGCCAACAAGGACAAGTGATAGCTCAGCACAAAAGTTGCAGCCCCAAAATCACACAAGAACCAAATGTAGCAATGGTGAATCAATGTCTGAGCTTCTCTGAGCCTCAGACATTCAGCCAAAATTCCTCTGAGCATTCATACAACCAATGAGACAGCTAATTAAGAATAGGCCAGTGCCAATTGACATAATTTATATTACTCATCAGCAGACAGGTGTTATTCCCACATTTAGACCCTAATAACCTGTGATTACTGCCTAGAGATGTTTAATGGAGTGGAGAAGAGGTTAAAGGGGCCAGTTAGATATCAGGCTTTTAATAGCAGATTGTCCCTCTTATCTGTCTTTCCCAAAGTGGCTTTAATTTACATCACTATATGGGCCATGATTTCCTTTGGTTTTTTAAATCATATCTTAATTCTCAAGTGAAAAGAATTTCCAAGAAAGAATTAGCAAGAGAAAGATTGAAGCCAGGACTTCTTTTAGTGCTTTGCAGGCTGCGAATATGATTTGTCTGGAAAATACAGACATCAAGTTGCTCATGAGCCAGCAAGGGAGATCATGGACTAGATCATCTCCAGAAGTCCCTTCCAACCCCTACCATTCTGTGATTCTGTGGTTCCTCAGATTTCCTAGAAAGTGTAATTTGGCAGGACTTTTGGTAGTAATAAGGACTGGCTAGTAGTGTGATTCTTGACAGAGACAGTCTGTAACATAGCCCCCTGGCTTGCAGAGATTAGCCTGTAGATACACTGGCTCAGAGTTTCTCCTTCAATTTCTACTGGAGGCTTGTTGAATTTTATAGAGGCTGGTGTTTTTCAGACAAGGGCTTATGCTCATGGTACAGAGGGAGGCTGTCAGAGATCATTGATAAAATCTGGCATTTCCTCTCTTTCTGTGCTTTTTTTTTTTTTTTTAAGACCACAAAAGACAAATTGTTCTCAGATGTCTTGTTTGGTGGCCTTAATGAGGACAGTGTGAGGAAATCACAGCTGAACAGCAGCTGGCAATGATGCCACTGCTAATTTTTACAACAAAGTCTAGTGGGTAGCTTTAATGTGAGTGGCTGGTATGAACTTGGTGAGGGAAGACCACGCTGAGTCGCATTTGCACCCATGACTGATGCTGGGAACAGCTAAAGCTGTATACAGTTTCAGATGGACAGGAAGCACACGGTTTGAAGTCACAGCAAGAAAACCAGCTAACACAGGCAGGACAGCTTATGGTTGTAACAGTGCGAATGCATCTGGGAAGTAACAGGCACTAAGAGCCCTGCTGCGTTTCTGGGACAGCTGGACTGGCA
The DNA here is from genome assembly GCA_013398915.1 of Dromas ardeola. Classification (NCBI taxonomy): domain Eukaryota; kingdom Metazoa; phylum Chordata; class Aves; order Charadriiformes; family Dromadidae; genus Dromas; species Dromas ardeola. Next base: position 11,869 of record VYZM01005851.1, read on the forward strand.
GAAAAGCGCAAAGTGCACACTGTTTTGCCTTGTGCAAAGGGGGCATCTAGGGGCCACTGTGGAGAACTACTGGCCTCCACACATAACTGCAACTAGAGGGAATGCAGAACTTCCTTTCCAAATTTCTGTCCTGGCCTCTTGCCAGGAGACTGTGATGGAGACACAGGAAAATTAAAGCATTCACATCTCTACTGTGGGTGACAGACTTCTGCATTTCCCAACATGCAGATCATCTAAGCATCCCACTGCAGAGATGAGTATGAACATGCTTACTCTGAGCAACCCATGCCAACACTACATGCCCAAGAGTGCCTAAAATCTAGGGCAGACATGACAAAAAGAGACATTTCATATTGTCTTATGTGCTCTAGGATTGAGCAGCTTATAGCAAAGTCAGAAAATTTGAAAAATTTCCTTCTCAGTCACAGTCCTAACCATGGATCCACACTAAGCATCCCACTGAATAGGTTCAACGGTCAATTTTGTTCCTTGTCGGGAAATTACCAGTTCAATGAAGTAATGAGGAAAAGCAAACATTCATAAAGCGAAGCTTTTTTCCTCTGATCCAGAAACAGCTTGTTTGAGTCCCTGCTGTGCATGGCATTGACTGCACTGATGTATTTTATTCCACAGCTCTTGCTCAGAAAGGGATGACTGGTACAGCTGCATCAGCAGACACATCCCAGATGACTACAAAGCTCACAACACTTCCACTTTCCACAGCAGTGTGGAGGTAAAAGGAGTCCAAGTCTTTCAATGCTTGAAAGAGGTGGGGGGAGAAGGGAGAGAAAAAGAGGAAAGAAGGAGGGTTATAAAACGCAGAGTTCCTCATGGTAAGATGTTCTTATTATTTTCATTTAAACCAGTATGCCAGGCTTAAATAAGGAAGGTAATCACAGCTCATGGGACACCTCTGAAATGTTAATCACACTCTATACTCTGTGGCCTTTGCTTAAATAGGAGTTCTTCTGGAGGAAGACTATTTTGGATGAACTAAAAATAGCTGCAAACTTCTTAGATTTTAAGAAAACAAAACTACCCATTAGTTACACTAATATCATACACACAATAAAGTCACTACCAGTGCAAACCCCACCTGCAATATTCTAATTGTACCAGCACAATTGACATATATTCTTGTCTTCTCGTTCATTTCAGTTGTACTGCTCTCAGTTAAGAAGGCAAAGAATGCATCAGACAAAAAGTAAAAATGCTATTTTATGTTTGTAGAACCCGAGTTTTACTAAATAAGACTAACTGGGGAAAACAGAGTGCTGGTGAGGCCACACCTGGAGTGCTGTGTCCAGTGCTGGACTCCCCAGTACAAGAGAGACATGGACATACAGGAAAGAGTCCAATGAAGGGCCACAGGGATGGTGGGCTGGAGGACCTCACATATGAGAAAAGGCTGAGAGAGCTGGGACCGTTCAGCCCGGAGAAGAGAAGGCTCGGGGAGGGATCTCATCCATGTGTACAAACACCTGAAGGGAGGGCACAAAGAAGATGGAGCCAGGCTCTTCTCAGTGGTGCCCAGTGACGGGACCAGAGGCAATGGGCACAAACTGAAACACAGGAGGTTCCCCTGAACACCGGCAAACACTTTTTCACTGTGAGGGTGACTAAACTGGCACAGGTTGCCCAGGGAGGTTGTGGAGTTTCCATCCTTGAAGATATTCTAAAGCCGCCTGGACATGGTCCTGGGCAGCTGGCTCTTGGTGGCCCTGCCTGAGCAAGGGGATTGGACTAGATCACCTCCAGAGGTCCCTTCCAACTTCAGCCTCCCTGGGCTTGAAGCAAAGGCACCTGTACAGCACTACAACGTGGTGCATTCCCAGAAATATGAACAGTGAATAAATTTTCTAAAGCCACTTACGTATATTCAGATTAGCCATGGAAAGCATGGATCAGATTTGCATTGTGTGTGGGTAAATTAATCTTTGGTTTTATTGTTTTCTGTACTGTCGCTTCCTGATCATAGAACTGTCCCAAGGTATAATGACATAAAAAGCTTAGGCCATTTTTGATCAAAAGCTATTATTGATAGATAATATTGAAGATATTATTTCAAAACCTGTTAGTAAAAAGATGGCTTTAACTCATGTTCTTACCTGCAATTTGCATATGCAATGAATCAGATCCTTGTCTGATGTGGAAGAGTGTCCTGCCTGACCAGTAATAAATCTACATGGATTTTTACCTGTTGTGACTCTGGCTTTAACAGCACCATGTACTGATTGGCCACAGCCTTTCAGTGCTGAAGCAGCTGTACCTCCCAGTGTGCATTAGGAAGTAGAAAAATTGTACATCTTAGAAGGTGAAAGTAGACTGAAATAAGAGGAGAATTGTACATGATGGAGCAGGGCTGACTGAATGTACTTCGGAAGCGTGGAGGCTTCTTCATTTGTTCTTGTTTGATTTTAAGCTAAGGGAAAGGCTTGGAATACCCTTGGGTGAGAGGCCTCCTACTTTGGTACCTGTGTCCCATGTCATGATGTGCATGAACTGTGGCTGTGACTTCACCCTCACTTTGAGGCGACACCATTGCCATGCCTGTGGGAAGGTAAGAGCTGTACAAGCTTCTCAGGGAGGCTTTATTCACACCCCTAGGACATTGGCTGCCACTGCTGTAACATCTGCAAACTTGTAGCAACATGAAGACCAGAATTTGACTTCTCACAGAACCTGTTACTGCTTTGCTAAATTAAGTAATTAGGTTTCTAATGACTCTAGTAGGAACAACAGTAACTTTCCCTTGAGGGTCAAATTAATTCCAAAGGCTAGTACTTGAATGCTTACAGGGTAATTGTTGCTGAGTCCAGCCATTATATCTGATATACAGATAGCTCTAGAGACAATGAAGCAATACACTAAAAATACAGGCTCTGTTCTAGACCAGAGCAGTAGCACATCTAGTCCATGTCCTGTCCCTAATAACAGCTGGTAAAATTATCTTCCAAGAAAAGTGAAGAAACTCAGCAGTAGAGCATGGTTTAGTTAGTGACCAAAGGGAAAGTTTCCTCGATGCTCCACTGAAGAGTTGCTGCCTTTTGCCCTAAAGCCAAGGGGATCTGTAAACTTTCTTGGTTTTTTCCCTTTATCACTGACTCTAGAGATTTGGTTATACACATAGACCTGCAGTCCTGTTTTAAACCATGGCTGTCTTTTAGCCTCAGTGATATTTTTTTTTGGTATCAAACTACCAGTAATTTTTGCTAGTATGAAAAAGCATTTATTCAATCTTTCTTCTAATTCCACAGAGAAAAACAGTCTGTACCTACACAGGGATAGGGGGAACATGCAAGCTTGCTTAAGAAAACAATGTTACTAACAGAGCTATGAAAACAGAAGTAATATTAAAGTGGTCTCCTGTGATTCACGAGTAGGGAAGGTTTAAGTTCCTGGGGAGATGAGCACAGCAATGGTGTGCAACTAAGTAACAGGGATCAGTTCTGCTTGGCTTACATCAGTGTAAACGTACAGCAATCACATTTCAGCCACTAGGCTTACCCTGACTGCCACAGTTTTAGGATAGTGTCATATCTGGTCTACTATCCATCTTCCTCTTCCAACCAGCTCAAAGGATTTGTTTTGTATGTGCAAATATATAAATTTAAATTATATTTACGTGCATCTCTCCTCGCTGGAACAGATTGTATGTCGGAATTGTTCAAGAAACAAGTACCCTATGAAGTACCTCAAAGATCAAGCAGCCAAAGTCTGTGATAGCTGCTATATGGAACTTAAGAAAAGAGGTAAGTTTCCTTCATTCTTGGCAAAACTGACAAACCCATTTTCTGCCTGTATAATGGGGAGGCTTTAGGATCTGCCTACCATGTTGTGTTTTGTTAAAGAGGATTTCTCATTTCAAGCACGAGGCATGTGTATTGAGGTCCCAGGAGTGCCAGGCTGTATGTCAGCTAAAACTGTTTCAGCAAGCCAGGTTCTCTGAGGGCTCCCCTGGCCTTCTGATAAACCAGAATAATGATAAAAACTATGTCCTGTGAGGAGCAGCTGAGGACTCTGGGTTTGTCCAGTTTGGAGAGAAGGAGGCTGAGGGGCAAACTCGTCGCACTCTGCAGCATCACGCTTTGCAGGAGGGGACATGGAGAGGGAGGTGCTGAGCTCTTCTCCCTGGGATCCAGGGACAGGTCATATGGGAATGGTTAAAAGCTTCATTAGAGAGGTTCAGACTTGACATTAGGAAACATTTCTTTACCCAGATGGTAGTCAAACTCTGGAATCAGATTTAAATAATCAGATTTAAAAGGGTGATTTGAAAGAAAAGCTAAAATAAAAACTGACTATGGAGGAGGCATTGCATTTTCCTTAGTCATTTGCATTAGTGTATTGTGTGTCTCTTACTCCTAGTCTGATATATACTGATTCATCCGTTTCCCCCTCCCCATTCTGAATTTTCTCAATCTTGCAGAGCGGCCACTAAGTGTGAGCTTCCCTCCAACTTCATCCAGGTGTTCAAGCAGTGCCTTCTCCTCTGTCTTCCACAATATTCATTATTCATCTTTTAAGAAACAGAAGAAGATCCCTTCAGCTCTTACGGAGGTAGGACCAAGCTGCCTGAGAAAGGCAAGAAGCTGTAGAGAACTGTGTGCTCATACTTCAGCAGCTATGTTTATAATTTATTCTATGTGCAGTGGGCTCAGCCCATGCCCTACTTTCATCATGCAATTATTTTTTCTGTTTTTCACAATAGTGTTTGAAATACAAAATACTCTGAGCTCTGGAGATACCACAGAAGCTTCTTGAGCTCACTGAGAAACTCAATTAGAGCAGTGTACTTTTCTCATCAGCCTGTGAAGCCTTTAGAAAACTAAGACAACTTCAAGGTACTAGATAGTACAACAAAGCAGATTACAGACAACGACAAGTATCAACAGAGCACGATATACTGTTGAGCAGCTACCATTTTTCCTTTTTTGACAAGACCCTTGCTTCTCAAATCTTACTTTGATTTCAAGAGAAATAAAATACCACTTACTTAGGGAATAGACTCTAGACCTTGGCAATCAATTCAGGAGCATACATGTTTATCAGGCACTTTCCTTCCAGTTCAAACCAAACTATTTCAAATCAAATGGTTCAAGTTTTGATACCACCAATGTAAAACAATAAAATTCCCACCAATTTCAATGGGGCCAAGATTTCTCCAGCTATATTAGTTTTCTTTCCAGGAACAAGGTGCCAGTCATGTTGATGTAGTCTAGGTAGCTAAGTTGCCCACTGAACTCAAGCACAGTAAGGTACTCCTATTTCACTGAAAAGAGCAGTATTAAAAAGAATAGGCTGCAAACATCTTGCTGAACTCATTGTAAAGTTGAGACTCTGGAATTTCCTGAGGTTTGTTTGCACTGAGGTAAAACTGAGCAAAATATACAAACATGTAATACAAACACACAAACTGAATGCTGAAAGAACCAGCATGCAAAATTTCAGCCTCGATAGGGAAAAAGCATTGCCTTTCTATCCACAAGGAGGCAGCACATCTTTATTGATATGAACTGTCTCACAATAGCATTGCTCCATGACTTTTTCTAACTTGCTTTACCCAGGTCCTGGAACATTGCTGTTCCGCTGCAGAACACTGCTGTATAACTGCTCCATCTTCTCTTGTGTCAGTGCTACAAAAGCTGGGTTTGAATCTCTGTCCTTTGTTTCTAAATCCAATACTATTGCAGTTTACTACTGTAACTAATAATGTACACTGCATTGCACGTGAGTGTGTGTATAGTTCCATCTACTCAAAATCTGGATCTTTAAGAACATTAAGCACTTACATGTCAAAATACTTCTGTGCAAGGGGTAACTTCTCAGAAATATTAATTCACAAATGAAACCAAGTCATAGCCGAGTGATTAACATAAATTGATATAAAACCATTGCAAAGTCCTAAATATACCCACATCTTAGAAGTGTTCAGCCACAAGACAGTAATTCCCTTCTGGAAGCATGTACTTTTAATATATTAAAAAAAAAAAAAAAGAGAGAGACCTGGGAAAAGGGTCAAGTTCGGCTTCTCAGAACACAACTGTAAACTAGCTGACCTCAGTAATAGCTCAACTGCATATTTTCCATCAGAGTTACTGAGAACTAAGTTTAACCAGAAATCTTCAAGCAGAAACCATAAAGAAGCAGAAACCTTAAAAAGAACCATAATACCATGCTTATATTTTTTCTGTCTCGATATTTTTAATGGTCTACTTATGATTTCACGGATATAGACCTGGTTGTCTGGTGTGATGCAAACATGCATAATCAGGAGGGGAAAAGCCTTTGCTGTTACAAATCCTGATTTCTCCTACCCTGCTCCAGGTGGCAGCCTCAGGAGAGGGAGCTACCATCAGTGGTTACCTCAGCAGATGTAAGAAAGGCAAAAGACACTGGAAGAAACGCTGGTTTGTTATCAAAGGCAAAGTCCTCTACACCTACATAGCAAATGAGGTACTGTGCAACCTGACTTGAAATAGTTTCTTATCTGAATTCCCTTTTTTACTCCCTACAGGCAGCACAAGTAAATGCGGACAGTATAAATGGCAGTTCTCACAACCACGTGCCTTCTGAGAACTGGTCCTAACAGACTGAGTCCCCAGGGAGATGTCCTTAGCTGAGGGGCCCAGCTACAGCCCTAGCTGGACCTCAGCATCCCCTCTTCACAAACTGCCCTTCATTGTTTGACTTCTTGCTATTCCTGCTATTATAAACTGTCAAGCTCTGTGAACCTTAGTCTGCATATTTACACCTAAAGACTTCAAGGTCCTTAGGCATTCTCTGGTGCACTTGGTAACTGCCAGATACTTGCAGATAGGTGGTGCTATGATCCATTTCTGGTCAGGGGGAGAATCTTGTAGTTTTGCAAGTATAAATAGGACTTAATTGTCCTACTAGTACCAACAGGGAGAGACAGAAGGCAGTCTGCAGAGGTGAGAATACTGCCCTGTGTATTGGCCTGTGAGCTCCTCCTTACAGCCAAGATGGCTGGATATCAACTAGATCATTTTTATGTATTTTGTCTCTTCCCAGTCCTTTTTCTTATTTTAAGTTCTTCTTTGTGAATAGCTGCAATACAAATAAATTTGAAGTAAGTGTGATATAAAGTTTGGTTATAACGTACAGATTTCATAAGCAGAACCATAAAAAAATTATATGAATGAAATACAAGTTCATGAGAAAGTGGAAGAGGTGCCAGCAGCAACTGAAAGATGCAACATCTTTACCTCAATTTATGTCAAGGACATGGTGGGGATGGCTCACCTTTTGCAAGAAAAACTTCAAATAGTTTACTGCAGTTCAGATTGATTGCAAGGTCTGTGGTCCTCAAAGGGAACCCAAAAAGTTCAATTAAAAAATCTCATTAGACTACTATAGGAGAATCAAAAAGAAATCACAAACACTTACGGGAAATGGTGAATGTTGGGCTGATTAGCCCAAGGCCATGCTAAATGACCATTCTATGCCTTAAATAAGACTTCTTCAGCACTCTGTTGACAGTGGTCATAGTGGCATACGTTGTTTTATATATTCTCTCCGGTTGTGTTATTGTTTAGTCTAAAGCCCAGCTAAGTGTACAACTTGATGTTGCTATCCATCTATCCTAAGTCAAGGATAATATTTAGCCAAAATGTTTTAAACATTGGAGATTGGAAGGAGTAATCAGGCATTTAGGAGAAGTAAAAAAATGCAAGAACTGTCGTAATTGCAATATTTGATACTTTAAGCCTTCAGAACACTTTGCAAATGTCAGTTATTTAAGCTTTCATCACCACTGTAATGGTTGCATGAAGCAACATTATCCCCTTTAAATAGGTGAGATTGAGGCACAAAAGAGTTCATGATTTGGCCAACAGTTCAGACCATTGGCATCAAACTCTGTATCCAATACATTTACCTGACCTCTGCTAACCTTAAAAGTGATGATTTCTGGTTCAAGAATAGGGAAAAAGCAATGGAAGGCTAATTACAGTTTGCAAATTAGTTTCTAAAAGCAGAGGCAAAGGCAACATACACATAGAGAAAACGTTACCTAAATACAGTGACCAAAACTGCAGCTATCAGTAACAGCTAAACTGCAATTTGATTAAGGCTTATTGTTTTAACTTGTACAAAGCAGCATCTGGCAAGCAAAATTCATGGATGTTTCTTGGAAGCAGTTTAACAATTAATTGCACTACCAGCTCAGAAATTTCAAAACAGCATTTTGGAAAGCAAGTGTGCTGTTTGAGACAGGGCAGATTTCTAAAAAGGTTGCCAGTACTATGAAAGGAAATGACAAGGTATCAAAAAGACTATTACTTGCACTTGGCAAATAAAAATGCTTGAAAGAAACATAACTGGGAATGGGTCTCAGGCTTTCAGAACTGCTGCTGTACTGTCCCATACTCTCAGTAACCTCTAGTTTGCCTCCTGGACCAAAGGTAACCATTAAAGTAATGGCTGATTTGACCTTCATGGCCATGTGGATGATCATGAAGAACTGGACTTTCAGAGGTGGTGTTCAAATTCAGGACTAAGACTAGATAAACATGTGCTGTACACAGGCACTGATACTGATGTTTAGGTAAGAGCCACCACTCCAGCAGAAGATTCACATTACTGCTTTTGCAGCCCTGTCAGAGAGGGGTTATATCATTATTTAATTTTCAGAAAGAGCCCTCAATCCATTACAAGCCTTGTCTCGAAATTTTGGTTCACTTCTTGTTTGCTTTCAGGACAAAGTTGCCACGGAAAGCTTGCCTTTGTTGGGTTTCACCATTGCCCCAGAAAAGGAGGAAGGAAGTACGGATACAGTTTTCCATCTCTACCACAAGCAGACTCTCTTCTATAGCTTCCGAGCAGAGGATAACAATTCAGCACAGAGGTACGGGGGTAGACTTCCACAGGAGCCAGTGCGCAGTTCCAAAAGCTTATGTAGGGCTTTTCCCTCTCCTTTGCTTCAGAATGCCTTCGTAACAGAGGAAACAAGTAACTTTCAGAATGCTGATTAATCCCAATAGCATGTGACTGGCCGGGGTGACATTAAAAATCTACCTGGTGCTTTTCAGTCCCTTCAGGAAGGAGAATTTTCTCCCTTGTATAGGTAAAGAGGACGCTGAGTCTCAAGAGTCATGCTCAAAAGTCTGTCAAATGTGACTACTGTACAGAAACTTCTCTGATTTATGCGTTCTATTTATCCATCTCTTAGTTTCCTCATCACCAAATAATTGTTTAGATTTCCCATTCTAGTGCTACTGCTCCGACATAATAAAACAGTCGTGAAATTAGTAATAAAAATGCCAGCACCTCAAGACACACAGGGAAGGCAATGAATGTTTATGCGAGATTTTGTTGCTTTTAAACACACTTCAGTGGTTTCATCTTTCCTATTCTAAGACAGCACTTGTACTATCCTTGAGATTTTACAATAAATTACTTGTAAAGGTTGTACTATAACGCAAGACTCCTAGTACTTAGTTCCCTGCTTTAACCACAAAACTATAGTTCCTCATTACAGCTGGGATGGGAAATACAGTCCTCTTCAGGCTTTAGATTCTTAAAATAGTTATTTTTCTTAAAAGACACATGTTCTTAAAATGCATATAATTTTATATGTACCACTTTTTCTTTCCTGCCCTTTTTAGGTGGATTGAAGCCATGGAAGAAGCATCCATATTATAGCAGCTATCCCTCAATGGACTTGGAATAAATTCTCGTATTTCTATACATTCCCAGCAACCCTCTTTTATCTTACAAAACTGAACAGTGTATTTCAGGCAAACTGGCTACATACACTGGATATGAACTGTTTCCAAATTGCTCTTTTTGCTTCCTTCATCTTACATCCACATTTTTGCAAATGGAAACTTTAAAATAGAGAATATTCATGGTGATCTTTATGTCTGCACAAGTACAACCCATACTATAAGCTTCTCCTCTGATCCCACAGTAAACTAAGTCTAACACCAAGGCAAGAAGATACATGGAAATACTGACTACAGTAAGTAACAGGCTCAGTTTTACTTTAGAGCACTGTCATATTTCATTGGGTTGGCTTTGATGTCTACCATGAAATGAGAAACAATGTAGTAAGTAAAAAATGCTCATTTAAAGCACTTTATTATTTTTATTGAACTACCGCTTCATTTTTTCATGTTTCTAAGGAATTCTGTGGCCTGATTTATTACTCGTCCATTAACAAGTGCCAGCATGAAATTATGCCCCACATATGCTAAATTGCTTCCACAGAAAATGAACAAACACCACATTCAATTTACCTGGTCTACCAACACTTCACTGGCTATGATCCAGGATAATTACTTACTCACAATTTATAATTTTACACTGATCACTGTATAATTTATTTTAAAGGGTTTAATTTCATACCACTGCAGTACTTTGAAATGCACTCCAGTAGCTCTACAAATTCAGACATTGAATAATATCACTTCTCCCTAAATACTGCATCAGACTTAAACCCAAAGGTTATTTTTAATTTATTGTAAGTCTACAGACAGTTTTTATTTAACACTAGTCTACCTAGTAGTGTTAAGATTTTTATCATCTATTTAAATAGTATATCTTTATTTTCAAAGCTCCTGTTGTTCTGTTGTTTCTGCTGTTCTTGTTATGAAAAATGTCATCAAAAGTTTAATCCATATAACCAGCACACCATTTGAAATATGCTGGTGGACTGAAATGCACTTGTCTGAACCTGCTCTCTTGGAGTGCTCTGGAACTCCTGTAGCTAAATGTATCTTACGTCAGACTGCTGTTGTGCACTACATCTCCAGGGCTGGATTCTCAGCAGCCAAGTGTCTGTATGACTTCAAAGATGCTGCGCAGCTTTACATCAGCTGAGGACATAGATCTCTGGAGTTCGGGGTTTGGGTTTTTTGTTGTTTTGGGGATTTGAGGGGGGGTGTGTGTGTATTTTTTTCATTTTCAGTGTTTTGTTGGGTTTTTTATAAAGAAGGTTGAGAAGTGGTGTTCTAATCATTGCAATAAAATGGTATCGTGTCCTATATTTGTCATAATATTTGACTGAGAAATAGAATGGCATTTATGATTAAAATATATCTTTGTATAAAAATACCATGTTCAAGAATTTACTTACATTAAAATATAATGGGGGGGGGGGAGATTTTTATTACTTTCATTTATCCCTTACTTCAAGAAGCTTAATGGATATCTATTTTTTTTCACCCTAACAAACTGTTTAGAATTGTCCATATTTTTAAAGGTCTATAATAATGTACACAAATTATAAAGGTAGTTCAATTGATCACCTGGAAAAACAAGCTTAAAAAAAACAAATACACACCTACCACTATATAAAAATATAGTTATTTTGGGGGTTTTTTTGATACATCTGAGTCTGATAGTTTCAAAAAGCATAGGTTATCATGTGCAAACAGAAACCAAGTATGAAAGAAGTAAAACTTTTGTATTCTTTAGTTAATGGATGAACACCAATGTTAACTCTTTGTTTCATGTTAGAATCATTGCCTTGCTACCAATACACTGTAAATGTTTATCCCCCCTTAAAAACATTTTGCACTGACAAAAAAATAAGAGAATCTTGAATACAGAGTAAGATCTCTAACCATGGTCCCAAACAAAACAAAACTGCACTACAAAACAACAGTATTATGAAGATTTAGGTGCTGACATTTAGTGACTGTTGTATGAAGTTTTCAGTTATAAGCAGGAAATGAATACATGGAAATATTTTGTTGTAAAAAATAAGATACAGTGCTATTAAACATTGTTTTAAGTAATGTGGAAAAATAAAAGAGCAAAACATAACTGCAGTTCTTCAGGCTTTTCCTTTACATTATTTTTACCTTCTTAAATTCCATCTTTGCAGTTCCAGTTACTGTTAACAGACACTTACCTATTAACCAATTCTCTGATAAACTAAGGAAGAGCATCAAATCAGAAGACGGTAGTGGAGGCCTTCTGGTAGAAACAGGATTTAGATCTAATTGCTATAATGAAGTGTTTCAGTCCACACTGCATTTACCTCCTGTAAAGCCCACCTACCAGTCAATTCTACTTCAGTTACAGGTATAAATGGTCTCAATGCAGCACAAAGAAAGAGAAAAAAATGAAAATGTCCCCACAATTTCACTCCAACTGTTAATCTAATTTGAGCAAAGCTAAGCACCAGACAGAAATTACCTTCAGTTCAGAGTAAATCCAGTAATCACCTTTTAGAAAATTTTAACATATTAGAATAGAGTTATATAGATACTCAGTTTACTATATGCCATTTACTTACAAACAGCTCTTTCTTCCTAACTTATAGCTAGTATTACTTCTTCAAAACAAAGATTTTGTTCCACACCTTCACAAATGTTTCCAAAAAAAATCAATAGTAGGTCACAACATACTAGTTACACCGTCAATAGCTCAGATGGAAGCTGATCTCATTTGTTGTTTCAGTGGTTTTCTGCTTATTTTGGTACTTATTGAAAAGCATTAAAATTATCTGCAACTAATATTTAGATCTATCTTATGGTATATGGCTAGTTAAAATATGTTTTTTAAACAGTTACTAAATTATTTTTCCAAATCAAAGTACGAGTCATTCAGCGTTGGGGAGTATTCAGATACGCCATTTACACAAGCACTGCTGATCTAGCCCTGGGACTACAACCTTTCCTGAGCTGATTCTGTGTTGCTTTTAAGATTGATGAAAAACACACAGCTATGAATACCAACCGGGCTTTTCCTGTTTGCATGCTACTTTGGTACAAAAGCAATAAAGATGACTTTGGCTGTAACCAGGTTCAGTTGAATATCACTGCTTGTGAAGGTAAAAAAAAGTGCCAATATTCAGCAAGGGGACAAGGTATTCCCTTGTCACTTTGTGAACCTCCTACATGCCACACTTAAAACACTAGTCTAACTCGTAAAGTACTTGGTAATATAACATACAAACTTCTGTGTATTAAAAACAGTCAGAACCTTCAGTTATCCACACTGAGACTCCACTTTTGATCAAGTTTTGACAAGAAAGTTTCTACACTCCAGGGCAGGTTTACAATCCCTTTCAGAGAGACCCAAGAAAAATAATTTATTTTTTTTAAATTGATCTTTCCTAGAAGAACTGTTTCACAAATACTCTGTCTTCCTTTTCCACAGAATAACAACAAATACCAGGAAACCTTTAAGGTGCCCATGAAACAGCATTGCCATTCTTTGCCATGCGTTCTTTATATTATTACTAAACTACAAGGGGTTTACATTTGTTTGATTATTTTAATAGCTTTTTTTTCCCCAGAGAAGTGTCGCAGCTTGTTTCCAATCTATATGCTTTAGAAAGGCACGGAATACATTTTACATAAACATGCTTAGATTTTTTTCATCTTTTAACTTGTAGTATTACATTTTTATGTCCTTTCCTTGCTTTTCTAAGTTACAAGAAACTGGAGAACAGTTTAAACTGCCTAGTAGTTGTCTATATTTTCATTTCACATACTATATGCCACGTTACTAACTGTAGCACTTGCCAGCAGACAAATGCGATCTTAAAGAAAGCACCACAGGAACTGGAATTACTTTCTATCCATACTGACAGTTCTTAGAGAGCAGTCAGGTGCTACAGTAATAATTGAGTATGCCACATTGAGAAGTCACATTTGGTGAATTTTGGGGCACGGTTAGGATTTTGCACTGCTCTTGCTTTTCACAGTCTTCAATGTATAGCAGTTGCGTATTGTTCTTAAAACTGCTTTTTACAAATATTAATGGATAAAAACTAAATTTCCCTATACAATATTTATTAAATAAAATGAAAAACTCTTTCTAGCTTATTCTCTGCAAAATTTCACTTCAAAGTACAGCCACTACATGATAAACATCAATGTTTTCTTGGATAAACAAGTTTTATCTCCTACAATCATAAATACAATTCTCATGAGCAGCACAGCACGCAACAACAAAATAAGTACAGCAAGACTACACAGCCACTAGACTTCGCCTGGATCTGAACTAGTTGCTTTCCCAGACTACACTGACGTGTCAGGTATATGATACTTTCCATATTCCTGCATGCCTTCTAGAATTTTTTTGCCTTTCTTCTGATCTGTCCAAAATCAACTGCAGCATGCTGGCAAGCCTAAAGGAACTGCAGTCAGTGTGGGACTTCACTGCTGAGCAAGATCTCAAAAAACAAAAAAAATATGGTCATTAATAAAATATGATGTAAATCAGAAAAGAAAAAAAAAAAAAAACCACACCAAAAAAACCCGCCTCAAACCATATAGAGTCTGCTAAATCCATCAGCTTTCAGGGACTTGGTTCAGATTCCTAACATTCCATTTCAGTGCTTAATGATATATTTTTCGCCACAGTGGCAAGGAAGAGTAATTCTAAAAGTGTTTAACCATGTTAAAGGAAACCTTAATCCAACTTTGGATTGTCATGAATGCATATTTTGCCTCAGAAATCTTTCATCTGCTGTGCACGCTCATTAGAATTAAATACATCTTTGCTCTACCACATAATTGCCTTCTTTTGTCCCAAATATTTTTAGACAACAAACTCAATTTAAAAAAAGGTCACTGCACTTGTACTTTCGCAAAGCTATAACCCGGTATCAAATAAAAAGACCATGGCCATGTACGTGTCTGAATGTGCACCTAGTATCAGGTATGCAATGACCTCAGTAACAAAAGGAGGGCCATCAAACAGCTTGGTACACAAGACAAAGGGTTTGGGTGAGCTCTGATGTCAATTACGTGGTGGAAAACAGCAACTGCCACTCAAACTCCTGGAGAATAACCAACTTCAGTGGCACTATAAACATGGCATTTCAGGATGGAGGAAAGTCATTGTGTTCTCCAGTGTTCTCAACATCCTTGTAGCATACTGTCTCAGTGGACAGTGTGTCCTCTATTACTTTATACTATATCTGACTGCATTCACGCTCACAGGTTCACTAGAGAGAAGTTCAAAGGAAAATGCCACCGATTGTACCCAGACAGCATTGCATTTTTGTCCTTGCACATCCTGGAGATAACAACAAGTAGCATATAGCAGATAAGACATAGGGACTTTTTTTAGGATGCATCTTTTACTCCCTGGAACAGTCCCCACTGCACAAGCAATACTTTAATATTGACCACCACCTGAGCATCATGAGCACAAGGAATCACTCTTCCCTCTTTCCAGAATAAAACAGCATGTCATTAGCTAAATAACTGCATTTCCAAATAAACCAGTAAAACTATTCAGAACACAGGCTGAAGTGAGATTTTTCTGCAGTCAACAAAGCCTAGAGCAGACAGCAAGCTCACTTTTGCTAAGGGACAACTGTGGAGAAATGAGGACGAAACCCCCACAGGATGGAGGTCACTAGCTTCCCTCAGCACTGCCCAGCCATGTGCAAACCTGAACACAAGGCGTAAGGCCTTGTACTTCAAAAATCTTCTACTAACACTTAAAGAGAGATTTAAATTGAATGTGGTGTTAATAAGACCAAACAGTTTATACTATTAAAATCTTCTCAGTCACTTACAACTTTTGAATTCTTCCATGCTAGAGCATGCTCTAACTTCCATGCTAGAGCTTTGCTCGTAGAATTTACCTCAAAAGTTTCAGGAAAATTCTATGAAAATTTTAAGCACCTGAAATGACAACTTAAAAAAAAATAATCAACTGAGCTCTACAATACCGTCAATCCCAAACATTTAACACACATGAATAACCTTAAATCCTGCTTTTATTTTGTAGTTCTTGGCCTGCCTTGACCCTCTAAGTCTGTTAACTGCCAACACCACGACCAGAGAGAGGGCTTTGGCCCATGCCATAGGCACTCTTAGAGCTCCCCTTTGTGTTGCAATGGTTCTCTTTCCACATGTAAAGCATCCTTCCCTCCCTGTAAGTGCGCACATCTCCCATCTAACCTGTGGTCTGTGGTGAATTCCATCTGTTCTCCTGGGTGAGGAGCAACTTCCATGGGGTCTCTACCCTCCGCTTCTTGTATGGCGGCTTTGCAGAGCGTTCCTTCTTCTGAGGCAACTGCCCCACAAAAGGGAGGAGCTAAAAGGTCCTTGCTATCAGTAGAAGAGCTTGAAAAAGACGGCCACTGAAGTCCTTTCTGAACTATGGCTGGGAGCCATTGAATACTTTTTGACAGGAACCGGCCTGTGGAGAGGAGCAGAATATGCACTCCTGACAGGAATTGCAGCTTGTGGGGAGGAGCCCACACTGAAGCACGTGCTCCTGACAGGAACCGGGCTGTGGGAAGGAGCCCACGCTGGAATACGCACTCCTGACAGGAATTGAGGCCTATGGAGAGGAGCCCACGCCGGAATACGCGCTCCTAACAGGAATTGAGGCCTATGGAGAGGAGCCCACGCCGGAATACGCGCTCCTNTACGCGCTCCTGACAGGAACTGAGGCCTGTGGAGAGGAGCCCACGCCGGAATACGCGCTCCTGACAGGAACTGAGGCCTGTGGAGAGGAGCCCACGCCGGAATACGCGCTCCTGACAGGAACTGAGGCCTGTGGAGAGGAGCCCACGCCGGAATACGCGCTCCTGACAGGAACTGAGGCCTGTGGAGAGGAGGCCATGCCGGAATACGCACTCCTGACAGGAACTGAGGCCTGTGGAGAGGAGCCCACACCAGAATACACACTCCTGACAGGAAGTGGCCTGTGAAGAGGAGCCCATGCTGGAGCAGGTGAGAAGTGTAAGGCGGAAGAAGGGAAAGAAGAGCTGGTATGTATTGACTGGACCCCCATGCCCCCAGGAGGGGAAGGCCGAGGAGTCAGGAGAAGGGGAGGAGTGAAACTGAGCCTGGCAGAAAGGGGTGGCAAGGGAAGGTGGTGTTTTCATTTTCAGCTTTTTCATCATACAAACCTTAACTAGGAAATATTTAAATTGATTTTCCCCAAGTCGAGTCTGTTTTGCCCATAACAGTAACTGGAAAGTGATCTCTGTGTCTTTATCTTGACCTACGAGCTTTTTCATCCTATTTTCTCCCCCTGTCCTGTTAAGGGGAGGTGAGTGAGTGGCTGGGTCAGCATCTGGCTGCAGTCCAAGGTCAACTCACCACTGTATGTTAGGCAGATTTAATTCTTTTCTTTCCTGCCAGTATAGTCATTACTTGTAGAGTACCTTTACTTGTAGAGTATCTTGGTTCTCTTTGGTCTTTTACACCTCCAGCATCTTCTATTGATTTTATTTCTCTTCAGTCATAGCTAAAGCCAAAAAGGGCCTGCAGAAGTACTTCTTACTAATGCTTTTTTAGAAGTCTGTATATACAAATTTAGCAAATTTCAGCTATTTATTCAGAATATTTATCACAGTATTGCTTATTAATAAGTTAAGGGCATACAGTCTATTTCTACATTTCACTGAAGTTACTTGGAAGAGCTACAGCAAAATTTGTCACAATCTTGACGCAGCTTTCTTCACTGCACTTTTTGTTGCCAACCTCATCGAGCACTGTGGAGGTGCACAGCAAGCAGGATTGCACTCTGCACCAGAGCTCAGGGTACAACCGCTATAAGGCCTTCTCTTCGTGGCAGAAACAAGGAAGAACGAGGAGACCTAACTCCTGTTCTCTACACTTTTCCTTACCTTGCCAAGCAGGAGCAGAGAGGGGGAAAGCAATAATTCAACTCTAGCATTTTCCAGTCTTCCCTTTTGGTCAGTCAGAGACTTGTCAGTAAGTGGAACAAGAGGAATTTGTGAAAAGGGAATGAAAGAAGATGGACAGCAACTGGAAGAGACAGTAAAGAATATGTAACTGTTTTGTTATCTTTTATGTGGTGTATCACATAGAATTTTGGAGTCACGGTGTTTTTCAGCTATTAACTTGAAATGAGCCCACAGGCAAGTTGTTTGTCTCACTAGAGCACAGGCAGTACGTTTATGTCAGCTACTTCTAGCGGCATCCCAAAAAATAATAATAAAACTACCTGTGACTACCACAACCAATTACTTGTGTGCTGCAAATTTAACATTTCCAAAATTTCAAGTAGTTACAGATATCAGTGCAACACTACACAACTGAACTCAGAGTTTGTTCACTGTTTTTAAACACAAGAAACAAACTAAATCACACACTCAGAGGTTATGAGATGCCAATATTTTTATTTCCATAAAAACATAATACTATGAAAGCATGTAGTTCTAACTTATGAACACTCTCCCCACCCTGAATCCTCACAACTATCAATGTATACCTTTGAACATTTTTGCAAGATAACACTAAGCAATCTTATTTATTTTTAAAATACTGTGCAAAACATTCAATAGGGTATCTGCAGGCTTTGCTTAATAGGACGTACAATTCTCATTACCGCATCTTAATTTCCAATACCACTCAGATAGAGGAAAAATACACCTTTAAAGCATTTCTGTTTATGTTGCCTTCCAGCAGTTTCAGTAACCAACTCAGTCACTAGCAACATTCAAAATAATACAGAATTACTGGCAACATTCAAAACTATACAGAACTTTCCTTTAACAGACTAGACCACTGGTCTAAGTGTGATACCCTGCTTCTCAAAGTATCTCAGACCTTAGGCTTTAACAAAGCAGCAAAATGTGTATGCTCAAAAGCACAATGATCTAAACAGACAAAAACACCCTTTCTTTTGACCACTAGATCGCTTAGGCTCCAAAGCGAGAAACTGCCAGTACAACATCCTCCCATAGCAAAATGCTCACAATGCACAAAACTCTAGAAGAGGGAGCCCTGCTGAAGCAGGCTGTAGACTCAGGTACATATCCAAAAGGGTGAAGAAATAACATGCTTAGAAATTATCATCAGCAACAACCTGCATTATGGGCATGGCTTCCCAGTGATTGATGGTCTTTTCCATTCTCCTACTCCATTATGCCACAGCAATCCTTTCACAAGTATGCACACATTTGGTTGTCAATATACACTGTATTATCAAGAAAATCCTCCAGAAACCAAAATACCAGTTTATGGAAGCAAGCGGTTTCATTTTCCCTTAAGCTATTAAAGATTATTAATACATAGTAAAATGACATTGCAGATCTTTAATTGTCCAGGTTTACATAAGAATATTTGACGGGACTTGTAGGGCGTTCAGACATACATGTTCATATTTCCATTCTTTCCTCAGACCAATCTCAAACTTACTTTAACGAGAATTCTGTTCATATAAAGAAATGTAGTGACAGGCCAGAGGTACATTCTTAAACACAACACTAGGGGCAGAACACTTTAAAAGGCCAAGAAATAATAGCAGTAATTACACAGGCAAAAGAAACAACGCTCCTTGCTAGGCCACCTGACTGGCCATCACACAGCCGAACGGCACAGGGCCTACAAGGTTACTGCTGCCGTGCCTGCAAGCCCCACGGTGAAGAATCACATTCGTTTTCAATACACAAAACTAGAAGAAAGACAACCTGTGTCAAAAGAGGCTACAACATGACTGTAATACAGAATAGATGGAGGTGAGCAAACCAGTAAATAAGTTGCACTATGAAGTCTGTCCCTCTAATTTATCAGTTCTAATCACAGTGGTAGATTCTCTCATGCGCTGAGACCACTGACAAAGCTTTGTCATGATATCTTATACACCTTTGCCCAAGCCAATTAAAAAAAAGAAAATACCACACCCCCCAAGCACACCCTTGTACGCTTCTAAACAAAGAGTAGTGAGAAAGGTTCAGAAGACTTGTGAGAAAATTACTTATCTGGTAGCAATTATAGAACAACTACTACAGAAAAGCAAACAAATGCCGAAACACAAACACCTAGGAAAGTTGCTATTGGGAGTCCTTCAAAAGTCCTGGCTCCCTCTATGCATCAACTGAAAAGCTCAAAATTTCAATCCACTTCAATTACCAACAGCCAAAGATCAAGAAAGTAGAAAGGAACAGGTTAGCAGTCAAAAGCTACAGAAATGCTGGACCTCCCTTTAAGATGTGTGGGCAAGAGAATTTGCTAGTGAGCAGAAGCAAATGAACATAAAATATATTTTACTATCAAGGAAAAAATAACACACTATTTCCCTGAGGAAATCAAAATAATCATCACTATAGAGATTTCTATATAAAGCATAAATTTATTTGAAACCATCCTAGCCTACTTCCTCCCCATTCTATATATTCCAAAGTTCCTGCTCATAAAGATAACTCTAAAAATCAAAAGATTCTTTATTCATGGTGGGATTCTCCTCTGGTTTATTCAGCAAGCGACAATCCATCACTGAAGAGTGCACAACTGAATATACCCATTGGCAAGAAATACTAGGTGTTGTCAGAGAATTCTCTGACCACAACACTGAAATACTTTCCTACCTAAACACAAACATAGCTGGTGTGAAAAAAAAAAATAAAAAAGATAAAAACTGGTTTAAGATTCTGATGAAAACATTTGAGGATAGCAAAGAAAGGACAAAACTCATGATTCAGTTTAAATTTGCTTACAATCATGATGCAACATATGCACATCTCACAGTTTAAAGCCAGACTAACAGCGATTTATTCCCTTAGTTTATTTCACTTTAAAAAAGATGAGCTTTTTTGCCAAGTCCTCTATTTAAAAAAGCGATGCTGTGCTCTTAGATGCTGCTCCACGAGTCATTATCCTTGATTTATAACACAGGAAACACAATCCCACCCTAACATCTGACCTACAGTAAGGCTATTATAAGAATTCTGAAAATCCTTAAAGCTATCTGTGTTACAAAAATGTATTTACACTTTAATAGCATGTTTTATGAAGTAAAAAAAAAAAAAATCTGCTTTTGAAGGTATGTGCATGTCCATATTTTGAGAATTTGAAAATTCTTCACGTATTTAACATTACAGTAGGGAGCAAGCACCCAAAACATTTTTTGAAACATTTTCTTTTATTCATATATTGAAAACACATCTGTACATCATGTGCTTTAATGTTATTCACTCCAGTTTTGTGACAGTGAGGCTGTAATTCATATTCAGAAACAGCACCTCCTGCTCAACTGAATAGTCTTCAGCTGCTACCATGCATTTCCTTTCAGGAGTTACTGTCACTTCACATCGTCCAGTTTTACTGTTCATCTGACCGCTCCTTGAGTTAGCTTCCATCAAATTACTAGACTTAAAAGGAACTTACTAAGACCATTAAGACCATTTTGATAGGGGTAGGGTAACAAATGGCTGCACACAGCTGTGGCGGTGAGCCGGTCTCCCGGGCCAACGCCGCACGAGCCCTGAGGCGGGCAGCTCTTCCCCCGCCCGGCTCACGCCTGCCCTGGAGGCGGCGCAGGCCGCGCCCCCCGCCGGGAGAGCCCTCAGCAGCGCGCCGGCTTTGCCAAACCAAAGGAAACCCGGGGAGGCTGCGGGAGGCCCCTTGTGGGAGCCAGCGCCCACCTCCGCCCCGCAGGCCGCGCGAGGGCCAGGCACAGGTGTCGCGGCAGCACCGCCCAGCGCACGCAGCGGCCCCTCCCACCCACGGATGCGGAGCAGACCCCACGCCTGGGCTGTCCCCCCTCGGCGCCGGCGGCGGAGGCCGGGCCAGGCAGCCCGGGCAAGCGCTGGGCTCCGCCGCCTGCCCCGGGC
>VYZM01005851.1:34559-79719 GCA_013398915.1 Dromas ardeola
GTGGCGTGTGCGGGAGCGCTGCGTCCGCGATGAGGTCATTGTTTGGGAGGGGCGTGGTTTGGTGGCGTGCGGGGTGGGCTGCGCGGGGGTCCTGCCTGGCGGCGGGCGCGCGCCCCGCAGCCAATGGGGGCGGGCGGCGGGAAGGAGGCGGCAGCGCCGCGCCGGCCTGCACCGCCTTGTGTTCAGCCGGGTCGGTGGTTGCGGGGTTCGTGCCGGCGGCCTGTCGTGGGGATAACGCCACAGAGGTTCCCGGCAGAGCCGAACCGGCGAGCGCCGCCTTTCCCGTCTCCTGCGCCAGGTTCCTGCTGAGGAGGGGCCTGCTGCTCGGCGTAGCCGAGTCACGCACGCAGTGTGAGGAACCGTTTCCTTAAGACAAAGGAACAAATTTCTGTAAGCTTGAATTCGGCCTTTTGCCATGCCGTCCGCGTAGGGCCGTATCCCCAGAATACCTCAAATGGAGTGTGTGACGTTCTTCTGAGATTCTGCTGCAACCTGGGGAGAGATCAATGGGTTTACGCCATATTTTGGACAGCAGTGCATGTATAGCTACCGAGTTGGCTGCCACACGATTACACAGAAATATTTTCCTGGTGCTCTAGGTGCCTCCTTGCAGTTTTTAAGTTCCACCTTTTTTGTTGGTTGGTTTGGGGGATTTTTATCCTTATGAACTCTGCTGACCAGGGCTTTTGTTAGGAAAGCTGTTGCCTTGTACCATGTTCTAAGAGTCAACATAATTAACAAGCTTACTTGGCATGTATGTGTGTGGTCTCTGTGCTTCCAGTTGGATATGATCAGATAGCCTCAGCTTACTGCTGTTTGGGGAAGGTCTAAGGTACAAAAAACCTTGGTGGAGAACAATACCAACACCAACTCTGCCAGAATCTTTCCACAGCAAAGGCTTCATTGGGTCTTAGAAAGGTATTCTTATGAACAAAATATCTCATCTTCAGAGCTTCCTTCATCTTAAAGCACTGAGAAAACAGCATGTTATGATCATACGGTTATCTCCCTTGCTGAACATAAAAAAATGAATTTAAAATAACAGAAAACACTGAAAAGGAATTACTGAACAACTGAGAAGCTATCCACAAGTTGTGATATTAAATGGGTCTGGTGCAAGTGGTTCATAAGCTTACTGCGCAAGTTGAACACTTTAATAAAAATGACAAGCTGTATGAGAAATTAGCATAAATATGATTTCCATAAGGAATGTCTCAACTTTGATTATTCATTGTTCCTAATAGTTTTCCATTGACATACTCAAAATAATTTTCACATTTAATTTGCCACAACGTGATTTAAATTTTTTAACTTAATGAATTTTGACATTTTCAACAATGTTAGCTTTGTAGAAGTTGCATTTGAATAGAGACAAACATGCTTTTTTTTTCTGTTACGTGTTTTGCTATTGTTTGTAGTATTTTTTTATTTTATGTTAAGTGATTGCTGTTCAAGTACCAACAAAAGGCTTTCAATAAAACATCAAATGGGCCAGCATTTAGGAATGCCTTTTTGTAACCTACACCTGGGTCAGAATCTGAAGTCTGGCTCTGTAATCAGCAAGTCACAATTAAAAACTGAATGCATGGATTCATAAATTTATCCTTGGAGAAACATGGTTCTAATAATGATCACTAAAAATACATTGGAAGTGTGCTTTTTTTCTTGTTTCTTCCATTTTCTGTTCACTTATCTCTTTAATTTTTTTTTTTTAGCCCCTGAAGAGCGTAAAGTTGAAGGTACAGACACAATAGGATAAAACAATTCTGCAGTATTTTCTCCTCAGTGATAATACTATTACATTATAATAAAAAAGAAATAGTTTAGATAATAGGAAATACATTTTAGATGTGACAGTTTTTCCCTTATGCAAGATTACTGTAAGAATATGGAAGAACATGGCAGTTTGACGGAATGACTCAATAAAAATTTGCTCAAAACAACTTTCTTAGATTGCTGTTTCCTTGTTCAGCACAGAATGTAGAAGCAGTTTAACTGTAAGGTTCCTCTTCCCTTGAGTTGGGGGAAGCACCTCAGAGATCTGTGAATTCCACAAACTGCACCAGCAGTTGACGCTCAAATTAGTCCTGTCTAATTTATGAAATCAACATCTCTTCTTGCAGTTTAAATAATAGAGTAAAAAGAATATATTGGAGGCTTTTTAAAGTAAAAGATCAACTATGTGCCTCAGCTTTTTGAACAGCATGGTTCCAGTATGCACGTACTGTACATACACGTGTGTATATATGCGCACACGCATCCATGGCATATTTTCTTATTTGTCAGATACGTCAAACAGTATTGTAAATTTTCAAAAAGACATACCAGAGCTTTCTTTAATAATAAGAAAACACCTAACTTTTGTGCCTGATGGAAGTTGCTGGCATCTTTTCAAACAGGTTCTCTAATGATCTTGTTTCACCATGGCAACCAATATGGAGGTGCTGGCTCAGCAGGTAGTGGAGACTCAGCAGGTGGCTGAGGTGAGTGACAGATGATATCACAACAGTTGGTATGTGAGCTTTTGAAATGAAAAACATATTAGGGAGTCCTTGCTGTTTACAATTAAGCATAAATGGAACAGAAAATCTTTATAGAACAGTACTGCTTTACAACTGGGGACAAACAAGAAACCAGTGAAACCAATATGTGGTTTGTTTACCTTACTTCATTCTGGTGGCCGCCATATTGGGAATGCAAGTAGGAAATTCAAAACGGACTACAGAGAAACTTGGCTGTGTTATAGGTGGTTTCAAAAATTAATGCAGTAAAATTTCTGGTCACTTGATCATTAGGTTGGACATGAAAGGTTTCTGCTCATCTCTTGAGTTGTCATCTAAATCATGTGACCTGTTTTACTTACGTACTATATTGAATTTACAGTAGGGCAATTAATTTAAATTAGGCTTCATATTTTTTGCCGACACATATATGGAAATGAGCACAATCTACTTAAAGTGGTATTAAGTGATATCTTGTCTTGATGTATATTCACTGAAGCTTGTATGCTCAACAGCTAAAATGGCTAAATCAACTCATAAACACTGAAACTGCATGTGATCATGGCCATAGAAAATAACCTATTTATCTCCTTCAGTATGGAAACTGCAGTCAAAAAATAAACTAAATTTTTGTCTATTTAAAATTATGTAGTTTAATATTCTTCAAATTTACTATGATTTATCATATGATTACATAATTAAGAAATTTCATAAATAACAGGGCAAGTGGGCTAAGAGACCTCTGTAGACAAGGCCACTTTTCAGACATTAGTTTGGGATTTTTTTTGACCTATTGAACTAAGATTACATCTGGATGTTAAAAAATATCTTTAGTTCAAGAAGAAGCTCTGTGTATACTAAGGAAATATGCGTGTCATTGTGTTTCCAGAAATGGATTAGAGGTTCCCTACTTAGAGCAATTTTTTTCTAAAAAATTTTCGTTCTTTTTAAATAGTGTGGAAAATGGCCTACTGAGTATCCTGGAAATAACATCTAAGGAGTAGTTTCAAAAAATGCTAAAATTTTACACTGAAAACCAACAAGCGACACCAACAATTTTCACTCGGGTTTGCTATACCAGCTATCAATTTGGCAAGCTGCACTTTTTAAAAACTCTTCCAAACATACTTGGAAATAAAAACCTGTAATGGAAATACTGGCAAACCTTATACTATTTTGGTAGAATTTGAGTGCTATAATCACATCTAAGGCACATAAAATATGTGACGTTTGTAATTCCTCGTGCAGGAAATGCACCGTGGTAACATAGTGTGATGATTCTATCTTGCCACTGGAGAGATCGCTCCATCTCAAGAGTGTATGAAGCTCTGTGATTTCTTCCTGGCCGGTGGGTAAATAGAGGGCTTCATCTCTTTATAGTATTCAACTCCTCCTTAAATTATATGCCTGTCCACTGCATAATACCATGAAAACTTTGTTCATGGAAAAACAGTTATAAGCAGCATTATCTCATTAAGAATTAATTAATGCTATGACCATGTTAATGTTGAACTATTTCTTTATGAATGGCTGGCTGCCTGCTATTTGTGTGTTCAGTCAGATACAGTTTTTAATACAGGTAAATACATTACTGGTTTTCTTGAAGTATGCTAAAATTCTGTATTTGTACTCACTGCTTCTCAGAGAAAATGTAGCATGAAACTTGGCACTGGCCTTAAAAAATGAGAGGCTTTTTCAGAATATCACCTTTTTCATCAATGAAAATTAAATGGAAGGAGAGAAAGAGACATTAATCGCGCACTGAATTTTAAATTATGAATGATCATAGAATCACAGAATTGTTTGGGTTGGAAGCCCCGTCCAACCTGTCCTTGAACATCTCCAGGGATGGGGCAGCCACAGCTTCTCTGGGCAACCTGGGCCAGGGGCTCACCACCCTCACAGCAAACAATTTCTTTCTGGTATCTCATCTAAATCTCCCCTCTTTCAGTGTAAAACCGTTCCCCCTTGTCCTGTGGCTCCCCTCCCTGATCCAGAGTCCCTCCCCAGCTTTCCTGGAGCCCCTTTAGGGGCTGGAAGGGGCTCTAAGGTCTCCCCGGAGCCTTCTCTTCTCCAGGCTGAACCCCACCAACTCTCTCAGCCTGTCCTCACAGCAGAGGGGCTCCAGCCCTCCCAGCATCTCCGTGGTGATGAGAGACAAGTTGCAAACAGGATAACTTAATGCAAATATTGGCAGGTTTAGCCGTATCTGCATCATTTTTTCAACATAATTGCCACGTAGGTATTGCATGGGTTTGTTGAGAACTATGATGCCAAGCACCAAATCAGACTGTCATGCAAGTAGGCCATATGTTGTTTTTCTTTCTTGAGCAATAGTTCATCAGGTTTGTTTTCCATGAAACTGTGAACGTATAACAGAAGTTACTGAGCACGCTCCAATATTGCATGTATTTTTGTACTTACTCTTATTTTTAGGACATTGTAAAATTGTCCTTGTAATGGTTTCACTGCTGTTGCTTGCTTCTGCTTTATGGCAGTGTTGCTTGTTGCATTTTTCCAACTGTGTATTTCTGAACAGACTGGGTGACAGAGTTCCATTTTTAGTGTCTGCGGTTGCCTTTACTTACAGTTCATGAGACTGGAGAACAGAGAGCAGCTAGAGGATTCAGAGTGAGTTTCAGCAATTCCTCGTCATCCTGAGTAGCTTTTGAAAAGCCTAAAAAATACTTTAGCTTTAATACAAAAATAAGTAATGCTGCTTACTGTCACTGTGCAATATATCAGTGGCCCAGGTTCAGTCCCAGCACCAACTTAGATTTGATTTGCCTATTGTTTAAGAAAAATGTATTTGGTTATGAAGTGGAGATGTATTCCCGGTGCGGTGCCTTAGTTTTTAATGCAAAGTTTTTAAACAGAACTGTCACAGTGGGGAGGAGTAAGGGCTGTTTCCTCTTTAAACGTCATCTCTGATGTGACCAGGAAGAACTTTTAGTATTTGCTAAAACTGTCCCCTTCCAGCCCCGTGACAGCCACAAACTATTCCCAGTGCATCCTTTTTCTCTGGCAGAGGCTAGTGAGGGGGAGAATTACAGGAGATTACTATTGAGCCCTGTGCTTACTGGGATCTCATTTACACCAGCTGCATTGCTGGAGGATTTCAGTTGCTTTCAGTTCCCTTGGTGCCCTGATAAGAACTCATCAAAACCTTCAGCCTTTCTGAAAGTATGTTTTGCCATGGGACTGAAAAACTGATGGATATCTTTGTCACATAGGGTATTTTCTTGACCCTCTTCAGATCTCTCTGAAAGTAGTGCAGCAATTTAGGTTTAAGTCCAGGTGAAGCACAGAGTGCTGAAAAAGGAGAGTAGAAACATTGCTGTTCTGATGGAACAAGTTTTTTGCTTTGTCATAAGAATTAGTAAAGTATAAAATAAGGCCATTTATGTTTAATATTTTATTATTATCAATAGCTATTTTATCATTCCTGGATGAATTTTCAAGGTGGAGTTTTGATGCTGAGTCTTGTTGAAGAATTTTTAGTTCAAATACAGATTTTCTCAAGTTACTGTTAATTGCATAACACTAGACTACCATCAGCCTGAAAGCTATCTCGCACAAAGAGCCTATTGGAGTAATGAGATCCTACGTGGCTTATGCAGCTTGGCAGCCTCTGAATTCAAGAATGTTACCAGATCTGGCATAGCTGCTGGTGTCATATAGGTATTGGAGCGTTAATGTAAGACGTAGTTTGAGATTTGGTTTAGGATGCAGATATGCCAAAATTTGCAGCTTTTCCACTACTGTTGCCTTCGTATGTCTCATACGAGGTCTTGCACTAGCATCCTGTTAGGGCACTTAAAATACAGATGAGCTCTTCCCTGGTGGATCTGAATTTTATCTGCCATTCTACAAAGGGCCCGAGTGGTCAGGACAGTTAATTCCAAAGAGTATCACTGAAACTTTTTTTACATATATCTTACATCTGTGAAAGAAATATATTTGGACATTTCCAAGCAATACACCATTTTTCTGTTATTAATTTAATAGCTAAAGAAGTTCACTAGGGAAAAATATCTATAGAAAAGTAAGTATTTTTGATTTGATTTGAGATGTAGCACTTTTTATAGCGTAGAACTTGGTACCATATTTTTTCATTGAAATTCTTTAACTGTTTCATGAGAGAACTTGTAAAAAATAGTTTAAATTTCTGGGTGCAGTTGAACATATTTGGTCTGTGATTGCCTAACTGTGCCTTACTTTAGTATCTATTCTCTTTTCTGTAATATTAATAATATCTCTGAGATTGGTTTACACTTAGTGAGAACTGACCAGTGTATTCAAGCCATACAATTACTTTGGCTTTTAGTGGCATGAGTGTAGGAAATCATCTTCTACTTAAATTAGAGAAGCTTAGAGGCTTTAAAAATTCCTCCACTATGTGGCCAATTGATTATTCCATCAACGTATTTCTCAAATACTTCTTTCATAATCAATGTGGTAATGGAAAAATAACCTATAGAAAGTATTGAAAATTTGGTTAGTGAGTTCAGAAGTTTATTAGATATATACATATGCTCACACAAAGACACCTATGCACATAGATTTATAGGTGCACTATGGGCAAGTCAGTTTAGTAAATTAGTATGCAGCTCGACTATATGGCTATGAAGAAACCTTGTTTATTTCAAAGGAAAAAAATAATAATGAAATCTGTAGAGCAGCTTAGCTTCAAACCACCGATTTTTTTTTTATATATATATATTTTTTATATATACCTATATATCAAAAACTTTATATAAAATGATTGCAATTAGAATGTAGAATTAAAGTGAACTACTTTACTGAAAAAAAATAGGGGAAAAAAGTATAAATACACAATTTTATAGAAACACATTTTTATGTGTATAAAATGACAAAATGGTGAATAAATGAAGCGGAAGAAGCCAAACTTAAGTGAAGTTAAGAGGCCCTCTGTTATATTAAGCACAATATATCCACTCTTCTAAGCATTATTCTATAAGAATGTCACAGTTGAAATATTAGAAACTCTAATGTTATAAAATACCAATTCTGCTTCACTATGGATGTTTATTACAGTAACATAGTTGATGTCCTATAAAAAGAAGAGTGAAAGCCTTTGTTGCTGTAATATTTCTGTAGCATATAGTGCTTGAGAAGGTTCCATCAAAAAACCCGAATTATATGGCCCTAAAAATCTAACAGTACTCTTAGTTAAAGGTGCATTTCATATATTTCATATTTCTTGCTCAAGTCTTTGAGATTTTTGTAGTTGATTTAGGCAGTTGTGACAAAGCAGTTAACTACATTAGTAGTTACTAATGTACTAGCTAATACTAATGCAGTACTAACTATATTGGTATGCTATAATTGATAGGTTTTGTATTTTATTTCAAATTTCGTTTACTTTGCTAACTTGTCTTTTAATTCAGAAAACAAGCAACTTTTAGTGGGTTTTTTCTTACTATGTGTTTTTATATCACTTCTGCTTAAGTGTTACAAGGATTCTGCCTTCTCTTCGCATAACAGCTATTCCAAACTTGAGAGTTGGGAAGTCTGCTTCTGAACAGACTGTCATGTAGTGATGAAGTGTTATAGTCACGATTTGATTTTTGTCCCAGGAAAGACAGCTGCTAATGAGGTATCATAAACGTCTTTCCTGAATGAATTGGACAAATAAAAGCCTGGAGTGGCAAGGTTATTGAACTTGGTGTCAGGTAATAAGCACAAGGAAAATCCAACTAAAATGTCATTGGTTTTTTCCACATGTTTTAGGTATAATACTTTCCCCCACATGAGATCACAATTAGTTGACCTTACATTTATGTTGTACCCATGCTGTAAATACACTCCTGTAGTAATTGGTCATAGATATTATTTTTAGAGTGTTGTACAATAGATAATTGTGTTTGCTATCAAGTAAAGAGCCTAATTTCAATAGTGAGCACGTTTCTGTGCTAAGATTAGGAGTCCTTGAAGTTAAAAGGCACCTGGGTCATGCATTTGTTGCATGAGGCTTTGTAGTAGAAGTCCAGTGCATTCATTCACGTTTACTGTTGTAAAACTTGTCAAGTACATGGTCATTTTTCCCAAAACTTCATGTACCATAACTTTAACAAATTTCACCTTCTAAGAATTTAAAAATATTTTCTGTTTTCACCCACCTGTCAGCTTTCACTGCAGCCTCATATGAATGTTTTGTTACAGAGTTTAGACTAATTAAACACACGTGTGTCATGAGCTTATTGTATGAATTCTTAAGTGTGTTAAGACTGATTGTGCTACTTCATATTTGAGGGCCCTGGACTAGTTGAGAAAGGCCTGTGTTCCTTTAAATACATTAGTTCAATGAACTTTAAGGCTAAAGATGCTCCACAGGGAATGTGGTGGATCTTCTTTTAATTTTGCTGATTTGAAAATAATTCAAGATACAGGCAAACTGTTTTCTCAGCTTTCATTTTACTGTTTTACAGTTCACAGAGAGTGAGCAGGTTGAGGGGCTTCAGAACAGAGAACAGGGAGAGGGGGAAGCGTGGTAACCTGGGACTATCTTCCCCAGCTGAAATTAGTCTTACTATTAGAGAAACTCCTTCAGCAGCTGGCGAAACAGCAGGAACACGTCGATTTTGCTTCCTTGGTTACAGGGAATGATAGTGCACTTGACCTTCAGAGGAACAGGGTCACAGAGAGGGCATTTTAAAACAATACTAGCTGCTTTCTGTGATTGGAATCCTCAGTAATGGAGACTGGATGAAAACACCTGTGATCTGACTAAAAGTGACCTTGACATTTGTCCCGGATTGTTTTGCCCTCAGAGGTTTGCTGAGGAAAAATGTAAATAAAGCTGCAGGAAGAATTTGACACTGTAAGTACTAGAGTCTGTACAGCGTACAACTAGGGAGTGCCAGCAAGAAAACAGTACTAAGTGTATTAAAGCAGATTATTTTTCCTTTGTCTCTTAAAATAAGTCTATTTGATATGTTTTGTGTAGGGAAATTAGGGGGTTTTTAGCTATATTTTACATCATGTGTATTATTTTCTGACTATGTCTAAGTCGCATCATTAGTGATTACTTTTAAATGATGTTGATAAGCCTCTGTAAAATGTGGTGCGCTGAAGTTTTCTATGGTATACGGCCTACTTTGTTTCTTTCCTTATCTCTTGAGGGTGAAGTCTCATTTGACTCTTTCCAGTCTTAAAGAAGTCAAAGTGTATTTAATTTTTTAAAATACATTTTAGAATTAGAGAAATGTACCACCATTGACTTCAGGGGACTAGGTTTTTGCATGTCCAGCTTCCAAAGCAGTTGCTTTAAACATGATGCAGGTTTCATGGTGTCATGTTTCTTCTGAACAACAGATTAGAATAGTCAATGTTATGTTTAATCGTGTAAGTAAACCTAATGTAATGCTAAACTGTACTGTCTTCCTGATATGAGTTCTTACAAGCCATTTGTTTGCAGAATGCTTTGGTTCAGTTTATTTGTGAGTCTAATTAACGATAGCTTAATTTTTCCTATAGTACTTATATAAGCTGTCTGAAGTTAAACATGTAAATCTCTGATAGAACTTTTTTTAGTGTTGCATATTCTTGGACTACTATCCCTTTTTTCTTTTTTTTTTTTCTTTCAATCAAATTTGGAGCAATTGACTGGGTAGGACCATAATGAAGCATCACATATTTATCCGTTCTGATCCTTTGTAGGTGTGTGACAGTGCTTAAAATTTAGAAATTTAGCTGTCAAACAAGAGGACAGACTTTTTATTTTCCCTTACTCTTGTAAATTGTGTATTTCAAAAAATATATTCCCTTTTTGCATTTGATTTATTTAGCATGGTTGTTGTTCTGCTGTCAACGAATGGCATGTGTATTCAGTCTGAAAAATAAACTTGAGATTTTTAGTACCAGTCAGAAATTCTTACTCCACTGTTCTTCCACTGAGTATTACGGAGGCAAGCCTGAAAAGAAGGCACATTTTTGCGTTTCAGGGCCCTGCACCATCCTGAGTATGTATGCATGTTAATAAGAGTATAAAAATAAATGACGTGCACACTAAAGCATTTATTGGTATTAGACAAAGTATTCTCCATTGGTGCACGGTATCTTCTCACCCAAGAGAAGACTGAAGTATTGTCTGCTTTCAGTTTAGTAAGTATATGTTCTTGAATATTTAAACATGAAAATGACATCAGCATATAATGGCAGCTGGTCTCAAACTGGCCCAACTTTATAGAGAACTCACTGTTAGACTTAACATCGAGCCATGTCATGGACAAGTAACTTGTAAAATGCTCCAAGAAAGCAGAGCTTTCATAATGAGTACAGCACAAATAAGCCTATGTAATTTTCTTCTTTCCCTCTACTCTATTGAAAACAAACAAAAGGAGATCTGGAACAAACCATGTTCTAATTTTTCAAGAACTTACAGGATAATTTCAATACACCTTGTTTTGGTTTTGTTCAGTTAAGCCCAATTCTTTGTGTGGTCAGGTTCCAAACTAAGAATGGCAAAAAGG
This sequence comes from Dromas ardeola, assembly GCA_013398915.1. Classification (NCBI taxonomy): domain Eukaryota; kingdom Metazoa; phylum Chordata; class Aves; order Charadriiformes; family Dromadidae; genus Dromas; species Dromas ardeola. The sequence continues at coordinate 45,556 of VYZM01005851.1, forward strand.
CATGTACCACGAATGAAAAAAATACATCTAGACATCCACATCTGCAGATACCTCTTTGTGTTAAAGACTGATATAATAGCTTCAGCTCATGCTTGTATCTGAAAAAAAACCCCAATAATACTAAAAAAGGTACTTTTTATGAGCATCCGTATATCCTAAGCTTAATAAAAATGGGATTGGATGGCCGTGGGGAGTGGCAGGCAGTACCTTTCTACCTGCGAGCTGATTTTAAGGACTAGAATGCAAGTGCTTCGTCTATACTACATTAACAATTATTAAGAAGGAGCAATTAGTACTAACAGTTGCATCAATAAATCTGAGGATCAACAAGCCTAAAGTCCAAATATGCACAACTGTAGAATTATGTGTGTAAATGTACATTGCCAATGCCATATGCCTTTTGTAAACAGAAGATAAAGGCTGTCATGCCAATGTTATCTTGCATGTTTAATTTAACATTTAACAGTTTTGCTCTGAAAATAGCTATGCAAGGGGTGTTTTTTCAAGCCTTTTCTAGTTATTCAGAGCTAGATTTGCATTTTAGTTTGGTGCTGTAGAAAGATAAGGAATAAAACAAGAAACGATAGTATTCAGTTGTAGTGACAAATTTAATCTTGGTCATGCTGGCGAGATCCTCGCTAGAATAACAAAAAATTAACCACATACACCTGAATACATGCTAAATATATTGATGATCTATTGGAGTATAGATTCCAGAAAAAATCTGCACTGAAGCAGAAAAACAGAAATTGGGGGACAATAAAAACGGGGAGAGGATATGAGCACGCTGAACAACTGGAATTCTAATTTATTCTGCTGTCTCAAACACAGATATCCAGATAACCAGCCATCTTTTAACTTTTTACCTTAAAAATATTGAATAGTTAAAATTGTTCCTACTTCAGCTTGAAAATTGAAACTGCTGTTTTCAGTATATACAGTGAACTGTATATACATCACACTTTCAGGAGGCTTCATAGATGAAATAAGGTCCAGAGACATTAAGGGCCGGTTTGGTCAGATAGGAGTTCTGTGCACTCTTCCAGAAGATTCCATATGTCTCATGTCCCATATATGTTCTTGGGGTTGAGGACATTTTTATTTAAGGGCATAGGGAAAGCTTTTCTAAATTTGGGATACCTAAAAATTTAAAAAAGAGATCATAAAATACTTTAGAATTACTAAAAGGTGAAATATCTAACATTCTACATTATTGTGTATACAGTGCATTTTGTTTTTACAGAAGCAAAAAATGAGGCAAATATATAATTGAAAGTTGGAGAAAGTATTCAGTGAGCTAAAGGATCACATAGTAATTATCCAGTGATTTCTTTTTGGAGGGGCAGGGGTGGTTTGTGGTTTTGGCCATCTGTCAAATTCATTCTGTTCCCCAAAAATTCCAATATTCTGATAATTCCTTGACAACAAATCCAAGTTAGTTTAATGACTGTAACCTTTCCAGTAAATTTAGATTTCATGCTATAGGGCCATCTAATCTTTAATAAATATACGTATTTTTAAAAGCGTTCAGTACTGTAACAGTAAATTAAAATTCTGTACATTATTTACAGGCGCAGACTGTTCAGACTTCAATATCTGAATCTCCAGTGATGACCAGCCCTTCCCAACGTATCCAGATAATTTCAACAGACTCCTCTGTAGCTTCACCACAACGCATTCAGGTAAAAATCCATTAAGTCATTAACTATTACTTTTTTGGTTTTTTTTTTCTTCCTTCCTCCTCCCACTTAGGTTTATACAAAAGCATGTTAAAGTCTATGGAAGACTTCCTTAAATTTTGTGAGAACAGATCATTTTCAGTGCAAACTAAAATTCTATTTCTCCTTCAGCATGTACTTGGGGATGACTAGTTGTCTCTATATAATAATTGTACTGGTGAAATAGCTGTGTGTGTGTGTGTGTGTGTGTCTCTCTCCCATATTTAGGAGCCACTGGGAGAGTAGTGTGGGATAAAGTTAGCCTTTGGGAGTGCTGTGCAGTGGGTTGTTGTTACTGATAGATAACAGAAAGATACTATTAAAGTATCAGGACATATGCAGTGACAAATGATGTAATTGTTAAGTATGAATGTTACTAGAGTGTTGCAGTACTGTAATAATGAGCTTTTGCCCTCCTTTACCTTGTTGTGTGCCAGTACAATACTCCCAAGTGCTTCTGCCAGAGGTGGTGCTGCAGAGGAGGATCTTGTGCTCCAGGGCATTTGGAACAGTCCTGGCAACAAAGCCTGAAAACGCTTTTTAAATGGTTTTGACATTGTCATTATAATTTCTATACACGATACAATTTTTTCTGTAATGTTATTGCAGCATGTATAATGACATACATCATTAGTTTTTCTAATGAACCTAAATATCATTCACTTTTTATCCAGCCTAATTCTTTTTGTCTTAGTTATTTATCAGTGCTTATATCTGATCCATGAAAAATTAAAAGGTGTCTATGATTCTTCTTTATAGACATTACGAAGGAGATGTTCTTCAGTTATCAACAATATTTAGCTATGTATTTTATCTAAGATGTTATTCCTTAAAGTTATCAACAAAAGGTGGAATTGGGCAGCCTTTTTGTTTCACATGCTTATTCTCAGGATTCTGTTATGATGGAATCTATTTTTGATACAGTTGTCTAGTAACAGAATATCTGTTTTATCTGGTAGAGTAACCCTATCAATATGTATCAATATTTCATTGCAAGGTAGATGTTCTCACAACATGTATAACTGAAGCATAATGAATATTCATCATTTGTATGGTAGGTATTTACATTGCAACTTTTGTTCAATTCTGCAAAATAATCTACCTCCTTATATCACTGATAGTTCTGAAAAAAACCCTATGACTCCATGATGAAGGTGAATACTAGGATGAGAAAAGAGTATTACTGCTTCCTCAAAACAAATACAGGCGGTATCATAGTGGTGTCAGTCATAATCCAAGATTAGATTTCACTGTGAATCGTCCCATTGGTTAAGATCCATGTGAAAATGATGAAGGCTGAAGAAATCTCGTCAGGGAAAATTCTGGGAGCTTAACAATGGTTTTACAACAATGGAACTGAGGGGTAATGATTGTCCTTTAACACTTGAGCTTCTTTGGAGCTTTATGTTTGTAGACTCCATACACTTACGCACTGAAACATTTATGCATATGAGACCTAAAATGGTTTATTCTGTTCTGTAAATATAAGAATCTAAAGAGTCCCAGAAAAGGTCTGTCTTGTCCAAAATTCAGTAGTAGGCTGGCTTCATCCCCAGCTTTGAGTACCATTTCCTTTGTGCAGGTTTCTTTAGGTTTATAATCACAAAATGTGAGATGAGTCTTTCCTGAAGAGTTTCTGTAATCTAGAAAAATCATCAGCTCTCTAATTCAACTCCTGCCTTGGGTAGTTCCAATGCCTTTTTAAGGCATTCTAGCTTAGTAAAACTATTAGCATAGTCTTACTATTAAACTATTACTTTCTGTAAGATATTGCACAAAAAGGACATGACAACTAGATAAAATGTCTAGGTAATCAAAATTAGGGAAATAAATACACTGTTTTGTGTTTTCAGTAGTAGTTTTAACTCTGACATTAAGCCAAATACAGAAATTAATTATATCAAAATAGCTTTCATAGTCAGGTGTATACAAAATGAATACAAATCTCAAGAATGTACCGCTATGCTTTTTTTGTCAGCTGGAGTGATTTTTAATTTAATGTTTTTATAAATGATCTGGAGGTAGGAGTCGAATGTGCATTAAGTAAGTTTGCCGATGATACTAGATCAGGAGGAGCTGTGGACTTCCCTCAAGAGTAGAGAAACTTTTACAGAGAGATCTGGATAGACGCAAGAGCTGGGCAATCACCAGCTGTATGAAATTTAACAAGAGCACTGGATTCTGCACCTGGGACAGGGCAGTCCTGGTTATATGTACAAGTTGGGGGACAAGAGCCTGGAGAGTGGCCCTGCAGAAAGAGATTTGGGGGTTTGGGTTGGTGGCAAGTTGAATAGGAGTCAGCAGCGTGCCCTGGCAGGCAAAGGGGCCAGCCATGTCCTGGGGTGCATCAAGCACACTGTCACGAGCCGGTTGAGAGAGGGGATCGACACCACACTGGTGCGGCCCACCTTGAGTACTGGGTGAAGTTTTGGGCTCCTTGATATAAAAAGGATGTCAGACTATTAGAGTGTGTCCAGAGGAGGGTGACCAAGGTGGTGAAGGGTCTCAAGGGCAAGACTTACGAGGAGTGGCTGAGGTCACTTGGTTTGTTCAGCTTAGAGAAGAGAAGGCTGAGGGGTGCCCTCATGGCAGCAGAGGGGGAGGTGCCGATCACAGAATCACAGAATGGTCATGGTTGGAAGGGACCTTCAGAGATCCATCCAGACCAACCCCCCTGCCAAAGCAGGTTCACCTACAGCTGGTTGCACAGGAATGCATCCAGGCGGGTTTTTGAGTATCTCCAGAGAAGGAGACTCCCACAACCTGTCTGGGCAGCCTGTTCCAGTGCTCTGGCACCCTCAAAGAAGTTTTTCCTCATGTTGAGATGGGATTTCCTGTGTTCCAGTTTGTGCCCGTTGCCCCTTGTCCTGTTGCCGGGCTGATCTCCTCTCTCTGATGACTGGTGACAGGACATGAGGAAATGGAATGAAGCTGCGCCAGGGGAAGTTCAGATTGGACATTAGGAAAAGGCTCTTCATTGAGAGGGTGGTCGGTTCCTGGAATAGGCTCCCCAGGGAAGTGGGCACAGCACCAAGACTGTCATATGGTTTAGTGTTAGGTAGTCCTGTGAGGAGCAGTGAGTTGGACTCAATGATCCTTATGGGTCCCTTACAACTCGAGATCTATGGTTCTATAAAATTTCTGTGATGCTGTCTAACTAGGCAGAGTGTACCCTGCATATATACCTGCCATTCGTCAGCTGCAGTCTTTAACATTACATTCATTTTGTTCTTGTTCTGTCTGGGATTCACTGTATCCAACTCCTTTTGAACAGTTATGTGATTACAAGATCTGCCTGTATCTTTTCATTATTAACGGACTCGCACTTTTCACAACCCTGTCTAGTATTTTCCATCTCTGCGGTAGGTATGTAGATACATATATATTGTATACATATACATTATATACATATATATTTGGTTTGATTTTATTGTTTTGCGCTTATGTAGGTAGTTGCAGTAACTTTGGACCAGTGTCATAAATGTACAAATAGCAAAATAATAAATAACAAGTACGATTAGCAGAGAGTATCATATAATTCTCAGACAGAATGAAAGGTTTTAAAATGTAAAGTTTACTGTGGCTCATAAAACTCTTCAATGTGTTTTACAGATTGTGACAGATCAGCAAACAGGTCAAAAAATCCAAATAGTGACAGCAGTAGACTCAGCTGTGTCTCCAAAGCAACAGTTTATTTTAGCCAGTCCAGATGGAACTGGTGCAGGAAAGGTGATATTGGCAGCACCTGAGACATCTAATGCCAAACAGCTGATCTTTACCACCACGGACAACATTGTGCCAGGCAGAATTCAGGTAAATAGAGTAATTGAGGTAGACTATAGGTTTTGGTTTTCAATTTTTGGTTTTTAGATTATTTAAGTCTATAATTGCTTTAAGACAAATTGCAATAGCTTTCTAAAGACATGGATTAGACCACAGTAATTATAGGCTTCATTATTCAATCATAAATCCTCCTGTCTTCAGGTTCCTCATGCATTCCATTGCGCTCATTACCCCTTGTTGTGTGTTTTCATTAAAATTCTAAAGACGTAAGCAAATACTCAAGATGGTGCTTGTGAGGATTGCCAGGACTTCAGATGGTCTATTCAAGATTCACAGATGCACTAAGATATAACTCGTCTGAGCAAACTTACATTCACAATGCGGTATCAAGACATTGCAGTAAAAGCTCTTTGGAGCAGAAGCTGTCCTCTGTTATAGTTGTTTGTGGATCTTGAGCATAATTCTGACCAATGGGAGCTTTGCAAACCAAATTATTTAAACAATAATCTATCTCTAGTAAAATTTGATGTTTCTTCCTAGCAGTCTTAAAAAAAAAAAAAAAAAAGTTCCTGGTCCTATTGCTACTGTTACAATAGAGAATATATTACAGAGAGAAGTATAAATATTTGAAAAATTGTATTAATAGTCTTTTAAAATTTATTTTACTATGCTAAATGGGTTATCTTATGTTACAAAGGGGTAGGTTGTTTCTGTTAATTTTTCTGGGTTAAGTGGTATGTTCTGAACAGAATTTTTGGAATCCAAGGCCTTCAGAAGCTAAACTGTTTCTATAATGGATCTCAGCTTCAGGCTATCCCTTCTGAACCATACACCCCTAATGGCTAGAGAAAGGATAGATAGGAACAGCATCTGAAATGCAACCATCTCTGGCTAAAATATAGCAGCTGCTTGAGAGTAATTGCAAGAAGGGAAGAATACCATTGACTGCACAAGTGAGGAAACTTACTTGTACTGAACAAAGCTAGGAGTTTTATTTTGAATTTGTTTTGCTATGACTGTTTCAACAGTCTCACTGTTGACAGTAAACACTCTCATTAACTTGCATTTTACACTAGTTAATTTCATTCTACGTCATACTTATGCTCAAATTCAGCCACCTCTTCTCAGTTGATACACCAGTCTTGTTCTGTAGGCAAAGCTCCTTACTTTAATGTCAGAAATAAATACTGGCTAATTACCTCTTTTTGTCCTGGAATTTTGTTTTAGATAGTGACAGACTCTGCTTCGGTGGAACGTTTGCTGGGAAAAGCTGATGTTCAGCGGCCCCAGGTAGTAGAATACTGTGTAGTCTGTGGCGATAAAGCATCAGGTAAGGAAGCATAGAAAGCAGTATTCAAGAAACTTGATTGAAAGGATGACTGGGATGAAGGGAGGAGGTTTCATGTATTTTAACCATGATTTTAGCCATGCTGATGGCAAAAGCAGTTGAGTCTAAAATGGAAAAAGATAACGTTATGCTTTGTATCTGTACACGCAGCATAGTTAAACTCTGCTTGGAAGAATATTAGTTTGTACTTAAACTGGAGTGTATGATCATTCGGCATGTGCTGAAAGACAAAATAATGATTGAATAGCTACTGGTAACTGAAAGAGACTATTTGAAGCATTTAGTCTGATTCCTCACGGCCATGGGCAACCATGCTATAAACACGTTGCCTAGAAAAGTCTACTTGCACCAGGAAAACATTTCTTAGTGCTGTCTAACAAACTTAAGAGTTCCCAGTAGATTTTGGTCCTTTACTATCACAGAAAAAGGCAAGTAGAGATCAAGTGAATCCTCAGTGTTTCAGATCCATGCAGTAACAAGGAGTCTGCAAGGTAAAATTTCTACATTAGCCAAGGAAGTGGACTGTGTTTTCATGCTACGTAGAGGACTGTCTGTCTTGCTTTCTTTTATGTTTTTAAGTGTTAAAACACTGCCAGAATTTATATGTATAGGAATTTTAAATTAAGATGGCATTTCAAATTTTATTGTAAAATTACTTACATTCTGAAATTACTTAAACTCTTAGCCTGTGCATTCTTTTAATGTGTCGTATAATCTGTAACAGCAGATAGAATTGCATCTGTACTTGTCTAGAATGGAAACAACCATTTCACAGGCCTCTCATTCAGAAATAGGCTTAACCTTCCTCTCTTCTCTCCACTCTCCCACCAAAAAGCCCTGACAATAGGTAAACAAGAAACATCCCATAAGACTTTAACAATGCTTTCATGGTCCAAAATGATGGTAAGAATACAAAATAAATTTAAAGCGTGACTTTTACAATGTTTTACTTGCTTAAGACAAATATTTCTGTGCTAAAATATAAGTGATTTCCATCTGATAACAATATATATGTTTCCTAGGTCGTCACTATGGTGCTGTCAGTTGTGAGGGATGCAAAGGTTTCTTTAAAAGGAGTGTGAGGAAGAATTTGACCTACAGTTGTCGTAGCAACCAGGACTGTATCATCAATAAACACCATCGGAATCGCTGCCAGTTTTGTAGGCTTAAGAAATGTCTAGAGATGGGCATGAAAATGGAATGTGAGTGTTAAGTACCCAATGTGATACTGTGCCTACCAAATAATAAATACGTGGACTACCACTTTTTAGTGTGTTCTCTCTCTTTCGGTGTATGCTGCCTGAAGGAAATGGAACTTTCAGCAACCAAAGCACCTAGCCATACCTTTCTTCTATCACCATTTTATGTCTGAGGTGCAGTAGTGATGTGTTTGGAACCATGTCTCATACTACTGTAGTCTTTGAGGAGCCCGGTTAGAGCCTCACTTAGAATGTATGTTACAAGCACAGTGTATGTTTATAACGCGCAATATTTTAACATGGATGAACATAAACTTGATGTTCTGTGTTGATGCATGGGTGTTTTTTTCTTAATTTTTTCTGTTAGTCATTTATGAGCATCATATAATGAGGCATTGTATAAACTGTCGTATTTTATACAATATACTTTCATGTTTGTATGCAGTGCTTCATGCAATTCCACTGCTAGCATCCAAACACCTCTTTCAATGTATTTTGTTTCCAGTGTATAGCACCTCTCCTTCTTCAGTCCAGCAGTTTGTGAAGCTTATTATCTGGTTGTTTTGTGATAAATTTATGGAGAATTTAAGATGAAACAAGAAATACCTTTCTTTTTCCACTCTGATCTAGGCAGGATAAGTTCCAACCAATGAATTCAAAGGAGGCAGAACTTTAAGCTGTAAATAGGAAGATTTTTGTTGTATTTGCCCTCTGGAACTCCAGACCAGTAGTGATGAATGCTGTGTTTTACACACTGTGCTGAGTATAGGGGGAAATGTGTACAAGAGCAACGCTACATTTCCAGAAGCTAAACCTTTCTTATTCCAGTATGACTTAAGATATATGCTCACTGACTTTACTGGGCATTGGGTCAGGGTTCTGATTAATGTTTATGTATCTGTCAAGCCAACAAAATGGATCTACCTACTTTTAAGCCCCTAAATTTTGCTGACAGTAGCAGTATTGGCAAAAATAAAATCAGGAACTAAATAACTTGCTGGTTATGAGGGCAGAGAGAGACATATCCATGTATTTTACCGTTACATTCAAAAGGGCTATAGAGGAGGGCTGAATTTTTTCTCTTTGCTTGTTAATAATGTTAATCTTCTCGAGCAGTAACTGCTGTATGATCAACTGGTATAGTGAATAGCACAGAAATGCTGTCTCCATTTCTATTATGCCTTACATTTGCAAAGTGTTGTGAGAATTAGTATTAGTACAACACTTTAAAAAATTCTTTATCTTACCATAGAATGGTTAGAGTTGGAAGGGACCTTAAAGATCGTCTAGTTCCAACCCCCCTGTCCTGGGCAGGGACACCTCCCACTAGACCAGGCTGCTCAAAGCCCCATCCAGCCTGGTCTTGGACGCTTCCCAGGGAAGGGATATCCTCATAGTCTTTTGTTCATTTTATTGTCCTCATTTTCAGGTGAAAAATCAATGCAGTCAAATGTTATGCCAAGCTATAGAGGCGCTTGTAAAGTTTAGTGACTTAAATTCCAGAAAACTTTCAGTAATCTTTTTAAAATCATACCTTAACATTATAAAGATGCATTTTCACTTCCTTTAAAATTACAAAGTTACTGTTTCATAGTATTTTTATTAAAAGATTTACCACACTTGTTTGTCATATTGGAGACTGAGCTTATTTTCTTCCAGTTATTAAGTAGAAATATTTTAAATTCTGAAGAGGTTAGTTTTGGAACACTGTTCCCTAAGCGAGTGGAATGAATGGATGTGAGTGAATTGCATGTCATGCAGAGACTTGTCTCCCAGGGAGTTAACCTGCATCTCTCACGTAACTTGCCTGTCTTGACTTTTTTTGGGTTTGTTCTGGGTTTGCATTATTTTGAATTATCCAGAGTATGACTGCATCTGACGTTTAGGTATAGCTTTACCTGTAAAAAAAAAAAAACAAACCAACCAACCAAAACCCACAAACAAAAACAAGAAACGCCAAACAAACAAAACCCCACCAATTTGAAAACACATTTTGTAGGATGTTTCATCCTATTAAATGTCAATGAAATAGCAAGCTTTGATTCCAGTTCAGCAAAACTTAAAGCAAAAAATAAATCTGCAACTTTCTTAGTTAAAAATGTACATAATCACAGGTATAGTAAAAATGGAGCCTGTATTTCTTCAGTCTTCATATTAAATTTCCAGTTTTGCACTGAGCTGGTACACCATCATAACAGTGCAAACTGAAGCCCTACTGTGAGAATTTATTTTCTTTTTGTATTTTTCAGTTGAATTATTTCCTTTCAAATCTGCATGTTTCTGTCTTTATGCAGCGGTTCAAAGTGAAAGAAAGCCTTTTGATGTGCAACGTGAAAAACCAACCAACTGTGCAGCTTCCACTGAAAAAATCTATATCAGAAAAGACCTACGAAGCCCTCTAATAGCAACTCCAACATTTGTGGCAGATAAAGATGGGACGCGGTGAGTACCTCTGTTTAACAGGTCTTGTTTAACGTTATTTGTCCAGATTTGCCCGCACACTTATACTCTTTCTTTTTTTCCCCCCCCCTCTGCTCTAAAGAATTGGACAGATGTTGTGGTTTGAGGCTAGACTGGCCAGTAAGACAAATGACAATTCACAAACCATCTGTTTTCATTACCATGACCAACCTAGATTATTGTTCTTCTCATTAAAGTTTTTATGTCCGAGTACGGCTGGGTGGTTTCCAGTTCAGAGCTGGCTCTTGTCCAGCCAGGCAAAGCACAGGCAGGGCAAATATGTGATATTCAAGAAAAAAGCACATAGGCTTACACTGTGATGTATTCAGGTTAGCACTTCTCTGAAATCAAATCTGCAAATGGCAGACTCAGTCTTCCTTCTCCTAAAGACAGTAGCAAAAGAGACTGCAGTGACTGCTGATTCAGATCCCAAGAGACCAGTTTCAACGGCGGCAAAACAACAGCAACTTCCTTTTACTATATGGAAGATATTCCAAGATGGTTCCTATGCTCTCAGTTGTTTCCATAGGCAGTGGGTGTGAAAATGCGTATCATAATAAATAGAGGCAAGATTTGTCTTTCTCTAAATAGAATAAAAAAGAACTCTATGTTAAATATCACACTTCTAAAACTGTAGATCCAGTTAGTTTATGAATGGATAATAACTACCTAAAGATATTGGATCTCAATATTCAGGTTTTTTATATATGTATTTAAATTTTTTTATATATATATTCTTTGTGGAACAAATGACACTTCAGTTAGGAAGACTGGGCTGCATGTTTCTTGGAGAATTGTTTTTCAGTGTTCTCATTTGCAAGTCATATTGTTCATAAGCACTGCTCAGGCACATTTCCTTCTTTGAGATTTCCTTGAGCTACAGATCTCTTACAGTCCTATAAACAATATTATAGTCATTAAGTGTGACTCTCTGTTATTTATGTAGGATTCAGATTTGCATAATGCATGATAATTTGCTGCCTGTGGTACTTCACAATGTTAGTTGTTAGTCTCAGAGCACTTAAAACTCTAAATTCGCTGTGGTCTGAACCTGTCATGTGTGTGTTTGTATTGGGTTGTGGAGATTCTGAGTGTTGTATAAGTAACAAATAAACTTATCCTTGTTGACTGCAGAGACTTCCCACTGTCTCCCTAAATTAGGTACAGCAAAAGGAAAGGATGTTTGGTCAAAAAGCAGTGGAAGTAAAGGCAGCAGAGATTTTATGCAGACCTTGATTACACGACTGTTTATGGCTGTATTTTGGAATGTAAAATATTTTGGTTTTGACATAACTTTTTTCTTCAGTGCTGTCCATTGTCTAACTTGGAATGCATGATTACATCCTCCTCCAAAGTCTAATGCATAACTCTGGAGCTATTAAGTGACTTCTGAGAGCAGGAGAAGACAGAATAAACCAGCATAAAAAGCAAATGAGAGGGTATCTATTCGGGAAGTTGTCATTGCTTTTGCACAGAAAAGGAAAACGTATTTTGGTCTTTCTGTCTTTCAAGCTACTTCCTGGAAACTGTTTCAGAAAGACTTATGTCTGTTCTGATGAATAAACTCTGAGCTTCCGTAAATTGTTAATTTAAAAATTGGTAATCGCTTTTATTCTGACATAGGTTGTTACCCATTCTTCTGTTTAATGTAAAATACTATTGACTGTCAGATGCCTTATGCTTTTGAACAGATCAGCAGGTCTTCTTGATCCGGGAATGCTTGTGAATATTCAGCAGCCTTTGATCAGGGATGATGGTACAGTCCTCCTAGCTGCTGACTCCAAGGTATTCTTTCAGTTAAGTTCTGAACATGTATATTTATTTGTTTGTATTATTTTAGTTATGTACATAGACACAAATAATTCTTCCTCTTGAAAAGATAAGGTTGGGGTAAGCCTGAAGATCTTTACGAATGGAGGTAATAAGCTGATCAAGAGGAACATGATTTCTTTTTGTGGGCATATTTCTGCAAAAGGTCAGCCACAGGTATTTCCCCACGTGGTATGTCAGGTGGGGATAGGCTTGCTGATTACAAGAGGATTTAAAGATCATTGTGAGCCATTGTTCTTCCTGTAGGTGTTCAGGAGGAAGAAGAAGGTACATAACGGAAAAAGAACATAAAGATTAAAAATGGGAAAAATTTATGTGATACATCATGTCTTATTTTGATCTACTAATATGGCTCTTCCTTTTTAGGCTGAAACAAGCCAGGGTGCTTTAGGAACGCTAGCAAATGTTGTAACGTCTCTTGCTAATCTCAGTGAGTCACTAAATAATGGAGATACTTCTGAAGTTCAACAAGAAGAGCAATCTGCAAGTGAGATTACACGGTATGCTGTTATATTTGCATTTTAGTTAGCAATTTGTATTCTGTATTACACTCATTCATTGGAGTAATTTGGCATTGTGACACCACACACAGTAGAGATTGCCCCCTACTTTGAAACACAGTAACAGTTCTTTAGAAATACAGGTTTGGCTGTTGTCCGCTTGTGACGAATGGTGTCCTGCATTACAGATGTAGTATTCTGAAGCTAGACCAGATTTCATACTCAGTAAAATAATAAATGACTAGGTTGTGACCTTGAGATACTCTGAGAATAGCAACACTTTGGTACTGTTTTATTTGATAGGCTTGTTATATGGACGTGCATTGCTCATGCCCTTAACCCTGCTCTTCAGGGGTGTTGTGGTTCAGGCGGCAGGCAGCTGAACACCACACAGCCCTTCGCTCGCTGCCCCCGAGCTGGGATGGGGGAGAGAACAGGAAAAAAAAAATGCCGTAATACTTGCTGGTAATCTGAGGAAAATATAGTTAAACTAAGATTAATAAACTTTTTATTTTTTTTTATGTTTAGAAAGGATTTGAAGTCTTTATTAATGAGAGAACTGGGAATCTTAAAGTTTCCAGCAGAGCTTGAGATTTTTGTGCATGGGGTTTTTGTTTGGGGATTTTTCGAGGGGAGGAGAGGGGTGGTCAGAGGACATAAATTAGCATTATAGTGAAATAAGAAAAATACCTGTCCTCAAAACTGTCCATTGTTTCTCAAGTAGAAGATTTTTAGGAGGAGCTTAACTTCAGGGTCTTAAGTCTTTTATTTAAACTCTTCAAGTGAGTGAACTGATATTTAAAAACACTTGACACTGCAACTTTGACTTACGTCAACCTTGTACTTTCTTTAAAACAGAAAAAAATTCAACACCCGCCCCCACCCCAACTTCTTGACAAAAAATACGGGCAAAACAGCACTATTCCATAATACCGTCCACTGGTATGAAACTGGAGCACAAAATCCTTCTTTAAATCTAAGCTCTGTTCTCATATGAAGGGAATTTACACTGCCTTATTTCGGCAATGGCTCAGCTACAGCTTGAGTATAAAGGAGTCCAGGGACCAGACTCTCTTGTTACTCTCATAAGGTTTGTAAGGCTCTGTCTATACTGTGAGATCAGGAGTGTCTGGCCATATCTCAGCTTAAGGGAAAGGAAATTCAGGCACGTTGTCTAGAAGAGAATCACATTATTCTCCACTGTTCCAAGAAATTGGACATCGAGCACAGGGACTGCAGGGTGCTCCTCAGGGTGCATCTGGTCTATAATCCTCACATAATCTGTTACATGTTCCAAGGTGAGGAGGAGGGGATAGTGAATGGTAAGTGTAGGATACCCATTTGCTAGTACAAATACTAGCATAAAACTATTAGAGCAGGATTTACAGTAGTGGAAAGTTCCCCCCTTACAGGTGAGATCTTTTACCAGCAATATATGGCCAGATCTATTCCTGCTATTAATTTCCAAACAGTACAGAGGGGCCAGGCTGTAATGAAAAGTCTGACCTCGTGTCTTAGCGTAAACAGCTCCTGTATGTGTTACCTCTAAGTGGAAATGCTTTATAGCATTTAATTTGACCACTACTCTGATATTTTTTTTTAAGATGTGAAGAAGCACTCTTTCATTGTTTATTACTTTTTTTTTTTCCCAGGGCATTTGATACTTTGGCTAAAGCACTTAATACCACAGATGGTACAGCAGCTCATAACCTGGCAGACGGGATGGATCCTACAGGAGGAGGGAATATTCATGTAATTAGTAGAGATCAGTCAACACCAATTATTGAAGTGGAAGGACCCCTACTTACAGATACACATGTCACATTTAAGGTATGTGCATCTTTAAATGTCTTACTAAACAAACTAACACTTAAGACATAACCCAAAATTAGTTTACTATGTTTTCTTTATTCTTATATTTAATTTTGGCAATACAACCTAGGATATCTGCTGTTACAAAGCTTCTAGTACAATTTTCACGTTTCACGTCCTGTATCTAAAGAGTATAGGTGTTATTTCATAAGACCTTTTCATAGACAGAAGGATCCTTTAAAATTTATTTCATTGATAATCACTTTCCTTATCATCCATATAGTATGATGTCATGATTAATTAATTTATAATTCTAGATAGTGTAAAACTTTATCTGAAAGGCTCCTTCATACAAAAAGAGGTTACAGTGCTGCCTTAGATGCTTATGGTTAAACCACTGAAAAAGGTCTTGCATTTTGGAGATGCTTCAGCTTCGATTGAATACAAACACACACGTTGATAAACAGTGTGTGAGAAACAATAAGGGTGTTCATCTTGCTGTAATCAAATTGCCAAGAAATACAAAGATCATTACGGAAATAAGTAATACTTAATGAAGTGAAACTTTTATCATAACCTGCTTATTCCCATTAATGGTGTTTTGTGATTGTAGAGTCCTATTACATGACTTTCTCATTTCAGATATTTAGATTTTATTTTGTTTCTTTTTAAAAAGTTTTAAAAGATCTTTTATAGCGCTGTCATGCTAGCCAACACTCCACAGAGCAATTAAATCTATAAATTTAATTATTATTAGATCTATAGATTTAATTATTACTAAATGAATGTTAAAACATTTTAAAAGGAAACTTTTGGCTCTCTCCCACATAATTTCTTGTCTCTTATTCCCATTTTGCATTCCTTGCCAATTGTAATGAGTTATTTAGTACAGTTTTCCTTTGACAATTTCTGGTCACGCAGTTGCGTATGACAGACTGTAAGAGTAGTTTCAATGTTTTTGCTGGTTATTTCATGGATAATAAAAATTGGTTTGTTTGAACTGCATATATTGTACTGTACCCTTTTTTTTTGCAGCTGACAATGCCCAGTCCAATGCCAGAGTACCTTAATGTTCACTACATCTGTGAGTCAGCATCACGACTACTTTTCCTCTCTATGCACTGGGCTAGGTCCATACCTGCATTTCAAGCTCTTGGGTAAATGCACATATTCTGTTGAACGGTTTGCTTTCTAATGAATTTAAACACTGATCTGAACACTTTTCAGCTCTTTTGAATTTTTAAGTTATTGTTTATTTTTTTAATGAATTCTTTAAAATGTGTGAAGACTATGCAATATTCTCCTTTTTGAAGAATAAAATAGAAGATGGCAGAGGAGGGGATAACTACAATATCTGATGTTGCTGCGGTTACAGAAGCTAAAGCCAAATCAAAAGCAAGCATTTAATTTGTAGAAATATATCTTGGTAAAGAACTGGTGAGCACCATTTTACAAATAACCTGAAATGGTTTCCTGTAGTCGATCTGTCACTACTTTTTGCTTTTTGATATACTTGTAATATGCTAATACATGCCTCTTAGTAAAGTGGTTTGCAATACATTAATCTTTATTATTAATTATTATAATTAACATAATTACACATAGGATAATACCAACCTGATAGGAAAGCCACCTACAGTTGTTTGATTTTCTGTTGGTTCATAGGCAGGACTGTAACACCAGCCTGGTGCGTGCCTGCTGGAATGAGCTCTTCACCTTGGGCCTGGCACAGTGTGCCCAGGTCATGAGCCTGTCCACCATCCTCGCAGCTATTGTCAACCATCTCCAGAACAGCATTCAGGAAGGTATGTTTTCAGTGTCTGATTCTTAGACGAGCTCAGTCCTGTCAGCACTATGGGGACATTTGTATAGCGTTTCTCACGAGACGTTTCCTAATCGGTGGCAGAACTGTTCCCCAGCATCCAGGGGAAGGAGACGCCTTCTCTTGCATAATTGCCTTTCCTCTGGTGATCTATGGCTTCTGTTGCACTGACCTCACAAAGACCTCTGTGGGACAGAAGTGCCCATAGAACAAATGGGGGTAAGGCTGCAGGACGTATTCTCCTGTCTTCTACATCTGACTGGCAGTATAGAGAAAGACAAGTACATCCTGAAGTTGGGTGTGCTCACAGAGCTTTCCTCCTAGCCAGGTGTATTTTTTTTCCTCTTAGAATAATGTCCCCTTCCAAACCACACCAGAATTTTTTCCTTGCAGAACTCCTCAGTGTAAAACTAGAGCATTTGCCAAGTATCACAACAAGAATATTCTTGCAAGTATAGTGGTTTTGAATACTGCTACAACGCAGTAACGATTAATGTATTTTGAAGTACCCTCTGAAGCATTAAACAACCTATTTTCTTGACACTCTTAAGAGGATTGATGTAATTTCATTTTTTTATGCAGCGTTGACCTGTTGATAATGATGACTATATCTAGAATGGATGATAATCTGTTATGGTTGCTTTTTTTTCATTCTTTTCTTTCAGGATGCTCCCAGTCAATATGATTGATTGGCACCAGAATAACTTGCCATTTTTAATAGAAGGAAAAAACCAATACTAGCAGCTTTAAACTGCAAATACAGCATGTTACATTAAAGCTAGCTTAAATTTTAATGTGAATTAAAAGTAGTTACAGAATACTGCTTGGTACTGTTTGATGATTTTTGTGGTGCCTTTATTATGCACACAGCAAAAATTGCAAAATGGGCTTTCACTGAGGAGAGTAAAACTTGGTTGTAGAGCTATAAAATGTACAGAACTGGATAATCTGAAAAAATGTTTAATATCCTTCAGTCCTAGTAAAGTACATTTTTTAAATTTACTCTGTTAGCTTAATTATGATAAAGTAAATTAGAAATTTGATTCTTAAATGGATAGTATGCTTTCATAATGAATATGGGGGTGGATTCTCTCTCTCTTTTTTTTGTTTTTTTTTTGTTTGTTTTTTTTTGGGGGGGAAGTTAAGAGAGCCTCGACAGCCCTCAAAATACAACAAACTGATGCTCTTTTCCTGCAGGGAGAGAGAGGCAAGAGCTTAGAAGACCAACAGGGAAATGTGTACATTGTATGTTCTGCACAGAGTTAGGCTTTTAGTTATATCTCCATCAGAATAAATAGAGCTGTCTATTCCATCTGCACCCCCAGCAGTGAGTTTGTGGAGGAGTAAATGGTGGGGCTATTACAGCCTTAAGCTGCCTCTACTTCTGTTTCCATGTCTCAAAAAAGAAAAAAAATAAATTTATTCTACAACCTGTACTTCCAGTCATACCATGTTACCTGAGACTGGCCAAGAAAAGAGGATGTTTTGTTTTAATATGTTTGGTAATGATTTGTTTTATTTATCTGTTCTGCAAAGTTACCATATTATACTGTGTATTGTATGATTAAAATTGAAAACAAAGTGAAGAAATTTCAGAACTTTATCTAGGAAACATATTAGTGATAAGCCTATTTGGAAACTCTGGAATTCAATTTCACTTTTCCTGAGTATTTCTGCACCATGTTTTCCCACTTAATATAGAAATGACAACATTACATCATGTCTGTGTTGATCCATCTTGAGTAACTAAAGACTCTTATATATTCATGTATTTTAGAAATGTAGATTATGCTTTCATTCTTATTTCAAAACATTGTGCAAAAAATGTTTCTTCTGTTAAATCGTTCTACTGCGGTTTCAGAAAATATGTAAAATAATCATCATTCAGTTTAAGGCGCACTGGTCTAAGGAATCATATACACTATCAGCTGTACAGACAAAGGTAAAATATTTAAGTTATAATCCTATGAAATATTAACATTAGAGATCACGACTGGAATAAAATTATTCTAATGTGTTTCTCAAGAAAAAGTTTTATGCCTTGTGAATTAACTTATGTCTGAAGTTTTTTAATGGTAATTATATATTCAAAGATTTGTCTTAAAGTAATCTGTAAGGTTTTCATTCTTTAACCAGTCTGCAGATACGCAGTCAGAGAAGAAGGTACATTTACCAAAAGAGAAATCTCTCCCTCCCTTGCTGAGCAGCTAACACCACTCAATTGCAACTTACTCACAAATAATATAAATTTTTTTTTTTTAAATCAACATAAGGAATGTGGTGTTTCAAATAATGGAAGAATCTGTGTACATGTATTTGAGTGAATTTACCCCATTAGAAGGAAAAAATACTTACCACAGTAAATGAAGAATTTGCTTCTAAAAGTACAGATAGAGGAAAAACTAGCCCTGTCATTACTGCTCTTGCATTCACTTCTGGAAAAGCTAACTCAGTACTGTTTGAACTGAAAATTAGGATTGCATGAGAGCATCTGTTTTGTGTTGCTGTTCATTCCCAGAATCACTGTAGCCATTTGTAGAATAATTCACCATAATTTGAGAGTCTCTGCTCAGAACAGTACATCACTGGAATAAGACTGGTGTTGCAGATTATGCTGTACTGGCGAAATTATGGAAAAGAGATAACGTTCTGTTTGCTAGCCCTGTGTCTGACTCAGCTCTATAAATCCTCACTTCCATAATCATTCAGGCCATCCTTATAAGATAGCAAACGACACAAAAGACTTTAAAATGTCACTTGTTTTCTAAAAAGATACTGGTTAATATATCAGATATACTTGAGCTCACATGAAATTGTAAGCAATATCTTTTTGTAGATAAACTTTCTGGAGACAGAATAAAGCAAGTCATGGAACACATCTGGAAACTTCAGGAGTTCTGTAACAGCATGGCCAAGCTTGATATTGATGGATATGAATATGCATACCTTAAAGCTATAGTCCTTTTTAGTCCTGGTAAGGAATTTAGTAACCATATATTTTTAAATAATAAGCATTCATATGGTAATGTTGTAGCATTTTTTTAATGAGACTAATGTCTTTACGTGACACTGATCTGTTAAGCTGCAGATAAAATAATTGTTCCATAATGAATTATCACAAATAATATGTGTTTTAAAAATAACTTTAGAGCAACATATCCATGTTATTTACTGTTCCAACATATCGGGTATTTTCTGTACGCCTACCTTAGAAGAGTAGACTCTCAATTATCTTCAGCTGAGAATCCATGAGTAAAAAGTTATCTGGGATGTGTTCTAGCAATATTAGTGAAGTAAATGGCAGGATGGATTAGAGGAAAATACATTCTCACAGTGACAAAATGCAATTAGCTTCAATTTTAATATTTTTAATACACTCATAAGAGGGACCGCTGAAATATGAGCAGAAATACCACTGTATTCCATATGGAACTTCCACAAAATTTCCAAAACTAAATGTAAACAGGCTGTCTTCCATTTGTTACCAAAAAAATGACAGCAAACAACTAAGGCATGATCAAGTGTTTATGAGATGTGAGGATATACTCAAAGGCGACACTTTAGATTTTCTGGAATGATAAGGTAAGGACCTTAAAGAAATGGGATGTGACAGTCTCTTCAGCAAAGGTGGAGAAGTGTTCTAGGACACAGAAAGGGAAACTCTTGCTCAGAAATGTTAATTTATTTACTTTTAATTCAAAGGTGTTTACCACTTTGAACTTAACAAAATACAAAGAAAAGGAGTATCTTGTTATTGGGCGTTTTGGGGGTTTTTTGCATTGATATGATTTTTCTCTTTTTAATAAAACTTACTTGAATTAGAAGATACTTGTGTCCTGAAATTTGCTTTTAAAATTTTTTTGCAGATTGTACCGTTAGAGTTAGGTTTATTAGGGTTTTTATTCACGTTGGAGGAGCAAGAAACTCTCCAAACTCAAGCTAGCTCTGTACTGTTTCAAGTGAAGAGCAGCTGGAACACAACACTGAAGATATTTGGGCATAATCAGATATGTGGTATTTTCTGTGTTTTTTGCTGAACACGTGACTGTCTTTGAGGAGCTGAACCAGCTGAAATTAAAACATGAGATGGACTCGGCAAGGTCAAGAAATTGATCTGTCAAGAAAACAACCCTAGATACTGCTCTGTCGGCATAGTTAGTCGAAATCCCAGAGGCAAACACATTTTAAAAAGCAAAGTTAGAAACATAAGCTAGGAGGGTCAGTGCCTGGTACCTACCTACAGGCTTAATCTTTTTCTGCTTTCTTGTGAATACACACAGCTGTAGAGAGAAAAGTGCGCAAGATAATTCTGCAGCCAGGACGCAAATGTTCAATTGAGGGATTTCCTTTATACAGCTAACATGTTAAACATCACAATACAAGAGAAATATTTAAACAAAATTAAATGCGAGAGTCTTATAACTACATATATTTCACAATGTATAGGGAAACAATCGACATATAGAAATGTTTTGTTTCTTTAGATCACCCTGGTCTGACCAGTTCAACCCAAATAGAAAAATTCCAGGAGAAGGCACAGATGGAATTGCAGGACTATGTACAAAAAACCTATCCAGAAGATACCTATAGGTATTTATTGTCTATAGTACCCAAAGTAATGTTGTGGGCCGTAGCTGGCAAAAGTACAAAATAACATAATTGATGTAAAAATTTCCTCTTTGACATCTGTTCTTTTTTGACTATTGATGAAAAAGAACTAGAACCTTGTTCATAAAAGCAAGTAGGTTTGTTTAAAGATAGGTAGAAGCAAGAATAGCTGTCTAGCTTCTTCCATGTAAATTAAACTTGAGTACTTTTTTGAGTTCTTTTTTTTCCTTTGAGTCTTATTGCCATGTTTAGAAAAGTGAACAGACTTACTTCATTAGAATTCTCCAGACTCAGCTGCCTCAAACTTCTTTAATTCAAACTGCCTCCTTTTTCAAGTTAGTTGTCAAAGAGGCTTTGAGGTAATAAAAGGTGACTGTCATCCTTTAAATGTTTGTCAAGTTACATATGCAGAAAAGTATTAAAACTGTCAGTTTATAAACCTTGGAACAAGAACAATTACATGTGGGGAAGAGTAACCAAGTCAAGCTTCTGTTTATAACAAATTCCCATGTCCTACTTATTTTCTCCTTTGTTTTTTTTAAATTTCCAAGGGCTTCTCTTTGGAAGTACCTAACTTGTTTTTTCACCTCTCAACTGTTCCTGTTTCTTACTTGCTAGAAATAATTATTATATTTTCTAATAATCTCCATCAAAACTGTTTTAAATTTCTTCGACATAATGATTCTGTGCACTACAAGGGAAATGCTAACTTCTGTCTAGCGATATAACCTAGAACAAATTCTCTTCTACTGTGAAAGGTATCCCCGCATAAAGAAGCATGCAATCCCATACATTTAAGCAAGGTCTGAGGGAAGTGTAACTTTAAAAAAAACAACACCACCTAAAAAAAAGCCTGTAGAAAAGAGCGTTTCTCCCATCTCAGAAACTGGTTTTTGTGCTGATCTTACCGAGTTAACATTGTGTGGGGCAGCACAAAGGGCATCAGGATTCCTCGTTAGGTGCAGTGAAGATGGAATTCTCCACTTCAGAAATACCCTCAAATCCTACATTCTTCTTCTGTGTACAATTTAATTATTCTGGTTTGATGTGTGAGCTGGACATCTGCCATGAAATAAATACAGAATTTGTTGCATATACTTACTTTTCTTAATAGTGGCTCAAGGAACAAAATGAGAGAGTTAAATTTCCCAAATAATACCCTCTATTTTAATTGATATTGTCTATATCCCCAGGCTCACCCATAGATAAGTTTAGAATACAAATCTGATTATTTCTGAGCAACTGAATGTTGGTACAAATTGACATAGAAGCACAAGTGCTATAATTTTCACAAAAACGGCAGCATAGCTTGAATCACAGAATCACAGTATTTCTGCAGTTTCCCCCTAAAGTTTACAAGATATGGTATATTAGCAGAATGGATGTTATATATTTTCTCCATAGATACTCAAGCATTTTCCAGAGGCCTGTGTTCAGTGCTGTCTCAGGTTTGCTATTACATGGCTCTGGTTCAGGAAATTTATTTATTTTGGCGTTTGTGATGTACACCTGCCATATAAACACAGCAGATATGCTTTCATCACTGTCCTAAATTTCAAATGCATTGAAAGTCCAGAAATTCAATACAATCTCTTCATTATATTGGATGTCTCTTAACATCCTGGTACATAAATACCCCACAGCGTTTGGCAATATGTTTGAGTAACAGCACATCCCTCCAAATTCCTTTTCTCATCAGAAGCAGATTATCTTCTTTCCTTTTATACCCATCCAGTCCCATTCTTGCGATCTGGTTTGTCATTAAGTTGCTAGGCAACTGAGGACTATGCTGTTTACGGTTTAAATTTTAATTAAGCATTTTACTCTTAGAATTGTGCAGATTTTCTCACTAGTCAGTATGCATATCATTGGTCTCAGCATTGTCCTGAACTATGACGTGCTTCCAGAGCTGGGAGTTTCAAAAGCAGACCCGGAGAATTGGGTGTTTGTAAATACACGTTGTATCTACAAAGGACATTAATATCTCTTTTTCATTGGAAAACCACAGAGAAAGATGGTGGCTTTTCGTTTTACTTGCAGGATAGAAAAGTAACCATTCTTTTCATGGTAGCTCAATGAGTTTTAATGGCCTCTCTACTCCCATTCATGAGTTATGGTAATAATGAAAAGCAGATCCAGCTCTTTAGCTACAAAGTATTTTAAACTGGTATTATATGTATTCACAATCCACTGAACTTCTTTTTCAGGCTAGCCCGGATTCTAGTTCGCCTGCCAGCACTTAGGCTGATGAGCTGTAGCATTACCGAGGAACTATTTTTTACTGGTCTCATTGGAAATGTTCCCATTGACAGCATAATCCCCTACATTCTCAAAATGGAAACAGCAGAATATAATGGTCAAATAACTGGCACGTCTGCGTAGTGGGAACAACACAATTTGATGGATCGAAGTAGTTTTTGTAAAAACATATAATTACGAAGTTAAAAGAACAGCATTTTGGTATGTACAGATATTTCCAACTTGTTACCGGTTTCCTCTCAGATTCCTCCTTGTCTGTTTGACGTTGACAAAATTAAAGCAGCTATTAAAAGACCTGCTATAAAACCTTTTCTGACACAAGGAGTATTTTTAATGCCTTTCATTTAAAAGGCTATAGATTACTGAAGATACTTTTCACATGCTTTGTATTTAGAAATTATGAGTGGTTAAAAGTAGAGTTTTATAATATCAGAGATTAGTAATAAAATTACTTTAAAAGTAAAAAGAACAGTATGTATATATTTAAAAATATCCTTGGAATTAATATCTAATAAATGCCAGGATATAACACTAGCACTTTGTAAGCACTCTTGTCAAAGCGACAACGTCATCAACATCCTGCTTATGAGTATGGAAAATGAAAAAAATTGCCTATGTCCTTAGTCAAAATGCTAGTGATTTCTGTGAAAACGTAGAATGCTACAGGAGACAATCATTTATTCTACAAAAAGTCATTTGCTTTTATGTTATGCATGAAATATTAATGTGGATTCTTAAATCAGATAATCCACATTATTTGAAGCTATACTCTGTTAAATTAGTGCAGTTGTAATTCACAGTATGATGCAGTCATAGTGACTGTTACGTGCTGCAGGAATTACCCAAACTAGGAGAAAAAATGTGTTTCTTGCCCCAGTAATGATGAAATATTCAGGTTCCTTAAAATTTCTATTCAGACCAACACAATCATGACAAATGTTATTCTAGTGGGAAGCCTTTTGATTGTGGGGAAAATCAGTCATTAACTGGAAGAACAGTCGTTTTCAAGTAGAGCTGTGTGATGCTTTTTGAGTATGCTCTTTGTATTTCCAAATTTACACCTTTTCTCTGTACTCCTAAACACCCTCATCATCCAGCCAAAGGTACAATTCAAAACCTGAAATGTGTAGAACCTGTGGCTGTCAGCGAGAGCATATTGCAAAGCTCTCTCACTTTATTTCTCCCCTCATCCCTCCCCTTCCCTGATGGAGCACTCCCAGTTTTGCAGTGCTCTCAACCTTCTGTGACTCAGTTTGAAACTGAAACATAGTTAGGATTGACATTGTCATGTACAATTGCAGTTAATGACTGATAGACCATGGAGTTACAAAATTAACTACTTTTTAATTGTCTAGAGTGATGAGCCATCATCATGTTTTCTAGTATTGGCCATTAGCTGTTAGCATTGCTTTCATTTTAGTATTTTTTATTATTATGGACATTAAATATTTTAAACAATCAAAGTTTAAAAAAAAGTCATGGCAATTAATACCTTCATCTGATCCTGGCTCATTAGATGCATCAATTATTTTAATTATTTGTATGGTAGAGACATTTTCTACTTACGTATTTTTATGTGACAAAAATCTAATAAGTTCAGCACTTTTGTTTTTCTTCTGTTATTGACATTTATTTAGAAACACCAACCAGGTTGGTGCTTGTGTCTTTTAAGGGTCTGAATTGTAGCCAAAAGACCTTAAGCAGCTCTAGATGAAGCTTCTGATGTGATAAAAAGTCTTGACCTGGTATGCGTCATTCTCATCAGGAGGCTCACGTTTGTAGCACTCATTGTGACACGGAAGGCTATTTAATTTTAGCTTCTGGATGCATTAAAGTCTTCTACAGTTACCACTGTTACAGGATTCAGAATCTTCTTTTCTAAAAAAGGGTGTTACAAAGTGTCCAATATGCATGTAGAGATTTGTAATATTGCACTTTTATTGCTCTCGGCTTTTGTTATAGCAAATGAAATTGTCATGTTTTTGATGTGATGGAAGGTCTGCACTCTGAATACTAAGTCAACTGGAATAGAGAATTTTGTACTAGCTGTTTTATTACAGTGTGACTTCTTGTGTGATTGTGTCAGCACTTCCAATGCAAAGTCCCTGTTTTAAGGGTACACAGCTTAAAAATTAATTGTGATATTAACAACATCAGAAGAAGTTGCTACCTTGGAAAGAGTTGTGGCCATTTTTGTTAAAATTGAAAATTTTATTGGGTTATGTCATTGTTGTTCTAAAAGCAGTATGCATTGAATTATTGTGATATTTTTTATTGCAACAAAGATTATGCAGTTTAATTTGCTTTCAGTATTTTGTAAAAATTATTTAAGCAGATAAGTAAGCATTGTTAATGACAAATGAAATATTCCTTAGCACAAAAACTAGCCATTGGAATATTTTTTCCAAATTTGAATACACACCAGCTGGCTTTTCTATGACAAACATCATTTAAAATTCCAATTTTTCAAGTAAAAGGGCCCCATTTTCTGTGCAAAGATTTGTTTCCCTAATTTTTCTTACTCGTGCTGTGAGCATAACAGTTCAAGAAATAAAATAAAGCCACTATAGTTTTTTTGGGAGCAGAGGGATCGCATGAAATAAAACTTAAAATGTATGCATTGTATTACATTTTTAAATCAAAATGGTAAATATCATGCGGCTCTGTTTACAAATAAACTACACTCCCTACAAATGCAAGGCCACGTAATGCTATCCTGGATCCATCTCTGGTAGTCATTTACTCTGCAAATAGTTCCCTGGAGTTTAGGGATGAAATATTAATTTGTGTAAATGAAGTAACAACAATGCAATCTGTATCTAGGGTTTATTTATTGTGCATGCATTTAATAGGTGTAATGAAGTTGTTCCATACTTAAGATTCTGATATTACCACCTAAAGGCTGTAAAGTCTTTCTTGGCATAGCATCATCAGCATGATTTGCTGACTTGCATCAGTCAGAACCAAGCTAATTTGGTCCTCATGCCATTAACAAAAAGTACTTTCTCTAACTACACACTATTTTGATTCCAAGACTAACAGTTTGGATTGTAGAAATTTGTGTGGCAGACAATAGATCATAAAACTTAAGAAATATTCAGGATCTAAATTTTTTGCATATTTGAATATTAGCTATAAATAATAAGATAGATGTGATGAATAACCTAACACTTCTTTCTCATGTGCTGCTCAAGGGCTGTCATAAATATGAGCCAAAGATTTGGCATATGATGGAGAGACACTGAAAGGAACCACTTAAACCACTGCCATATAAAACTATAAACCATCTTCTTCAGTGCGGTAGGGCTCCTTTGCGCTAAATTTCAAGTATAATCACAGAATCACAGATTGACTGAGGTTGGAAGGGACCTCTGGAGGTCACCTGGTCCAACCACCTGCTCAGACAGGGCCACCAAGAGCCAGCTGCCCAGGACCGTGTCCAAGCGACTTTTGAGTATCTCCAAGGATGGAGACTCCACGACCTCCCTGGACAACCTGTGCCAGTTTAGTCACCCTCACAGTGAAAAAGCGTTCTTTCTTCTCACAGTGAAAAAGTGTGAAAAAGTTTGCTGGTGTTTGAGGGAGCCTCCTGTGTTTCAGTTTGTGCCCATTGCCTCTGGTCCTGTCACTGGGCACCACTGAGAAGAGCCTGGCTCCATCTTCTTTGTACCCTCCCTTCAGGCATTTGTACATATGGATGAGATCCCCCCCCAAGCCTTCTCTTCTCCGGGCTGAACGGTCCCAGCCCTCTCAGCCTTTTCTCACACGTGAGGTGCTCCAGTCCACCATCCCTGTGGCCCTTCGTTGGACTCTCTCCTGTATGTCCACGTCTCTCTTGTACTGGGGAGTCCAGCACTGGACACAGCACTCCAGGTGTGGCCTCAGCTCCCTCCACCTGCTGGCCACGCTTTGCCTAATGCAGCCCAGGAAACCATGAGCCTTCATTGCAGGCAAGGGGACTTTGTGGCTCATGTTCAACTTGGTTCTTTTCTGCCAAGCTGCTTGCCAGCTGGGTGGCCTCCAGCATATATTGGTGCCTGGGGTTGTTCCTCCACAGGGGCAGGACTTCGTGCTTCCCCTTCTTGAACTTCATGAGATTCCTGTTGGCCCATTTCTCCATCCTGTTGTGGTCCCTCTTGATGGCAGCACCACCCTCTGGTGTATCAGGCAGTGAAGCTGCTCATCTCTCAGTGATCCAGGTGTAACCTAGCAGTGAAGCTATTTTAGCTCATTCAAAGAAAGGTTTTTCTTTTCCTTGTATGTCCATCAATAGAAGTTTGATGTTCAAAAAGCACAGAACGGATGAAGGGATTCTTTCTGCCAACGGTTTAGGTGTTTCTTGGTAGCAATAGGAAAGGGCATATCTAAGGAAAATGGCCTTTCAAAGTTGTTCTTGCTCTGTGTTAACCTTTGCCATTACTTCCAGCCTTTTCTGGTGCTGGGGCATTCAGGCCACTCTAACGTAATGAACGTAGAACAGAGCACATGGTGCAGCTGCAGATTCAGGCAAGTTTTAAACTGTCTCTGCAGAAAATACTACAAGGCTGATGTAGTTCTTGTCATTTCTGAGGTTTGTTCCATCCCCCCAGCCAGTAACTGAAAGATGGTAACAGGTCAGTCTTACTCACTTTAAGTTTCATCTGTTTCTTCTTTGCAAGTGCATGCTTTTGCTTATGAATATGGGACAGGAGAGTTTTTTATTATTGTAACAATTATTAAAAAACTGTTTCTTGATTTTAAGTATGGAAATAGCTTGTTTTCATAAAGATTTCAATGCCAGACTTGTGTTTACAGAGCAAAGAGTCAAAGGATCACAGTCTGAAAGTGATTCTAAGAAAAGTGACATCTCACTGAAGCTCTACTTGGTGCCTAAAATTCACTCTCTCCAGAATTTTCGAGGTCCTGTTTCTGCTGCTTCTGAAAATATTTTAACTCAGTAGAGATGTAGTGATAAACTATCTGATTAGATCTATCTGAACTTGAGTACGTGTGTATCTTGGTAATAATCCATTCAGACAAACGTTAGAATTCTGTGCTGACTGAAACGGGGGCATGCAGGGAGCGATGATGGGGCAATAATGTCCATTCTCCATGTGCTTCATTTGTTTTCCAGCTCTTTTGAGAAGGAACTGGATTTGAGTCTTGTAGATGAAAAGAACAATGATCAGTAATGTGTAGGAGCATTTTGGGTTAGCTTTGTAATAATGATTTTTATTGCATTTGCAACCAGGCCAAGAAGATAGACTACTTTTCCCTTAATTTACTCACATTGGACTGAAAGACACAGAACTAAGACCATGTGCAAAAGCCATCATTCTCTATTTACATTGCTTGTAAATTAGATACAATGCTTTTGGTGCCAGCGGAGTTACTCTGGCATGAAACTGATAGAAGAGGAAAAAATAATCTCCAAGAGAGAGCCTTCAAAGAGATCATACAAGCCTTTATTTTAGCTGCCTTAAAATGTTAGGTTATTAAGGAGGCTTAGTTTTCTGAGCACTCTGGGCCAAGAAACTGTTGTTGATCGCCATTCATTACTTGGTATCATTTACCAAGTCTCGTTTTCCCATCACCTGGAGTGGCCGTAACACCCGCAGGAACGGCAGGGACCGGAGATGCCCGTGCTGATGCACCCTTCTTGGGGCATCTTGGGCAAAGGGCACGTCCTGAGGAAGACAGGGAAAACGACTCAGGCCTGAAGCTTCCAGGCAAAACCAGTTTCCTGACTGCGTTTCTTCTTTGTCAGAGACTGTAAAACACTGCAGTTTTTTCATTGCTGTGTATGGTACGCAGGACTTTCACAGGTTCCTGAAGGATTTCATCCAAGATGCTGAAGATGTCAGTATATTTTCCTGCCCATTAAAATTTAAGACGGTAGGTGGGATTCTTCCCTGATTACCTGCTGTTTAATGAGGAAGGGATAATTTTAAAAAAAGCCCAAATAGCATGAGCAGAAAGGGTATCAGGGAATACAGTTTAGCCAGGAAAAGGGCACTGGAAATTACCAGGCTGGGGATGGTGCCAAAGCAGCAGTGACCAGAGCAGCTTCCTGCAACAGCCACCCAGCCAGGGCCCTGTCCGGAGCGGGTGGTGGGAGCAGCGGAACCAGCAGCTCAATCAGGCATATGCAGGTGCACCAGCAAACACCTACAGGATGATACCACCCTGAAAAGAAAAAACAAATCAAAATGTTGAGTTTTTTTATTTTAAATCCCTCTCCTCTCCTGCGGTTACTCTTTGGAGTTTAAGAGCAGGGTAGGTTGGTTCTTTTCCATATACTCCTGCCCGTAAGAGAAAAAGCAGAACTTCCAGGCAAAGAAGAAGTAGGTTCCCATCCGTCTCGGTAGTTTGCCACACTCGCCATAAACCAGAGAGCCACCACTGCGTGGTTCGCTCTGAGGATGGGCTGAGAGAGCAGCACCAGCATCTGCTGCCCTACTGCTGCCTGTAGCCAGGGGCATCAACAACATGAGGCTACGAACGCCCTGCAGAGGAGAGGAAGGACAAATTGCCAGCGTCTACTGGATCTTGAATGACAGAAAATTAGTTTAAAAACCATCTTTATATGAGAAGTTACCAAGAGGGCATGGCAAAGGGGAGAAAATGAAAACATTTACTTTTTGCACCTTGTAATTCTAAAGTTGCTGAGTCATTTTAACAGTAAGTTCTCCTGAATTCAGGCTTATTGTTTGATGGAAAATGCCATAACGTCTCTTGTTAGATAATGCTACAACCCCATGTCTGTTGCAGTCAATGTTACCAACATTATATAGGAAATTATTTGTGCAAAAAAATTTAGAACGTTATTTATACTGAGGTTGCAAGTCTAATTTTTCGTAAAGTTTAAATGCTCTGAGTCTAAATATATTAGACTTGGAAAACATCAAGCCCCAGAATTACCTTGTTACTGAGCTTTTTGTTGTGAAGTCATGCAAAGTTCATCACAGATAAAACTGTCAGAATGTTCCGTAATTCCCACAACCAGTTTTATCCTCTGAGTTATATGAACACTTTGAAAATGGCTTATTATTGTTAAATTCATGCCTGTCTTCCTTCTTCTTAAAGGGTTTGATAGATTTTTTACACATCTTTATTTTGTGCCTCCCACCATTGTGCATTTCTGCATGTTCAATTCTAAAACTCGCTCGAGCAGCTGATGCATATGTACATAGTTGTATGTATGTGTGTATTAATGTATATGTTTATATCTATCTGTCTAAATATATTATGTACAGTGTATAGAAAGTGTGTAGTGTATGTATATATGTACAGATACGTAGCCATGTATTCATGCTGTTCTATATGTTAAAGCTTTTCATTCATTTGCTAATCCAGAGCTTCCTATTTTTAATTTCTTAGCCCAAACTAAGCCTCGCTTAAGCAGGTGAATCCTCATGAATTTCAGAGCTTTGCACCTTTTTCTAAACCTAGCCTGAACTTAGTATTTTCTGTTCAGAACTGACAATTATATTCCATTAATTTTCTGGCTTTTACATTATTCCCTTTACCTTTTCTCATTTGATGTGTAGAAGCCCGCTAATGAATAGTTAATTGAACATATAATGTCTTAAAAATAAATGAATAAATAAATAACATAGTTATAGAAAATACTTCCCTGTTTTCAATATATACTCGTTCTGTTTCAGCCTTCTGAGAGACTTTTTTGTAAAGTTTTATTTTGCAGTGAAACTTCGTAAGAGGTTGATTTTTTTTGTAAGTCTTCAGCAGTGGCTAATTGGAAGAAAAACAAGTTGCCCTTTATGATTGAACTGTAGCACACAGAACAGGATGCAATGGATGCTGTTTAAAAAAATCAGTACTCGTATTGCCACAATGATAACGTGAAACCAAACCATTCGTTTAACAACTACGTCCTCTCTTCAATGGAACAATGACATTTTTGTTGCAGTGGTAATTAAATAAGAGGGAGACTGCAATTCGTTTATTTCTTAGCAAGCATCAAGACTTATTTAGGATTTTCACGATGCATTTCAATTGTATAGTCACTTTCCAAAGTTATTCTCCTTATT
This sequence comes from Dromas ardeola, assembly GCA_013398915.1. Classification (NCBI taxonomy): domain Eukaryota; kingdom Metazoa; phylum Chordata; class Aves; order Charadriiformes; family Dromadidae; genus Dromas; species Dromas ardeola. The sequence continues at coordinate 76,925 of VYZM01005851.1, forward strand.
GGCTGGCTTAAACTAAGCAAAGCTGGTTAGTTCATTAGTTGTCAGTCTGAGGTCCGTTCTCAGGTTCTGATGGTGTAATCTGTGCAGCACTTGCACTGGGGCTGGGACGTTTCCATCACTCACATGGAGCATTTATGAAATTAGATTTGCAGTAAGACAATTTATTACTCGTAGGCGGTATTCAAACATTTACATTATCAAAATATAAGTAGTTCTTGTACCTTTTCCCTTCTGATGACTTAAGTTACAAAGGAAGCCTTCTGTAAAAGTAATTCTATTCAGGTTTTTTTTTTTAAAAAAGCATTTCAGAGACCATGTAGGGGAGTAATTCAGCAAGTCTTGTTTCTGTCGTATGAAAAAGGTGAAGTGGAATTTTCTGGGCATTTATTTCCACCTTTTGTACTCAATGTGGCAAAGACTTGTGTATGTATAAGCAGATGAGCAGACACCAATTAAAACAACGTGAGCTTCTTGCATGCTTAAAGTAAAACACAGGTCTCTCTCAGTCAGGACCTTGTAAGTCTTTGCTCTGGGAAATGCTGAGAATGCTCTCTGTTTCTTGTTGTATCGTTTAGCAAGTGTTTGTAAGCTTTTGTTTCAAATACAGAAAAAAAACTGTAAAATATCCATTTTAACATTTCAGACCTTATTTTTTACATTTTCAGCAGGAAAATTATTTAAATTAATGGCAGGAATTCCTGTGACAGATGATCCTTCATTAGTGTCTTGACAGTCAGTGCTGTTTGAATAACGTTTGCTTTTCTCTTTAAAGGCTGAATGGAAACCTGAACATCTATTAACGTCATTGTACTGCAGTGACATTTTTAAAGATTAGGAGCCCAACTGGGGTATTGATCAGGATTGAATCTGTTAAAAAATTCAATTGTGAATTTAGGAAAAAAAGAGCGTATTTTAAAACTGTGAACTTGTTTTATATACACATTTGAATTGTTTGTATTCTGAAGGACAAAATGTGCTCAAATTTAAGTGGCAATAAAGGCTCTGTTGTAATATCCTACGGAAACTGTGGAACGTGAAGTCAGCTTTCTGTATTTGATCACAGAAAGCAGAAGTCTGAGAAGCATGCCTGTTGCCAGGGATCTAACACCCCTGAATAACTGGCTTCTCGGATGTTTTTTAATGAGCTTAGATAAATGAGAATAAGGCACAGGTCCATTTAAAAATATTTCTGATGATTGTGTGTTAAAAGTAGGACTGAATAAATTCAAAATAAAAAGGATATTCTTTAGGAAGAACATGTTAACTACAGAGCATATGTGTTAAATTTCTCATACATGGAATCAACGTTAAATGTGGGAATATTTTTAATAATTAATTTGTACTCCAAAATACATTGCACGCCGGTGTTCAAACAGTTCCCTAACTGAAAAACTGCGCATTGTGTAAGTGTTGTATCTATCAGGCATACCAGGGAGTTCTGAGCTCCTGCAAAAAAAGCAGATTTTTTTTATAAAAGGAATCATCTGCTTTTAATTCCTTGGGATATTTTTTGGAAGTCTCTGTTCATTATAATTTAGAAAACTATTGTTTATCTTACTACATTTTAATTTCAAGGTAACAACCTTGCAAAAGTTATTAATTTTTCACATCTTCTTTTGTGAAATCAGCATTGTTATGTGTGATAGCATTTAAAAATAATAGCATGTTCTTTTTTTAATCTGAATTTTATATCTAATCAATGTCTTCAGTCATGAAGAGGAATTTGCATTGTTGTGTTTGTATATAGAGTATTGCAGTGCATGATTTAGCTTATGCATTTTATTAAATGCTGTTTAAATGTGGCATTATATTGTTGTGGCTTAATACTACTACCTAAATGAGGTTTATACCATTAAAGTGAATTACAAATATAAATGCATTCTTGAGTTTTATTTTTAAGTTCACTTACTTACCTTCTTAAACATCAGGTGTCTAAGCCAAATGCATAATTTACCCTCTTTTAGGGAGAAACAGTATTTTACCTTCACTGCAGTGATTATCGTATGAGTGATGTCGGTGGGTCTGTAAAAGCCATGAACCTCACTGGCCCTGGGGAGCTACTTCTAGAAGGAGAAGGACCTTTTCCCAAAGGTTTTAATTCATTAGCCTTCTGGTTTTCTCAATTTTTTGTGGAGATAGTTAGCTATTAATAGCCAATACCTTATGTTTACTTTTATCTGGTAGCTCTTTCCTGTTCCCCAAATTTTAAATGAAGGGGATGCATTGGTTCTTGATTCAGTTCCCGTCACACACACTTTATAAAGAGGCAATGACCTTGGAGTCTGTTCCAAACCGTAAACGCATCCTCCTTTTTATATAATGAGACGGTTGAGATGCACCACACGTATTTATGACAGAGAAGACAAAGAGTGAACTTCATTTCTTGGTGCTGCTATTAGAAACTGTTAAACTTGGAGGAAACCACGGTAATCAGACTAGGTTTCAGTTGTCAAATCCAGGGGTCCAGAAGAAAACCATGCATGGAGGGAAAAGAAAAAAAAAAAAAAAAAGAGTCCTTTTTATGTAGAGGCCTGCGGTGGAGTTTTTGTTGCCCGAGTTGGAAGAGGCTGATCCTCTGATAATTGGAATTGTCTCCACGAAACGGAGCGTTCAGGTTGTTGTTCTGCCTGTAGAGTGTCCAGTGGGGAACGACAGCCGCTAGGAGGGCGTTGCCGGCCGAGGGGAGCGGGCGCTGACAGAAACAGAACCGGCCAAGTCGCCTCAGGAGAAGCCGCGGGGGAGCCGCGTCCTCCGCCTTACGCGGCACCTTCCCCTCCGCCAGCCGGACCCGCGCA
>VYZM01005851.1:80015-97106 GCA_013398915.1 Dromas ardeola
CTGCCGCGAGGCATCTCGGCTCGCGCCTGTGCGTTTCTCTTCTCCTCCTTTCCAGAAAGTTTGTGTTTTTCAACGTCCCCCAGATCCAGTACAAGAACCCCTGGGTGCAGATCATGCTCTTCAGGAACATGACCCCCTCGCCCTTCCTCCGCTTCTACCTGGGTAGGTGCCGCCGGCAGCGGCCGGGCCGCGGCCCCGAGCGGACGCGGCTGCCGGAGGGGTCATGGCCGCCGCGGATTCGGCGCTCACAGCGCGGTTTGATCCGCGTGTCTGCCCTGACGCGGCCCCGCCGGCGACGGTTTATAGCCCGCGCTCCCCAGCGCTGCCTCCTCCGTGAAGCCTTTGCTTTTCCCACTGAAACGTTACGTTGTGCATTAACTGTAGCAGAGAAGCAGATTTCTTCGTTTTGTATGTTTTGTTTGAACATGTATGTTTGTGTTTAAAACACTTTGCAGCTACTGTGAAGCAGCACATGTTCGGAAAGTGGTACTGTCTGATTTACTGTTACAAATCTTTCTTGACAGACAACGGAGAACAAGTTTTAGTTGATGTGGAAGATAAAACCAACAAAGAAATAACTGAGCACATTAAAAAAATCTTGGGGAAAAGCAAGTAAGTAACACTTAGTAAGCTAACACACGGTCTAGCATACATCATAATACAATCCCCTTGAGACTTCTGTCAGGTATACAGAAGGAAATACCAGTTTTTCCAGACAAAATTGTCATGAGCTAAGAACTAGCTAAGAACTACAAGCTAAGAACTGTAAATCCATCTTTCTGGTAAATCAGGTCCAGAGAAGGGAGAAGAAATGTTGCCATTCAGGCTTCTGACACTAACAAACAGATCTCTTTTCTAGAGAAACACTTGAAAAAGAGGAAAAAGAAAGGAAAAAACTGTCACATCCAGCAACTTTTGGGCCCAAGAAGTATCATCTGCGGGAATGCATGTGTGAAATTGAAGGCCAAGTTCCCTGCCCTGCTTTTGTGCCACTGCCCAAAGAGATGAGGGGAAAATACAAAGCTGCTATGAAAAATGAAGCATCCGCCTGACATCTCACATCATGCAGTTGTTTTTCCTCAGGGCCAGATCATCAGGTACTTTAGCGAGAGACAAGAGCTCCCAGCTCCTGGAAACAGGAACAAGCAGGTTCATGTAATACAGAAGACTTTGTCTCATAAATTATTCTAGCTGCAAGACTTCAGTGAAAAACAAATAAAAGTTAAAAACACAGCTTTTCTGGTGCCAGTTTTACAAAGCTTGAAGGAAAAACAGAACAAGGAAGACAGAATGACTAGAGCCCTATTTCCTGCTCATGCCTGCATGTATAAGGTTACAACAAAACCAAGACTGTGATTGCTTTGAAAATTAACTTTTTAGTCTAGTCTATCTTAGAAGCAGCACAGAATTCCACAATTTCTAGAAAGTGGTATAAGTGTTCCTGCTGATTTCCATCTTGTACTAACTGAAGACAGCCAAACAATAACATAACTGTATGCTGAATTTTCATAATTTAGTTACTCAGAAACAGTTAAAAGTCTCCTTTACAAGATGGTGAAACTTTTGCAGTTGATAGCACAGCTCCGAGAAGCACTGATCAAGTGAAGAATATCAGCAGTAAACATGTAAATTGGTATTTGAAAGATTATGCTTTACAATTATCTTAATTGCCCTTCCAAAAAAATTTAAAGCTACTCTTAAATGAAGAGAACTTCCTAAACAGTCTTCCTTTAAAAAAAAGAAAACTATACCAAGGAGAACTGTGTCTGGATTTATCAAATTCCAGCCAGCAAGTCCGTTATGCTTCGAAGTGCAGTGCTGCTGTACAACTCTTGCCTCAAACACTCCCTGCACATGGTCAACAAAACCCTTCTAAATCATCATAGCTACTGCCTCACCTCACAATTAACACTGCGCCTGTAAATACATCAACATTTGATAGATTGTACTATATTGCTTGGAATTCGGTAACTGCACATACCTTTAAGTCAGGCTTATATATGTAAATTACTGTAGAACTGTGTTTCAGCTTTTCTGAGCTAATGGTTGAGTACAAAGTTTCACACCCATTCCAGTGTCCTGTAAAAATCATCGAGAACAAACACAGCACAAAATAAACATGTTGTTTTATTTCATCTCTGTTTACAAAGTTTCCATACAGAGTAGTGCATGCAATTTTAACAAAAGTTGATGCTAGTTACTGAGCTTTATGGTTAAGATATCTTCATTCTGATGTGCCTCGTGAGCCTCGCAGCAGTCCAAATACCAACGTAAGGTCTTCACTTTGGAGATGACTTTAGGATCAGATGTCTAGTCTATTACATTTAACACTGACAAAGATCATGAGGTATGCTAGTCTGTTACCTGCTTGTAGAAATACATTATTACATGTACAATAAAGATACTTTAATTATTAGTGTATTAGACTGAAAATACAAACAAGGCAGGATAGTTGCAACAAGGAAAAAACACTTTAAAATGAGAAAGCTGAAGACACTGAAATATCTTTTTCCATGTTGATACCAAAAAAAGCTTTGGGTCACAGTGCAGAGAGCAATCCTCTTAACTAGGAAACAAGTCTGTCTTAAATAACTACCTTATACTACTTCTGTTAAACTTAGGTTTAGCTATCTTCTTTTTTTTTCCCCCGCCTTTGTAAGGCTGGTGCCACAGTGCACATCTTTTATTAGTTTACAGCCTTTCAGAATCCTCCATTCTTTCACTTGGTGCAAAATAACACACAGGGACTCAATCAACTCTAATAATAAACATCTCAGTGTAAAAACTTCATGGTCTTAAGACAACCCGTTCTGTGCACCTTTCAACTTCAGATTTAGGCTACAGTAGGAAGAACATCAGCTGTCCTTAGCTGACTCCTCTAAGGTATTTTCATCAGTTACTAGTGCTATTAAGTGAGGATACAGGTGGTTTGGTTTTTCTAAACAACACTTCCACAAGTCCCTACCTCCACTTATTTACAACAAAATAAAACTAGAGTTTCTGCTCTTTAGATAGCATAATTATTTGTGCCTCTAAAACATTATGCAATGCTTGCATTGCAGCTATGCTAATATATTATCAGAGTCATAGTTAAAAGACATCCCATTCCACAAAAGTTTACACTTCTGCATAAGCCCATTATTATTAGTGCTATACAGTGTGAACTACCTGATTTTCCTCTATTTCACCATTAAATAAATACACCCTTTAGACTATCTCCTCCCCACCACCCTTCCAAAACGCTGATGCCTGATGATGGACCTCTGCCTTTCAAAGATAAAAATCAAAGCAGCTCAGGCTCCACCTTTCACAAAGATACAGGCTAACCTAACCCTGAAGTGATGCTACGTTTCTGACACAGGTCTGCAGAAAGCAGCCCAGCTCTAAGCCCTCCTGTATCCCAGGTGCTGGCCATCACCCAGTCATCCCCCAGACCACAAGATGACTCCAATTTGGAGATTCTTAAGACAGACGCACCTGATTCTCATAACTTCTGAGGGGAATCAACTATGAAAGAGAATTGCTATTTGGCACTATTGCAGCCACAGACTTTGTCTCCCAGCTTTCACAGAATTCCAGTTCAGTGGCACTTCAGCTCTCCATTGTAAACAAAGTTTTTGTTACTTGAGTGCTACAAAAAGAGGGTTCCTGTCTCACAAATATGACAAACATCATCATTCTGTCACCCAGATAATTTAAAGGAATGTGTAGATTCCAGAAGATAATTAGGAATTGGAGGGTCACCCTGTATATTATAGTTTGAAATGGTGCTAGCCTGATGCTCCTTTCCCTGGAAGTGAGCAGATATTTGCTCCCACATAAGCAGGTCTCTCAAGCCAGCACAGAGCTCTCTATTAACTGTAGTTTGTGCTCAGAGCAAATGGGAAACGAAAAATGATGAAAAGACAGCATCCAAACTTTACTTGGGAATTTTTATAAACACATTAAAAAGTTACTCGTATTAAGATCAGTTATAAAGTTTTTCTCAGTCTTAAAATCCCTTTTATGTATTAGCATTGCACAAAATTGATCTGCAAGCCTGTATATTCTGCACCTTGAAGAATGAGAGTAGCCTTTTAACAGCATTCTCATAACACCATTAGGTGATTAAACTAGCCTGAAACATCGCCCTGTGTCATTATCCGAGGATGCAGAGTTTTAGAAAAGTTTTCATCTCTCCTTAGTCAATACCCCACTTGAAAGGCCAATACTACAACAGAAAGGTGAAAAGATGACAAACCAACATTGCAACCATTGCCAAATCATAGTTCCCTATTAGTACTTAACCACTTCGACCAAAATAAGCACACAGTAAGACCAGTTAGCATTAGCAGAGTGCTGTAACAAGTTATTTTAAAATTTCTTAGTATAAGCATTTGAGACCAGCAGCATACCTCAATAATTCTTTCTTCAAGACTGAGTAGTAGTGGAAAGGCCTAATTGAAAGTGCATAAAAGTAAAGATTCTCCCAGTTCCCTCTTGTGATCTGTACTCCTGTTTGTAAGTGTCTGCTCTACCTTCCCATATTTAACACCAGACTTAAAATAATTATTACACAGCCCTATTGCGGCTTCAGCAGTTGGATTTCTCCTTCTGCTTTGCTAATGTGCGCTTCAATTCCTTTAAGTTCTCTGTCAGTACCTCCACCTCATCCATTCGTCCATTATGTTTGGCATCAAATATATAAGCCTTGATATTATCTATCTGTTGGAGAAGCAGCTCTTCCTCTATAGCCTCCTCTCCAGAGACCTCATTGCCATCCTCCACTTCAAAGGGATTGGTAGAGGATCCCTCTTCAAATGGATTCCCAGAATTCCAACTGCCCCCAGGCTTTTGAAATGGATTTTCATCCTCTTCAAAAGGGTTTAAAGTACTGCCAGGTGCTGCATTAGTTTGTTCATCCTCCTCCTCCTCATTTTCAAATGGATTATATTCTTTTTTATCCCTTTGCGGAGCTGCATTAGAGAAGGAAACCATTGGAGAAGCATCTTTGGCAAAGGGGTTAGCAGGATCTTCCTCTGACTGAGGGGTATCTGCTTCATCTTCAAAGGGGTTTAGACAGGCTGTCCGATCTTGCTCTTTGTCACACTGTGGGGCACTCTGGGGTTTGAGTGTGAAGATCAAGTGCTCTTTAGCTGGCAGATAATCAACAGAAGGAGTTTCAAAACTCGGGTCCTCTTTGATCTCAGTCATACCCAGATCTAATGCATGTGCTGTCAAGTTCTGATTCTCTTTTGCAACTTCATGCTGATGCTGCCTGACTTCTCTGAAGTCTAAGGAGCATGTCCTTGAATGCTGAGACATGAGTTTGAGGTGTTCTCTTTCCCACTCTTTTTCACGAAGGACCTGAAGTTCCTCCCTCTGCATCTCTTCCTCTTCTGCCTGTTTTTTAGAAAGCTCAATAGCTTTCAGAGTTTGTTGTTGATCATATTCATCCTGCAGCTGTCTCAGGTTCTCTTGCAACATATGGACCTCATCTATCCTATTAGCCGCCTTTGCTTGCTTAATGAAGGATGTGATATTGTCAATCTGCTGAAGAAGTGGGTCTGCTATCTCACACTCTCTCGATATGCTAGATGTAGGTAACCAGCCTTCAGATTTCCTGACTGTTCCTTTTTTCAGGTGAGTTGCATCACCATTAACTGCAGCAGCAGATCTGGAGATAAAGTCTTTCTGCTTTTCCTCTTGTTTTCCATATGTTTCAAGAGCCACCTAAAACAAAAAGCATGCAGCTTCAAAAATTCCATTCTAAATATCCATAGCTACAAGAAGTTAGCTGATCTTAGACATTGCTGGCTGCCACTGAAAGGCATCAGCTGCATTTGTGGTTACTTTGCAGAAAATGCTTATTTTCATATTGCCACCTGCATGCTTCCCTTCAGTTTGTTTGCAGACAATATTGATCAAAATCTGATGACATATGCCTCTACCAACTGGAGGGCAAACAGGAGCAGTGACAGTGTTTTATATATGTAGAGAAAAAATGCCTAATGCAACTGTGCAAAGAGTGGTCTAGGTTTGGACAGTAACTATATCACATCTATTACAGATGTCTGCTGTAGTCAGAACATCAGTCTTAAAGGTCACTGATATCATTAGCTTTTGGAGTGCAACGATTCTGATTTCACGGAATCTTCAGAGTTGGAAGGGACCTCTAGAGATCATCTAGTCCAACTCCCCTGCTAAAGCAGGATTGCTTAGAGCACATCACTCAGGACTGCATCCAGGCGGGGCTTGAAAGTCTCCAGAGAAGGGGACTCCACACCCTCCCTGGGCAGCCTGTGCCAGTGCTCTGGCACCCTCACCGTAAAGAAGTTTTTCCTCATATTCGATGGGCACTTCCTATGTTCTAACTTGTGCCCATTGCCCCTCGTCCTGTCACTGGGAACCATTGAAAAGAGTCTGGCTCCATCCTCCTTAAACCCACCCTTTAGATACTTGTAAACATTAATAAGGTCTCCCCTCAGCTTTCTCTTCTCCAGGCTAAAGAGTCCCAGCTCTCTCAGCCTTTCCTCATAAGGGAGATGCTCCAATCCTTTAATCATCTTAGTTGCCCTTCGCCGGACTCGCTCCAGCAGTTCCCTGTCCCTCTTGAACTGGGGAGCCCAAAACTTCTCAACTTCTACCTCAAGATAAAGCTGGTTTAGTTTACAATTAATGATATTCTCCCTCCTAACTTAAAAATCCCTCTCCCTTATTCTGTCTTTTCTCACCACTGAAAGAAATCTCCAAATTCTACTTGTGCAAATGAACTCTAGAACACAATTTGAAAATCCATGTGAACTAACATACTTAGTTTAGGGCTTGCTCTGCAGATGTGCCGCAGCAGAAACAGCATGTGCAACCAAGTCACTGCTGCTTTCTAGAAGTGTTCAGCTGCTCAGTACACACCTACTTACATTCTGGATAGAATACAACGATGGTGTTACATGAATCCCTGAAAAAGGGTATGGAATGATTTGCATAAGAAAATTAAAAACTGAACTCCAATGTTAAAGGCAACTATTCAAACGCACACAGCTACTAGACTTAAGCCCTTGAAGCCCCCAATACAAGATGTTAGCCTGTCTTACCATACGCAGTCTTCTCTTCTTCAGTTCTTCATACTGATCCTTGGTTGGCAGGGACATTAGGCCAAGCAGTTTTTCCTGGCAAAATTGAAATATTTGCAGTGTTACTTGCAGGCATTCAGCCAATTTTCAAGTACTTGAAAAGAAAGATATGACCACCAGAACACCCCACAAACAAATAAAAGGCACTTTTACACTGCAGTCACTGCCGCAAGTCTGAGCGCATCTTTGCTGCCACAACGATACAGCTGGCAAGGCTCACACCTTGGCAAGAGACAGAGCCAAGATTCACGCGTTCTCTCAGGGCCCTAAACTCAACGCTCTGACTACACTATCTATACTGAAGCTAGCTCATTCAAGGCTACCATAAGTCATTAGGGGAACTACAGAAAATGTATAGAACTAAACCTCCTGTCAAAGTAGTTTCAAAGTGGGAAGCCAGGGAAGCCTGGCGAAGAAGAGAACACTATATAAAATTTACATTCAGCTTATAACATATGCTCGGTTTACCTGAACAAAAAGTGTAGCTGAATATCTTATCATTCTCTGAAGTTGTAGTGTTTTAGGATGAGGTTGGGGATCTTCATGCAAGCCTAGACTCAAAATCTTCTTACTGAATCAAAGCAAATATACAGCCTCATCATCTCAAAAACAAGGGCCAGCAAAAATACAACAGAAAGGGAGAGAGACAATATTGGATGAAAATTTTCTGATGTTCTTTTAGAAAAACCATTTTGGTTATTACAAGTTGTAACACTTTCCACTCCCACTCCACCCCCTTTTTTTAAAAAACACCACCACAACAAAAACCTATGCCACTATTTGTTTCTCCTGTGCTTAGTTATTTCCACTGCAGATTTTAAGGCTGGAAAAGGAAGTAGAAACTGATGGTGCACAGGAACAGCATATACCTTTTCACATGGTCTTTACAACTGAGCAGACAAACTGATTACCCGTATGAATAAGCAGGTATATGCTACACAAACACAGACACCAACAATTGAGAACAAGCTACAGAGAAGTCATAACAGAGGGAGATACACACATGCTGGGGGGGGAAGGAAAGAGAGAGATCTTCTTTTACCTTAGGGCATCTATGAATTCATATACTTTTTGAATCTCCACCCTCAAGTCATTAGCGTGTTCAAGATTGTATGTTGTCTCCCCAGCACTAAGAAATAAATACAACCTCACTGTAAGTCATGCATCCAGCTAACAATACATATACACTAGAAGTTATCCCAAGATGACTAAGATTCAACAACAGTAAGAACAGGGTTGAATCACTTTATTTCAAGCTTGTTGTGGTTAAAAACCCTTTCTTTATGACAAAAGTGGAAAATGACAATTATCTTGTGAAGATAAACATTTCACAGAAGATAATGTTATTTATGACTGTATTATTATTTACTATTATAGGATAATCATATTTTAACACAAGGATACCACTCTACCAATAATATCTAAAATATACACAAACTTAGAAAATGCATCTATTTTGTGGGTTTTTTTCCCAGGCAATTGGGTGTGGAAAAAACACTGACTGATTGAATAAGTAACTCCACCATTAAAGTAAAATAGTTACCTCTACTAACATTTCTCAGAAAGTAAAAGCCTACAACCCTGCATGGGTATATTTAAGATGCTAGTGACCTATGGTCACTTTACTGGAGTCTCACATTTATTGATGAAACAAAGTAAGATTTAATGGGGAAGACTTCACCAGTTTTTTTGCTTCCCTCTCCTTTTACATCACAAATACAAAAGGTAAGGATCACTACCTCAAAAGCAACTTCACTATCCATATGATTCCAGTTTCTGGGACTCACTACTAGTCAGAGATGTTTAATTTAATCACTGAGACATCCGTTTTCCAACATATGCTTCCATTATCCAGGACATTCATGTTGTTATTTTTCTCCAATTGTCAAGCCACATAACCAGCTCTGATGAAGTCATGACAAAAAGCAGTAACAGCTTGTTTTTCACCTTCTATATTTCTTTCTTCCTTTTAGGAGGTGTGTTTTTACAAAAACAGTTTTGTTACGAAGAATGACAGACTAATTTTTCTACAGTCATCAGATCTGAAGGACAGGTACAGAAATATTTGTTAACTTTAACTGTCCAAATGGACGTGCTTTATAGTTTAAGACCAATGTGTGCATTTCTCCACTATACAAGCCAGAAGTATAACCTGGCAACCTGTTGCAGAAACAGCTGGAGAGATTTACGTTACCCCAGTGACAGAATATTACTGCAAGAAGTTACGCACACAAGTGTGATAGGTGGATGCTGCTTTTGCACTGCAGCGAAGGGCAGGCCAGCTGGGTTTAGACCAACTCCCCAGTGGAGCCAGTTTGCTTTACACAAGAGCAGATGAGAAGCATTCAAACAATCCTTGGCTGCTGGCACTACTCGGAAGCCGTATCATCCAGCCAAGGGCAGCAATATCCTACTTCAACTGTTTCAAAGAGGCTCATTTAAACAAGAATTGTTGCCTTGTGCTTCCTTTTTGCAAAGATGATGTGTCAAAGTATGACAGTGGCACCTCACTGGGAACTGGCTTTTAAAAAAAATAAATCGGACGACTTCTCTGCATGCAGTGTTACCATTAATAATTAGTTCAGTACTACTTTGTCTGGAGTGTCCAAAAGACAACAGATAATCTAACACTGCTTTTTCTTATAATTTATACACTCTTGCAGCCTTAGCATGCCATTTCCTTACTCCTTCCCACACTTTTGGGGAGGAAAAATACATATATTCATGAACAAAATCAGTGAATGGGGCTTACTTTAGTGATTCTGCCATCTTTATGTATTCTGGCGCCTTCTGGTCAACCTTCTCCATGCAGAGTCGGAGTTTCTTGTTTAAAACAAAATGTATAAAAAAAGAACTTATATTAAAACACTAATCCAAGAACATGCTGAGATAAACCTTTCATGCTGCCTGTGCACGTCCAAAGTTAGCCATGAAAAAAGCCATTCGACTATTCAGGATGACAAGACTCTCCAGTTATCTTCAGAATACAGATGGCATGGTCAAAAACAGAGAAAGACTCCCTGTACTCCTGCAAGGCAAATTCTGAATTCAGAAGCTGTTTTAATGGATGACTTGGACAACTTCTAGCCTTAAATGTCTTCACGAAGAGCACCAACAGAAACTCCCATTAATACTAACCTGGGGAGTGTGTGCGGACTCTACTGAAAAGACACCTGCTCATTGTCAGTACCTGCTTTCAAAGCTTATTTGAACACGATGTTCCAGCCATATGCTGCTGACTACTGGAGATGGTTCAAAACAGCATTTTCCATCAGTGTGAGGACAAATAGCGCTGACAACATCGAGCCCTATAGTTCCAGCGCAGCCCATCAAAAAAGTGCACAGCATATCACTGGTTTAAACAAGAACTGTTCTGAGGAACCCCACCTGACATGGTTCACAGTTTTGAGAGAGAGGCATCTCAGAACTATTAATTCCAGATGATACGAATGAAGATGTATCTTAAAATGATGTTTGGAGTTACCGTGGGATATAAATACTATAGGACAACTGGCTCCATTGTTTCAGATATATCTTTGTTACGTGGCGTAAACACCCAATAGAGTCTATTCTAACACAAGTATGTATTAAGTCATAAAGTAAGAGCTTGGACATGAGAAACCAAAAGTCAAATAGTGACAACTGCAGTTATATACAGAGGATGAACGCAGCAAAGAGTTGATTTACCTCATAGAGTTTCACAATCTCCGGAGTGTGTTCTTTCTCATCAATCTGTTGTTCTCTCTTCAACAGGGTATCTTTGCAGTGCCGACAGCAACGGATTCGGTCATCGTCCTTCTCATCCAGAACTGAGCTCACACTGCTTATGCTGCTGATGCTGCCACGGCGGGAGCCATGGACGCTATTAGGTGAGGAGTTTGGGCTAGTATGAGAACCCAAGGCCTCTTTGCTGGCACTAGTGAGTTTGCCTAAAAATTACACACAGGTAATTTTACAGCGACTGGTGAAGCCAACAGATTTTACCAACACAAGTGAATTTACTTTAAAGAGAAACTTTACATTCAGGTAATGTTAGAAAACCAAGTTGAAACAGTCTGCTGAAAGACACGCCAGGAACCCATGACAACCAAGACTGCAAGTCAGAATTTGGGTCTTCTCTGTAAATCTTGCTCTGTTCTAAAAGCAGCTAGAGAGCAGACTGCTAAGAACCACCTACTTTGCTTATGCCTAGAAGCATTCTCATGTTGGAGCTTGCATAGTTATAGAATAGCCTGTGGAAGAAGAGGTATGTTAATGACGTCCATGTTTTGCGCTCGAACACTCCAAAAAGCCCAGTTAATGTCATTTATTTCCACATAAAATACAGTCTCCTCTCTAATGCACTAGATGAGGAAATTAAAGTTCAAAGGGTTTCTTAAGGGCTTGTGGATGAACTTCCTTAATGTCAGCTTTTGGACACCATGGGCAAGACTGGAAATATCCACAGCAGTTCCAAATCTGAAGAAGGAACGGAGATGAAGAACGGAGAAATCATTCTTCTTGTTCTGTTTCACAGACAAGCATCAGCATGAAACCGAATGACATATTAAGGACCAAGTTTTCTGCACAGGCAGAATATTATCAGCAGCTTTTTTTCTAATGGCAGAAAGCCACGATGCAGTTAGCAACCTGAGTGAGCTAAGGAAAGGAGGAATTAACACCACACACCGCACTTACTTGCCAAAGGAAGACTGACAAGTTCCATGCACTTCTTGCACATAATAGACCCACAGAGGCGGCAGTGGTGACGTCGGTTTCGAATACTGAATTTACTGCCACAGTCTGGGCAGAACGGAACATCCTGATCACTGACCCAAGGCACAACAGACTTCTCTATAGCTGTGATTGGGCAAGAGGGGAGGGAATACACACTACGTAAGATATTAATTCAATTAATTCCTCAGCTGATAAAACTATAGGAACAAATGGTCTGAGGTAAGTTCATACCAACCTCTTATTTTAGCTGACTCAGTGTTTGCTCTGTCAAACGATGTAAGCTAGTAGAAGATAAACAATACATTCAAGAAAATTGTTCTTTGCAAGAAAAAAAAAAAAAACAACAACGTAACCCAGCCCAACAAGAAAAAGAAACCTGGCATTTTTAAGAGATAGGAGTCTCGGCCTGTTTTACACCAGCTTTCTGCTACTTTCCTATTTATTTCTAATGCCACAGTCATGCAAGTAGTGCTGAACAATGACTGACAAACCTGTACAAATCAGAGCATTTTGGACATAATCCTTACAGCATCCAACATTGCTGCATCTGAGCCAAAATGTAAGTATATCATTGGTAGATTTTGAAGAATGAGAAGCTGGAAGAATCATGAAAAAAACTTGGGGAGAAATTTAGTAAAGTAAAAGATAGAGAAAATATACACAAAACCAGATGGTTCTTGAAGCACGTGGAAGTAGCATCTTCAGCTTGAAAAAAGTGCATAGAAACAGAAATCATACCACAGTACAGGATCAGACCAAGCACAGTACTCAAGGATCAAAAAGGAAAACAGTCATGTGTGAAGAGTTAGTATCCTTTATAAAGCGCACTGCTAGATAAATGGGCACACTTCATACTAAAATATTTTTTTTTTAATCTAGGAAACATTCAGAAGGCTAAAATATTAAAAAGCAGCAAATTTACCTTTTCTAACCTGATTATTAACTTATTGACTTCGACTACATAGTGATCAATCCTGGCTGCTCGGTGTTTCTTGAAATTAGAAAGATGGCTTCTCATAGCACCTGTAGAGAGAGCAGAAAGTTTTCATAGTCACCCAGCTGTTCTGTATGGATTTAAACGTCTCTTGAAAGACAGATGTCACTTCTTCTCACGATTTATTTCTCATGTTCAAATCAAATTTTAAAGACACATTAGAATCCTACATTTTCACAGTGCTGCTCTAAATAGAACATGCAGGTTTAAGCCTAATCTCCAGGCTAACAACAAACAGTGTTTTGTTTCTACTACAGAAAACAAGCACTATGTTAAAGAGAACACCTGCAACGATTTTTTTTCCCCCCTCTCCATCTCTCAGTTACATTTGACAAGCTATTATCAACTAGTAGTACTCTCAAAACTGACTCCTTTTAGTTTCCTGGCTACATGTTGAACAAAGGGAAGTGGCGGGTCCAATGATCACTGGAGGTCTATGCAACAGCAATTTCTCTTTCAGATTTCTGATCATCCTCCCACGTTTAGGGGTCTGAATCAAATCCTTGATGACAGTTCAGATTTACAGAAAACTGATCACCAAGTATACAAAAGAACATTATAGCATCTATTTAAGAAATGTACAATTTTTACTCAACAATGTTGCTTTCAAGTTTAAGTTTTGAATCCTTTTCTGAGTAAGATGAGCCAGGTATTAAAAAAAAAAAAAAAAAAAAAAAAAAAAAAAAATCAAAGTTACAGACAAAATAAGAAAACCTAATCTTTCTTCTGACTGGTAGAACATAAAATCAGATGTTGCTTTTGGATGCTATCTATTTAAGTGTAAGAATCTCACTTCCTCATGCTAATGAAATAACCAAAAAACCTCCAAAGCTGAATTCATAGGAATGAAAGGGCCCCTTCTGGGTAACTGAATTCAGCCACTGCTTTGGAGACATCACACAGTCCCCTTCATAAACCCACCAAATCCCCTCCTAAAATCCGCCAGGTTCATCTCCACTCTGGTCAGAAAACAGTTCTCACTTCTCTAATGTGCAGAAACCTTCTCCTAGTTCAGTGCCTAAGTTTATTCTTAGCTAATATTTATCCTACGATTGCTACTGAAATGTATATGCAAACCATAACCCCATCTTACAGTGAATCAAATGCAATACAGACACAATTCCACGGTTCAGTAATACTGTAGCACTTTCCCAATTAAGATTAAAAGAAAAGTTATCCCCACTGTGTATCGCTTTCCAGCTCTCCTACCTACTTCCTGGGGCTCCCACATGTATGGATCTACTCCACCATAGCTGAAGGACTCGTATCGTTCCTGAGATCCAGAGTCAGCTCTGTCATCTCCTTCTCGTTTCAGCAATTTCTTCTTTGCTCTTTTGGCCTTCTGGACAAGATCTGAAAAAGATAACCCCAAGTTATCAAACACGGCAGGTAGTCACCGGGTATTTATCACGTGAAACCAGTATGGAGTATTCCTCATCTTTTAGCACAAGTCTTTTTCCTTTACGACAAGTTTATGCTCAACATGTTCTGTTTAGAACCTGAACACGGTTCAGAGAATCACAGATGACAAGAAATACTCTTGGTAAAGTAGTACTAAGGTCCTAATGACAGAACAGTAGTTTGAGACACTCCATTCAGGGACTTCACTGTAAAACAGTTCAGTAAGCTATCCTGAACTATGGAACCCATTTCACAGCATTTGGGGACATCATACAGATAATATCTTAATTCTCTTAATTCCCAATGATTTTCTTAGGATTCAATGGTGCTCAACACTTTCTTTGTCTTGTTCCACAAACTACAAACTAAGAATTTCAGTATGCTCGTACACCTAAATAATTTCAGAAGTACTAAACAGCCCACTGCATTCTCTCATACAAATGCCAGTGAGAGAAGGGCAGTCTCCTGGGCTGAAAAAAAAAGGAAAAAAAAAAGAGGCTAGGAACTTGAAACTTCAGAGCTTTTATTGTTCTTGCAGCTATGTTCCTCTGGATGCTAGCAGAAGTTGAGAGTAGTACTTTTCTTGCCAAACACATTCCTTGAACTGGATCTTTTATACATCAAGCTTTCTAAAAAGCTGCTGGGAACCATGAGTTAGTATGTCCTTTCACATTTCTGGTTTTCCTATTTAGTGTCCAAAACACTGGAATTTCCACCTTGACCTTACCGGAGTGTGTCCCTCCGAGCTGCAGCCGTTAGGGCTATGCCAGCAGGCCCCTCATGCAGACATCACAGTTCCTAGCAGTTTTTCAGCTGCTGAAGCTGTGCTACCTCCCAGAATGATGCTCAGTGATATAAAACATAATTCTCAACAAAACTGTGGCAGGTCAGCAAGGGTTTTGCAAGCGTTGCAACATCATCTAAGAAATAGGATTTCTTCTCCCCACACCTACTCTCAAGCCAGCATAGCAAATGCCAGCTAGACACTGCAGTTTCTTAAATGAGGTTTACACTATCTAAATAGAAAAATATATTTGCACTCGGGACTTTGGAAGTCTGACATATTCAAAAAGAAGCAGGGATGTCTCGTGGCTTTGTCACAGACACAAAAGCTTTTCAGGCAAGCCTTATAACCTTGTTTGCCATGAAGTCAAACTTAACCACCTCAGTATGAGTCAACTGAAGCAATAAGGTGATTTGTAAGGATTTCTACAACTCCACAATTAGGATAGCTGGAGTTCAGCACACACTTGTGCAAACACTCATGATGCACAGTTTGAACACTAGTCCCTAAAACAGGTAGTTTAAACAAGTGATTTGCTGGCCTCCCTTCATCTCAAAGGGACTTCACTGGATAGACCTTGGCATGAGTAACTAGGACAGACAAACCCAACGTCATTTATGCAAGAACACATATGAAAGAGACTGAGAAGTCACAGTACACTATTTTAGATTAAAAGTACACTGAAGAGAGAAAAAATCAAAATGCAGGTGCTTTGTATTAAATAAAAGAAGCATTTGGGAAACCTTAACCAAGCCTAAGTTGTTGTTTTCTTTCACCTTATCACAATGAAAACCATATTGTTGTTCTGGTTTAAACGCTCCATGGAAGCATCTGAGATTCAGCTACTACAGCAGTGTACCCCTGCCGAGAACTTGACCGTGCCACTGTCCCCTCTACCTGCGCTGCCCAAGGGCTCGTGCTGAATGCCAAGGAGGAGCCAGACTGATAGAAAGCAACTCAAGATTCATGAAATAGTGAACTATGCTGCCCTTAAGATAGACTTGTTAAAAGCATAAACTTTTCACTGGGAAAAGAGACTTCTGAAATAATAGTAATCAATCTTGGGGGAGGGGGGCGGGCAGGTAAAAATTCAAGACCTCCAGGTCACTATCTCTAGTATAACAAAACAAAGCCTAAAAGATTTTTGCAGGGAACACACAGAATTATCACCAGTTTACACGCGTTTTTCTCTCAATGTAAAGTGACACCGTGTACGCAAGGAGGAGTGAAAAAAGGAAAATATTTTAGTTACATAGAATCCAAAGGGATTTTTCAAACATCAGTAAAAGCTGGTAATCCATAGCAGAACCTTGGGACACTCCCAGCATCCACTGCCAGCTCCACCACCCACATTCTTTTCCCACCAACACCCTTCCTTAACGTTATGCTTTAATTGTGACTACAGCTTTATCTACTGTCAAAGCAAGGGATTAATGAATCAGTACCTGGCAAGTACCACAGATTCCCCATATCCTATAAGGTCAGCAAGTAACAAACGCTTGTGAATTCATCTGCGTTACAGCATGAATTGGAGATTTTGGATAAAAACAAACAAAAACTCACAAAAGGCCAATAATAAAAGTCATGCATAAAATCAGTCATTTGAAGAGTGACGCCTTTTAAGTACCTACTTTCAATACGTGAATTCCAAAGCATCGGGAAAAATGTAAAAAATCAAGGCTTGGCCTAAGGTAGTCGGTAACGGAACCCGACACCTCCCTCGTCACTCACTGCAATTAAGCCCCGGCACCCTCGTCCGCCCCGGGCCCGCGGCACCGGCCGCTTTTACCAGACCAAACCACGCGAACCGGCGGCCGCCTCTTACTTCGGAGCTGCGCCCGGACGTCCCTGTCCTCGCCCGAGTGCTCCTCCTCGTAGTGGGCCTGCAGCTGGTGGAGCGCCTGCAGGTCCTTCAGGCAGAGGGGGCACAGGAACCCCTCCCGCACCTCCCCCGGGTCCCCGAAGGGCGGCGGGCACCCGGCGGCCATGGCGGGCGGGCAGCGCTGGCCGCCCTCAGCGGCGCGGCCCCACGGGGACCGGACGGGGCGGCAGCGGCATCGTCCGCGGCGGCGTCCTGAAAGAGA
>VYZM01005851.1:97669-151920 GCA_013398915.1 Dromas ardeola
CGAGCGCCGAGATATCGATGGGCGGGAAGGGTGGGGTCAGGGAGGGCCCATCCGGGAGCGGAGGGAGAGGCGAGGCCCCGCTAAGGCGTGCGCTGCTAAGCGCAGAGCTATCGATGGCGGGCGGGGCGGCGGTGGGGGCCTGGGCCCGCCCTGAGCGAGGCGCGGTGGCCGCACGGGAAGAGCCGTAAGCCAGGGGCCCGCCGGCGTGTAGGAGAGCGGCAGCGTGAGGCGGTGGTGACAGAATCCCTTCAGGAGGCTCAGGCAGGGCCTCGCCGCGGAGGAAGGGGGAGCTGGCGCGCGCTCTGGCTTCTGGCTGCTGCGGACCGTCCCCCGCAACGCTTCGCTGCGCGGCCGCTCCTGGGCCCGTGCTTGGTGTCCTGTAGCCACTGGGGACGGGCCCGGCGCTGCGAAGAACAGCAGGCGGATGCTCCCTTCTCAGCCCGCCAAGGCGTTCAAAGGACGTGTTCCCAAACCGTAAGCCGTTGTCAGTGGATGACATACCTTTCACAGAGCCCCAGAGAATCCAGGAATCCCACTAGAATCCCACTACTTCTTGTCCGTGCTGCCTGACAAATAGTAGGTCAACGACAAAAGCTTCTCAATACCCCCTTTCTGATGCTAGTTTTGGTTTAGTCTCAACTGGCAGAAATCTGTGCTGTACCACATTCCCTAGCATACGGAGGGAATAATGGGAGTGTGTAGCCACACTTCTGCTTCATCTGTTAGAATTACAGGCTTTCCGTCACAGAGATTTTCTTACATGACAATGCTATTTACTCTTGAGTCCTATCTATGAAAGGTGTATTTTCACCGTTAATGTCCTGCACTTTTATCCTTGAAGTTAAGTCTTTCAAAACATTTTCACTAGGGGTTAAGGGTGTGTGTGTGCTTATTTTCTAAGGCATTAATTATAACTAGATGCCCAACTCCTAAGGGCTTCAAATCCCAGCTAAAGGGTATCAGATGGTCCCAGATGGGATAAGGGATTAATCCACAACTGGTTTTAGTAGCCATTCTAAATTTTGGTGTCGTTCCTGCAATCTGGTCTTTGTGGGCTGCCTTTTAGATAACCGCTCTCAGCACCTTGTCACATCACCAGTGAACTTAACCTGTTTTGTATTTATAGTTCCATCATCCAGCAAAAGTATAACGGGAAATCAAAGTCTTAAAACTGGACTGATCTAACCATAGGAGTAAATGAATGTTATAAACGGTCAAACTCTCTGATTTTTTACATGTACAGTTTCCTGTTAAGAATCATTACACTCTGGTTTTCAAAACCATGCAGTCTTGATTCAGTTCTGAATAGGGAAATGGGCAGCTGTGGAAATAATGTAGAACCCCCATTACAGTCACCTTCCTATTCAGCATGCAAAACACAGACCCAATTTCTCTTTGATATTAAAAACTGGTAAGAGATGTTATTGCGCTGTAAAAGCTGCCCTGGTCAGATACTCTCCTCACCGTGCACTCGGTTAAATTATAAGCTGTTAAGTTTTAGAAGGTATGATTGATTGTAACTTTTTTATTATTATTATTTAATAAGTTAAGGGGCTGTATTAACCCCCAAGGTCTTAAGAACATGAAAATATTTTTAAGTGCTACCAGTTTCATTTTAAAACTTGAACAGTCTTCAGCCTGTAGGGACTAGAAATGGAACTAGCAGTGTACATAAAGAAGAAAGGTACTTAAAGGATGAAAAGGGAAAAATGGAAGTAACCATCTTATTTTTCATACTGGTTTTGTTATATAAAAAGTATATTTCTGTCCTGTTCCAGACTTAGCTGGAAGGATTTAACCACACATGGAACAGGCCTGCCAATATTTGCTCAATATACTCAGTCCTGAGCTGGCAAAGCCTTCTAGCATGCACATCTCATCAAAGCTCCTGGGTTTTCTGATTGCATAGGCCTATATTTGGAATTGGGGCTTCAATTAATAAACATCATCTCCCATTACTGCCTTCTTTTACTTTTTTTTTCCCTGATGCCTATTTTCTGATTTCTCTTACTGTGTTCGCACCCTAAGAAGCACTGTTTCCTACAGAAGTATGTGAGTTTTGAATCCGTGCAGGATTAGTTTTCTGGGATCTTTCTCAATAGATAATGGTTATCTGCATCAGTTTCAGATCCAAGACATTAAACTGCCTCTGAACAGGGAAGACCTTGGAACAGGCACTGTGGAATAGAAGTTATTCTATGTTAGTGCCTGTACAGACTCTTACTCATCCTGTGAGCATCACACTCAAGCGCCCACATTACAGCAAGAAACAGAGGGGGAAAAAATTTGGGATAGCTACAGCACTTTGAATTTCTGCTTTCTTGGATTCATATTAATTCTAAGAGTGTTCCTTATCTTGGCAAATCCTGAGATTGAAAACTATTGAATGCAAGAATTACAATATTTGCTTGTTTCTCTAATACAGTAGATTTTGGGGCATTCAGGTATGCCTGAATAGTAGGTGCACCCGCTTAGTGCTGGAACTGAAATTATTCCCTCTTCGATAATGCCAGCAGTCATTTCATGCCATTCTTTGGGGCAGGCACACACTATCTTCAAGCAAAGAATTAAGGATGTGGATTATGCTCGCAGTTTTGAAGTTGTCTTTGATTCTGTCAGAATACGAGTTGTCTTTTATAGTTCTGAAAGAAAGGAAGGCACTACAGGCAAGCGTTAAGGGATCAGTTTGTAAATCCTGTTGTGTTTCCCTTTGATTCACCAGCTGTGAGTTTGGCCCGCAGCGTCCATTTTTTCCACTTGTTACGTCTTACGGTGCTCACTTATGCAGAAGTATCTGGTATTACCCCCTGTATCTGCTGCGTCTTTCAGATCGAAAGCTAAGAGTTGTACTAGCTTGTCCGTAAGGCAACATTTCTTTGCAAAACAGACTGGAAAATCCAGGGTTTAATTGATTCCCATCCCTGATGAGGCACCTGTGTGCTAATCTGAGGGCTTTGATGGGGTAGGAGGAAGGGGGTGGTTGGGGATGTGAAGGGGGGGTTTGCAGTGTAATGCTGAAAGGGGACAAACCTGGAACAACACAGGGTACTGGTTTTGTCCCTTGTGTTCCTGTCCTTGGGGGAAGAGAGTAGGAACCAGCCCGAGGCTCAGTGCCCTTCAGGATTGACCTGCTGTAGTGTCATCCTTCTTCCCCTGGATTTGCTGGAGGTGGGCTGCTTCCTAGTACTGAGCCATGTTCCTTGGGGAAGCTCAGGTGGAATCAACTACCTCTCCCTTTGTTGTTACCTTGCTCCTTTTGTCCAGACCTCTGTTGAGGCCAGTGATTTATAACTCCCTGAGCCAGTGAAAGAATGTGCTGGCTCTACAGGTGTTTCTGGAAGAGCTGCAGGGTCTGTGCTTGGATGGGGGAGTGGTGAGTGTAAGAAGGGTGATGGTGGCAATAAATGAAAAAGAAAAGACAAGAGTAGATGCAGGGCTTGTAGGGAGGTATCTGTAGGCATTTTAGTTTTCTTGTTCCTG
The DNA here is from genome assembly GCA_013398915.1 of Dromas ardeola. Lineage (NCBI taxonomy): Eukaryota > Metazoa > Chordata > Aves > Charadriiformes > Dromadidae > Dromas > Dromas ardeola. The sequence continues at coordinate 101,150 of VYZM01005851.1, forward strand.
TTTTGTGTGTGTTTTGCTGATTTAGTGGGTGTAGGGAAGGGGCAAGAAAAAGGGTAGGTGGGGAAGGGAAGATGTGGCTGTCACTAGATGGCCCACCAAGCACATCTGAGAGCAACTGGAGACCTGCTGGGGGCCTTTGCAGTGGGTTTCGCAGCTCCTGGGACTGCTTTGCCGTTTGTTTTAGGGATTTCTCTCATGCAGCGGGTAGGATAGTCCTGCCTATTGAGCTGTGAAGCCCCGGTGACCCAGCTAGCTCGGTCCTCTCCTGTCCTTTAGTAGTAGTAAGAATCACGTGTAAGGAAAAGTGAGACTGCACTGAACAGCAAGCTCATTCCTTAAACCTGCCTTTCTGTGCAGCTTCAGGAACTGCTCATTTTCCAAAGGAAAGTCTTACAGACTTACTAAAATGGTAAATACAACAATTGAAGTCTAATAGCCTACTGTGGGGGCACAAAAAATGCAGTGAGAAGGGCTGCCTACAGCCAGCTGTGATGAGGACGGTAACATGCTGGGATGTACACTAGAAGTCAAACATTCAAACACTGAATCTTTAGTTAGTTATTGTGCTCTTTTGCATGTTCTACATTTGACCACAGACTGTGAGAATGTATCTCACCAAATGAGTCTTTCTGAATTACTGATAAAACACCATGTTGTGTCAATCACTCTTGAAAAGAGAAATTTCACTCAACATTTTGAAAGAAAAATGCCATTTGTTTGCATGTTTCTGAATATAAATGGTCTTTAGCACTTGCTGAGGAACTCATTCCGCATTAAGCCTGTTTAATGTGATTTGGATCTTTATGAGAGCATTAAACTCTTACAGGGTCTCCAAGAGAATTATAGAAGCAATAATACAAAGTTAGCATGCCAGACACAGTGATGTGTTGAATGGTGTCTGTTCACTCCCAAAGGGAAATTTGGACTTCTGTGTCCCTGAGGGCCCCACGTCCCTTTACAAAGGTGGAGCATAATCTAGGTTTGTGCTGGTGTAAATGAGAATAGACTTTGGCTGCTTGTCACTTAGTCCAGCTCATCACACTTTCTGACACAAGAAAGTGTTCACAAAATGAAAAAATCCATGTCAGTCCAAAACCCTACAGTTTACGGTTCTTCACCCTTCACACTTCAAATTAATTTGTCTTCACCCAGTTAGTTGCAATAGGAAGACAGGTATTTGCAGACAAGTTAAACTGTACTGAAATGCTACAGATGCTGTTGGGGACCGAATTTGAATCGGTAATGTCTTACCAATATAAATCAGTGGAAAAGAGCAACAGCATAGGAAGGGAACGTGTTCCAAGCACTTGCTTGAGAAGCAAAGTCAGGCATGTACTGCCCCGTTCTGCCACTGGAATAGAAAAGCTTGGCCTGCTTTTATGTGACTCCTCCTGCTCTGCCGCACTTAAAGTCCTCTGCAAAACCTGAGTAAATAAGTTGTAAAATATGTTTGTGAGCTGTTGTAATAACTCTAACAGTGAATTTTAGGGCCTGGTCTGTTACTTAGTTGGTCATTGCTACTAACGTCCAAGAGGAGAGACTTCAGTGGGAAGGAACACAGCTGAGAGGAGGGCACAGACCTTTCAGAAATGCGTTCCAGTTAGGTTCACGCATACTCTTCCACTTGTCATATCTCCTGTGCCAGCTGGAATGTCAAATAATGGAATCTCATCCCAGCACTGGGGAGATAAATGCAGACTAGACGGAAGGAATTCTTGGTGATGCCTGTCTGCTACTCATGGAATGCAGTGGAACATTTTTGCACTAATATGGCGTACTCACTGAAAAAAAAGTTTAAAATATCTGAAAATTAACAGTGTTGATTTCAATATAAACTTTGGGGAGCAAGCAGAGTGGAAAATCAGAATATTCTTTGGAAAATCAGAATGTTCTTACTAAGTATTCCCTAAACTAAACAGTGAGTTAATTTAAATTGAGGCTGTGTTTTAAATTGGCCTGGATTCAATTTTATAGTTTAATGGTAAATTTTAAAAAATTCATGTTAAATCTCCTAACCTTGAAGTGGGTAGCACAAAATTCTTTCTATGTCATAAAATGATCTTTGATTTTAATTTATCTGAGAAGTTTTTTGGTTTGTTTGTTTAGGTGGATCTAAGCCAACATTTTCTGTATTTTTCATTTTGTTCAGAGAAATAAAAAATTTGCATATTGCTGTCCCTTTTAATGAAACTCATATATTCAATATACTCAAGTTGCTTGTAGTAAACATTTTGGTACAAACCAAATTTGTTTAATTAGTCTGTGTAGAGAGGATAGAAGCTGCATTTCCATGCCAAACCCATGATTTTTCCTGTGTTTGCAGACTCATCGATCAAAACTGACAGCATGATGATTTGTAAGAGCTGCAGCTAACAACTTGTTGATCCCCATTTATCTGATTTGCCTTTTAACTGCTTCAGTATCGGTGGGCCAGACAGCTACACAAGTTTGTCTGGTCCCTTAGCACTGCTGAAGAATCTAGCATATTGGTCCCGAGTGCCATGGAATGGTACCACTTTTACATATTAATTACAAAGAATTACAAAGAGGAGAGACAGGAAGATTCAGAATTCCATAGTGTTTACATTTTATTTAATGTTTTAACTGTGGGATCCATACGCCACAACGTCTAGAGCTCATTTCAGATTTCAGGCACACCCATATTTGCATGCTGTCTCCTATAGCCACTCTTGTCTTCTATTTCCTCTACAAATTTCTACAGCAACCAGTTCCCATCTTGAAAGTGGCATGTCTAAATAAGTGGAATACCCTCAATAGTGGGTATATGACAGTGAATGATTTATGATATCTTGCAGGGCTGTTGTTGCTGTCTTCTTCAACGCCACCTGTCATAAAGTCTTACTATGTTTTTTTCATTTGTCTTGGCTTTTCTCTCTTCTCCTCCTTCTTTTCTTTTTTTTACAGTAGCTTCTTCAGGCACCGCACACATCAGTACCAGCTTCAGAACCAAGAGGAGATTTAGGCTGGAAACATAGGTTTCTCTGTGAAAATTAGTTTAAAACAGCAATTATATTTCAGGCAACCTCTTCAAGCAGGTCATTTTCCCTGGTTTTCCCAGTCGTAATCTCATATTTTCTCTATACCAATCAGCTATTAAAGTGTCTATGCTGCATCATACTCAATTGCATTCAGTTCAGGTATCCATTATAGAGAGAAGATGGCAATGAACTAACTTCCTTGGATATGGCAAGTTGGATCTGGGTTTAGCTCCGTCCTATTTTGCAGGAGTATTTGTGTGATTTATTAAGTCCAGATTTTCCACCTTTGCATTTCACGGGAAGCTGAGGAGGGTGCAGTGTATGTTAGCTGTGAGTAAATGAGGAAGTTCCTTCAGTCCCTCCACATGTCCCGTGCCAGTGTGTCTGAGATACCGCCTCCTTGTCTGGATCACCAGCTCTCAGTTCAAAGCAAAGTGTCTGCAATAAACTCAAGTGCTGTCTTTGCTTTGGCTGGTATCATTCCATTACATTAGTATCTGATATGCCTCATCTCTGTCAGGAACCAATATCATGCTCCAGCACACCAATGCAATTTGTGATCTAATAAGATTTTGGTTCTGCTTTCGTTAGCCTCCTTCAGCCTGTGCTCCTTCATCTCATGTAAGCAAAGTGAATTGGCAGATAACTGTTCTTTTCTTGGTTTCTTTCTTAGGGCTTTTAACCTGCAGTGATTTCATCAAGGAAAAGAAACCACAAATGTCTTCACATAGGTCTAAAAGTAATCTCAGGGCAGGCAGATAACTCTGTTTTCTTAACGAACTTCCCCATCTGTTTTTATCCGAGGTCTCTGTGTTGAACTTGAATCCTTGTTACCCTGTAGAAGTGGGGAGTTCATGACCACCTTGTTGGGAGTTCTGCGCGATGATGCAGATAGTCCACATATCCATCTCCTAGAAACAGAAGGATTTCCCTGATGCATCTTTTGTGTCATGTCTCTGTACAGCCTAGACTCACCTAGTCTTATCCCATCTGCAGTGCTTCTCCACTGGACTGCTTTTGGTCATAGCTTTTATTTGTGGCAATGGCCTGACTGATGCTTTAAAATTGCAGCTTTCTGTTTAGTGTTAACTGAGTGAGTTACCAGGCAAGCAGTGGCTACTTCAGCTATAGCGATTATGTTGTTTTCAAACTTTCTCCAACTAACGAGTCATTAAAAGTAGTATTAAAAGTTTTTTTTGGGGCCACGTGTCCCTTGGAAACACTCAGCCCATGCTAATTACAGTGGCTTAGCAAAGAGGTCAAGGCTGAGAAGTGTGTGGGAGGGGGCCCAGAACAATAATGGTGAGAGGAGTTGAAAATAATTGCAGGAAATGTTAATTATGCAGCTTGTTCGCATCAACGTTCCCCTCCCATTGAAAACAAAGCTAATTTTGAAGACACTTGTAGAAGTTGCTCTTTAGGAATTAAACTCCCTTATCTCTCAATAACTGTTAACATGCCAGAAATGTAAAACTGTAGTAGAGTAAACGAAGAACTCATTTGTGCACAGTTGTTCTAGTCTCAATTAAAGCTAGAAATAAGATTTTGCATGACTGTGGTGCCACATTAGGACCAGCACGCAGCTTTGCTCGGTGGACCTCAGGCAGATTCTGCAGAGGACAAGGGAGATTTTTTCCACTGACTTCCATTACCTTTGGACCAAGTCTGGTATTATCATTCCTGAAGAGCCTCTTACTGACAGGTAGTGTGTTCAGCAAGGAGCTTTGCAGCTTAAAGACCCTGTTCTGCAATTATCAAAATGTGCAAATATATTTGTGTGCATGACTGAGCAAAGCTAGTAACGTGTAGATGTTTGCACGGATGTTGAATTCTAATAAAAGATGACAGTGAGGGGAAGATATACAATAAAAATAAGATGATGAGAGATGTGCCATTAACAAATTCGTACCTCATAACTAAGTAGTGTATGTCTGCGTAGTTTGTGCTGCTAAGAGATTGCACTATATTTACTATTCAAAGAAGCAGAACATTATAGTATAGAAGCTGGTTATTTTCTGGTTAGTCCCTTAGCCAAACTCCAGAGCCAAAAGTTTTTAGGGTGTAGGTAAATCTGACAGATACTCACCTTCAGAACTTGTGCTTATGTGTGTTCCATAGTCACAAAACTGTCGAATCCCAAATGGCAGGCGGCCCTCTGGGAATGATGTCTGTAGGGGAAAGAATGTTGTACTTCAATGGTGATACGTCTGCAACACTGCAGAAGTCAGGAAGAAACTGAGGGAGCTGAAATTTTCATGCAGACACCAAGAGAAAATGTACTTTCAATCAAAAAAAAAATCTTGACAAATTTTATTGGCAAGATTCAAATATTGTTTTGAGATACTTGCAAAAAAAGGTAGGAGAACTCTTAAAATACATAGTCTTTTTCCCCGATGAAAACCCTCTCTTTCCTTTTCTTGAGGCACAGTCTTTTATGCAAGTAATAGAATGACTGAGTAATTTTCTCCGTTAAACGTAAATGCTAGCTTTTGAAAGTTTTAAAGGGAAAACTTAATATAAAATGGAGAAAAGCAGGATTTTTTCTTCCTTTTTGTAAATGGTCTTATGTTTCAAAAAAATGCATAGCAGTAAATAAGGTTATCAGAACTTGCACCTGGTGGGAATCTAACCTACCTGCAAAACATGAATTTGGTGATTAATTTTGTTCTTTCCTAGGTTGTACTTGTAGCTCTATCTCCAAGTCTTTTCATAGATAACATAGCTCCATGAGCCATGTTTAACATAACCAAAATAATCAGGTAGGTGCAGGAGCCCCAGGATTAGAGAGAACTAAAACTATCTATAATTAGACAAATATCTGTGGAAGGTTAAGAGCATCGTACTTTATCCTCTTGGGATTTCTGTCAGGGCTGTCACTTTCCTGGCTACTTGGCAACGATGGTTGCATTTTTATGGTGCCTCACTAGCAGATTTGCTGGCTCTTTCAACTGTTGTATATGTGGGAAATATGATGCGGAAAGTTGTCCTGTATTCAGTTCTCTTTCCAGGGTCATCCTCTTTGAGTTTCTAGGATTTTCAAAACCATTGACAGAAGCTCAGGACTCTTGGCTCATGTTTCAGCCTCCAGATTATTCTGTTTTCTGGTCATGGACATGTCAGGCCAGCATCAGGACCTGTACATATGCTTCTCTGAACCGAAGTCTGTGTCTTGTCCTTTAAACTGGCTACTGGCATACACAACTGGGAAGGGGGTCTTTCATGTGTGGTCCTGCCCCTGTCCAGGAACACTCCTGAGAGTGTTTCTGTCTTTTTTCAGAGACCTTTTGCTGGAGTAACAAAGCTTGCTTTTTTTTTTTTTTTTTTTTAAAATTTATTAATTGAAATGGGTCATAGCTGTCCCAGCATCTGTACATTGTGCCTCTCCCAGCCAGCCAAGTGCATTTTCAGCAGCTCTGAACTGAGGCAAATTTTAAAAACTGCAGGCATGATAATAATGACGTGATAAATCTGATTTACTGTAATCTGTGCTGTCATCTCAGGCTTGGCTTTTTTTAAAAAAAAAAAAACCAAAAACCAAAACCACAAAAAAACCCTGACAGTACAAAACAACTCAAAACCAATAGAAATGAGTCCTTAAAAAGTTATAACAGTGATAGCCTTGCTTTTAAAGACATGACTAGCCGCTCCAGAACGTGGCATCTCTGAAAATACTGGAGCACTCAGAACCTGAAATACAGAAGATGAAAAATTAGACTTAAATAAAACCAGTTGTGCTAGCTTTTCACTGGCAACACTGAGGAGAGCGCACTCTTTCCCTTTTAGTAAGTGATTGATTTATTGATAATAAAGTGCATCTGAGATTTACTCAGAATGGTAGATTTTATAGGCAGTAACCTAATAGCTTGAACCAGCTGTTTGTAGCTGCACATTAAAAATTCTGACTGTGGGCCTTCATGCTTCTCACCCTTCCCCACCTTGGCTTTCTTGTAGCAGCCACAGCAGCATCTTGCAGGAACTGTGATGCATTTTTGCTGTTGCCCATGTTTACCCACTTCATAATTTTTTTCTTTCCTGTTTTTCATTTATTTTTGGACATTTTATAGCAAGTGGTGGTGGTGTTGTGTAGCATTGTTCCTTGAGGTTTAAGAAGCATTCTTAAGAAGCATTGACGGAAATGGTAGAGGAAATGGTATTGGAAATGGTATTCTGTAGAGAAATCTTTTTTTCCCTTATAAAATGAAAACTGACCATTTTAAAAGACATCACGTACAGAACGTGTGCTGAAGGAATCTGCAGTGTATGGAATGTTCCCAGCTACCTCCTCTGAGGGTTTCTTCAGCACTTGTTATTTAGAAAACCCCCATCTATAGAAGAGGTCTGCCAGTTGTCACATATATTAAAAATATTATCTCCGAAGTTAGAAATTGTTTGATTGAGCATGTTAAGTGTTGATCAGCCTGGGAGCATTTAACTTCAGTGAAACTCGCTGAGATGACTAATTCTTCTTCAGGGTAACTAAACCATATGGCAAAACTAACTTCCGTAACTGAGAAAGTGCTCTGAGGCACTGAGTGGTGAAACAACCATCTTTAAAAGGAACACTTGAGGCACTTCATGTGTCTTGATGGTATTGAGAAGGATGAAAGTCACTGGAAAATATACTTATTTGTGTATTAAAAAATAACATTCTAGCAAAATATTGACACGCTCTAACCTCTTTGAATGTACAAGAAGTGATATGAATAACTCAATGCACTTGATAGCTGTGCATTAATTGCAAAAATCAGTAAATCTATTGTTTAGACCTGTGAACAAGAAATGAGACTTCTTGTGAAGTTCCCTGTGAACTAGGAGATGAGGTTGCTGTGGGTTTAGCCCAGATGCATAATTTTGTGTGTCATAAAGGTAGAAGATTTAAAAAGGGAATCTATCTATGCAAATCATCCTTCCACTTCAGTAGCAAAACAGTTTTGCATATAAACATGTGCTGACCACCAGCATGCATGAAGATTGTGTGAGCATGCCCTTTTATGTTAATCTATTTATTTTTATTTAGCTTGGGTTGGTTTTATGTTTTTCACTCTATTACAGTATGTTTGCACAACCAATAAGGACACCCAGAGTTGACTATTGATGTTTATTGAATCATTCATATCAAATAAACACTTTTGGGAGTCTGACCACAGACAGTGAAAGCATTCCTTTGAGAGGGGAGAAATCAGAAATCCTTATTGGAAGAAAACCGTGTCTGCTTGTTTCATTTTTAAATGTCTGAGGAGAAGTCATGATTTCAAGTGGGATGACTGAAATGTGGACACACGGGTGGGAGCTCTCGTATGAGGTGTACACAGTCGGGTTCACAACTTGCGGTTGAAGTGCTCTGGGCTGCATTAACCCTTCGAACTGTGCAGCCTCGTAGATGAAAAGGGGTTTTATGTGCCAGTTCCAAGTCAAGCTATGAAGTCAGTCATCTAATCTGTTCCAGTTGGAACAGTTCCTGTCTCTTTAATGCTTACTGTCTGGAAAGGTTGTAGTATGCAAGGGTTCAGGTCTTAGAAAAGCTATTCAATTTAATTTTTAAATAGTTGGCATACGTTGTTCTTTTTTCTTCCTCTCTTTTAGTTTACTGATTTCACTGACGTGAGAGGAAACCATATAATTGTTCCACTTTAGTAGCATCAGAACAGATATTTAAGAGCCTGTGTTAGTCATTTGGGAACAGAAAATTGGACACACATAGTGGGATTATTCTGGGGTCTGGGCCCATAAGAAAGTGATGCCTCTTAACTGCCTAAAGTGGGGGAGTTGAAGACTGTCAATACTTGCCTGTCCCATTCAACTGGGTCCTTTAGTTCCTTTAATTTAAGTGTGTGACAAAGCTGTTAACTTAAATGGGAACTATAACGCACTGAACAATGGGTGCAGAGGTCAGCAGCAGGAAGCCAAAAGGGAGCAAACAGAATTTTTTAGTGATCTGGCATTTTACTTCACCAAATGCACACGATACACAATTATTTTCTCATTCCTCTGTCTCACTCTCCCATGCTGATCTCTTTCCTGGGTGCTGACGTTTTTCTTCCACCCTGTCTTTACTAACTTTTTCTACTAAATCAAGCAAGAAGCTGCTTTTGTTGCAGGTGAAGGACTCCTGAGCACTGCAGGGACCTGCATCATCTGGGCTGTCAGAATTCCGGTGCCTTTTCCCAGGGTGCTGGCGTTTCTCACCATGTTGGTCACTTAGGTCTACCTCATAATTCCAGCCTCTTTTGCTAGGATGCTGGCGCTTGTACATCAGATACCTTCTACCTGGATGCTGTCTTTTGGATAACTCGTTCAAGTAGGTTAGCTGTGCGCTACGGATGGCAGCATACTGGTCTGACAATGACCTTCTGCCAGGGTGCTGTCGCTTTTTCGGCTCCAGATAGCCGTCAAAGTTGTCTTCAATCTCTCTTTTCCCTGGATGCTGCCTCTTCTGAATGTCTCCATAAGACGTGTCTTCCTCAGAATCTCTTTTTCCAGGATGCTGTCTCTTCTCCAGGTCACTTAGGTGCTTTTTCCCAGGGTGTTGTCTTTTGGAAAGCCATTCTGACAGAGGGGCATTTAATTCTGTCCAAGAAAAAGAATAATGTTAATGAGCCCCCATAATCCTTACTAAAGAAGTTGAAATGGGAATTTGTGGAGTTCTATGATGCAGGATCATAATCTGTTGCTCATTATGCCCATTTAATTGCACAGTTAACAGTATGGTCTTGAATTTGATCCCTGTGGATGGCATCTGTCAGAACGGTTCTGGCACATTTTTAGCAAGGATGAATTGATGTATTAGGAACTAGCTGTGGCCAAATGGGAAAACGTACAATGACAAAGCCTAATGTGTTGATTCAGGTAAATGTGTCAGATTCTGGTAAAGGGAGGTGAGTAAAAGATGCTGAGCAGCTGGAAGAAATTAGCTGCAGAAGCTGGCTATGGGGAAGAGCTGGAAAATCAGAACGAGACAGGGAGAGGGCAGGACTGAGACACAAGTAGAAGCAGGGATGCGGACATTTGAAAGCCAGCTCCGTTTTTCTAGCTACCTATCATAACTCTATTAATATCTCTTACTCATTCTTAAGGTCTTTTTAATGTTTCAGGTGTTGGATTGACATGACCAACTCTAAGCATTCATGTGAAGGGGGAGAAAGGCTCTTTCTATGGGCACCTGGGGCCAGCTTCTCTTTCCACTATGAAAGGGCTCTGTGCTCTGTGGTGGTGGTGGTGGTGCGCACCTTCCTGTGGTCCCTGAGCCTGATTTGCTTCCACTGCTGTGACTAGTGAGAGCAGAGCATCTGCAAGCGAGGAGGCAGCGGGCACTAGAGCAGCCTCTGCATACCAGCCATGGAAAAGCCCACTTCTGTTGGGGTGTAGAAACCAGTGGGTTGAGGGAGTTAGGGGAATGGCAGCACTGCCCCCTCCAATTAACATTAGGTACAGGGCCCACAACTGGGGAGTGTTCTCCATGTGTTCTCTTAGAGCTTCCCTAGGGAAGTACTGGCCAGACAGGCAAGTTTTCTGTGACAGGCTTCTATCTTCTTATTATGCCACAGCTGCTCAGTGATGGTACAGCATTGCCTAAGTGGGGACATCTCAGAGAAGAAAGCGCCTTTTGAGAACTCTGTGTCACTGTGTTGCAGCACATCTCCTATCCTTCCCCTCCCCTTAGTTTGAGTGATGAATACACACATTAGAACCTGGAACTGTATATTGGATCTAATGAACTCAGCCAATCAAGTACTATGCCAACACCTCCAGATGGATGTCCCCAGTGTTATTTATACCTTTATTCATCTCTTCCTTTTCAGCTTTCTTGAGGACAGACTGAAGAATGAGGCTTTCCGATCTCTGCAGGATGTCATTCACGGGACTTCTTCCCATCTTCTCGTTTCCCTCTGGAAGGGGCTGTCCCTGGTTGAGGCAGACACCACCCAAGGTCAGGCAGAGGAGCAGCAATGGCAGCTGGATAGATGGCATTGTGGGACGGGGGTTCCTGCAACTTCCATGGGAGAGAGAACAAAGGGGAGGAGGATGGAGTGAACAAACCCAGCAATAGTAGCAATATTTCCAGACACTGAAAAAGAAATATGGCACCGCTGTAGGAATCGAAGTCTCTTACGAGGGTCCTTCCTCATTTCTGTTACTAACCTCTCAGTTTATTTTATACTCTTCAAAGAATCTGTAAATTCTTCATAATTAAAACAAGGCACTTGCTTATTTTTCTGGCAGAATAAATATGAACATTTTGAACACCTAACTTCCTGATGCACAGATAGTTCTGAAAGCCAGTGATTTTGCTTTGCCTTCTCCAAAGAGGCAAAAATAATTTCCCTCTTGAACTCTGTATTACCTGTTGCCCCCCATGAGGTATGCACACATATACCTGCGCTAACAATTTTCACCAGGCAATTCCCTTTGCTAAGGGTTCATTTTAAAATAACACTGGGAGTTGCAGCACTTTCATTCCACCTTTAGTTAAATCCCAACTTTAATAGTCCATTAGTTTTTTAATACGTATTTCTATACATTTAAAGTAGCTGTGTGTCTCTTTATTTTTCACTATAATAAGATAGCTATACTCCGTTGGTCAGGGAGATTTCTTGCATTAGGGAAGCACCTCATATTTTTTTCAGAGACGTAATAATGATATCCTCTATTATCTCTCACCCAGATAACAAGTGTTTTTCTATTTCTTCTAGCTAGCACTGGAATTCCTAACGCACTTATCATGGTTTTATTTTCCAGTAAGCAGATTTCCTTCAGCAGAATGGAATACATCTTTAATACTAGTATAGCAGTCATTTAACTTAATTATATCTTCAGAACATAAAATAGATGCACAATTTTATAAAGTCCTACAGATTTTTAAAATAGAGAATGAGTTTATTACCTCTCTTATTAGCAGGTTTCTATCACTTCTGATGAAGTCCTTGGATAACAGCCCTAAGGATATCACATAGGCTATTTGGATCAGAGAAATCTTTAGAAGGAAAGTTAGAATCAGCTAAAAAGGAAATTATTTGGTAAATTACCTGGTTTGTAGTTTCAGATTTTTGCTTGATGCATCTGCCAAGAGATTGTTTAGTCCTTCAAAGCTGTTTGCACATCTGAGCTTCAAAGTTACCCTTTTTCTGCTGCAGACACACGCAGTATCCAATAGAACTGTTGCTAAGTTCTGTTTGGATGGCTCGTGTCTCCGTACTTATACTGTACTGCCTCTGGACCCTTTATGCAAATAGCTGTGAGGTAGTTCAGGTGATGTGGTGTTTTCTTTTTTTTTTTTTTTAACCGATGTCAGAGATCTGCATTTTGAATGCATTTTAAAACTCTGAGAGTTATTTGCTGACCTCCGTATATCCAAGCTCGGCTCCCAGAAATTGCTATTTTTTCATTCTCTAAAGAGATTATGTTGAATTTTACGTAGCACAGCACGAAGAAAAGGAGGTTTTCCTCTGCTTAACAAAAAGAAGCATGTGTATCCTCTATTAAGCAAGCACTGTGGAATAAATGCAGAGAGGTAGGTAATTTATTCAGCTAAGGAAGAAAAACAATGAAAAAAAAATCAATTTATTATGTTTAAATAAGTTTATACCATGGGTTCTTATTCTGAATGACACTGTGCTGTTTTTGGCTCACAATTCTGTATTTTCTTGGCATAGGCTTCCATAAACAGTACGTTAGAATATGGGGTGCATAGCATTAGATATTAAAACATAGTTATGTTGCTGCTATGTGCTTCAAAAGACATTATCCTATTGTTAGTAGAAATAAGACTCCCTCTCTTTAAACCATCTGTCTATCTGAGATAGTCTTCCACACAGTGCTGCTAAAACTGGATCATGCAGGGGCACAGATAAAGAGCTAGTGATTCTTTGATAATCTTAGTGATCCTGATGACAATATGTAGGACTAAAACTGGAGTATGCATTGTTCACAGTATTGAAGCAATTCAGAATTCCTTTATTGTTACTACATGGAAGGTTTCAACCAAGTCAAGTCAATGTTTTTCTGCTTCCCAGAGTCTGAGACACAAGGCATTTTGGGGATGCTCTTAAAAGCACCGTACTTAAAAGTGGGTCAGTTATGCTTATAGGTAATGTGGATCCTCACGTGGCCTGTAAAATTTTGTTACGGCAAAAGGCATTTTGTGTCTGAACAGATGATGGAAATACCATATAAAACTAAAAAAGGGTGAAGTCAGTTGTTCTCTATCAACATGACTTACTACTCATCAGAATTTAACAAAAAACGGTCATCTTACAGAGCTGTTTTTCCCCACCCCATTCAACTTTATATGAGGGAACAGAAAATACACAAGAATAATCTTGTTTTCAGTTCTTTAGAAAATGAAAGCTGACTTCTTTGGGGTGACTTCAGTGGGATGCAGCCATTACTTCATTCTTACTCCATGAGAGTGTGATTATCTCCTGAATTTTGCCTTAATATCTCAGGAAAAATGCATCAGTAATTGTATATAGATGTGCTTTTTTATATTAATTATCCTGATGTAATTTGAAAAGAGTCTTGGATATCTGTGCACTTGTTCCAGATTTGCTGTGGGGACAGAGACTGAGGCTTACAGCATTATAACTGTATTTGTAATAATTATATTTACAGTGGAATATATTTGCCACCTTGTTTGGATTTCTAAGGGAGTTTGAGACATCATGCACCCTATGTGCAGAACACATCTATGGCTTTATGAAAGTGTTGTCTTTGCCTATCTAAGACCATGTCAATATTGTTTTCCTGAACAGGCATCAGGACCAAAGAACTGCAAGGCAAATAAATTCAAAGATCAACAGTCAATTTACTATAGTGCGTCAGTAAACAATGACTGGGCAGCTCACAGTCTGTCATCCAAAGCAAAAATCCCTGTAAAGACAGTTCCTGTGTATTTTTAGTTTTAAGCAATGTACTAGGACTTCCCAGGAGTCTAAAGAATGCTGGAAAAAAGTTTTAAATGCTTTCATTGATACCAGGGTTGCTTGTTTAACAAAGCAATAGCTGTCTGTAGCTTAGTCCTAGATTTGCCCTAACAAAATGTGTAATCCAGGGTCCACTGAAATCAGCCATATTTCTCCTTTAATTTAAGTGGGTTTAGCCTTAGAACTTGTCTGTCTCTGACTTGAAATGTTCCACATATTGAATTGAATTTTAAAAAATCCTCTCACACGTTGAAGCATGCCTCTTGAAAAACATAGATGGGAAAAGAGAAGGTTAAACAGCTGAAACACTTCCACATAGACAAAATCATATAAGCAAATTAACTGAACGAACAGCTAAGAATTTGATATTAAAAATAGCCCCCAATATGAATGTATTTCATCTCAGCACTGAGTGAATAAGTCAAATTTCACTGATGATACAACAGTTGATATACTGAATTTCTCAGCTACCTAGAAATTATAGGATAGCTAAGACTTATGCTTTGGAACTTTGTATGACTGCAGTTTAATAAATCTGCATTTGCCACATATCGCCAATGTGAAAATCCTCATAACATGTAACTATGAGCTGGAGATAATTCTTAACATGTAGTCCTCCCTCCAGTCTGGAATGAATCTAGACAGCATAGAAGTCTTGCAGCCTAGATAGAGCCAGAGCTGCTCCACAATGAATCCTGTTGTGTCTGTGCAGCAATGGCCAAATGCAGGAGACTGTGAGGTCCATGCCCAGATTGTCACCTAACCCTCAGTTACTTCATTTTTAAGACTCTCTCACAAACCAAACTGTGCCCCCTGGTTTCTCTGGACAAGCTAATGGGTCTTCTCCATTATGCTATTTCTCGCATAGCAAAATACTAATGCCATAGCTTTAGGAATAAGTAACTCCTTAAGATCTCTTACGGTATGACACCCGAGTTTAAAAAATGAATATATTGACCTAGAAATTAAAGTGGGCATTGATGGAATCGTAACTGCATGTTTAAACATGCCTTTAGAAGAGTGAATCAGGAACAGTGAAGTTATTAAGATGCTGAAGCCTTCTAAGTAAAAAAAAAAAAAAAAAAAGATGTTTTCATCATGGGGTTGAAAGCTTCAGTAATTCTGATTTGTTTTTTAATCTTACATTTTTTTTTTTTTTTCTTCAGTCAATCACATTTTCTGTGTTCTTTTTAACATAAAATGTTTGGAGCACATTAAGCATTGTGCCTACTATCTGTCTGCAAGGCAAGAATTGTGTGAGGTGAATTGGCTTGTTTTGGCAGGATTTTTTTAAAATTCGATTGCATGGATAGCTAGGTTGCTATCTCTGTATTGTGAAGAAGCAAGGTTAAAAATTTTTCTTGCTCTTGGTGGGGCACAGGGTGGGGGTTGTAGTGATTGCTATTTTCCAGTGGAGTTTATCCGCAAATGTTGAACCAATCCCTTAATCGCAATGGGAAGTTCTCCTACCTGCGCGGACCATCAGGCAGCCAGGGCAGCCATGAAGTTCTGGAGTCAGCAGATCTGAGCAGTTGTCTAATGTGTATGTTTGGGGCATCGGTTCCTCAGCAGCCCTGCTAGGAAGCTGGTCTCAAAACTCAGTGTATTTTTTTTCCGCTAAAATGTATTTACAAAGCACTCTAGTTTTGACAAAGCATTCTCTAACAGAGACTTGTTTCTGTGGTACGTCCCCAGTCAGCTCTTGTGGATGGGATGTTCTTATTAAACCATCAGCTCCAGCCCTCTAAGTCACAAATAAAGGAATAGATTTGCAAGGCAGGCAATACCTGCAGTCCCCTAGCCTCTGTACTTACAGTTACTAGTACCCCAGCATCAGTTTCTGGTCGAAATGTTGTCCAGCCATCACCGTGTTCAATTTAACATTCATATTTAATCAGAGAGGCATGGGGTGACTTGATTACTGCCTTTATGTCCTTACACGTGGAGAAGATAACAATGGGGTAGTTTCTGTCTTTATGCTGGTAAAAGCATAAGAAGGACTAGTACCTGGAAGCTGAGGTTTAACAAATTTAATTGAGTTCAGATTCCTAGCTATGATGATAACTAAACATTGGTGTAATTTTCCATATGTAGCCTTCATGTTGCTTGGAGATTTAGAAATGAAATTCATTTTCTGTTGGCAGGACAAGTGTTTTACTAAGACATTTGAGGAAAAAGCGTTAGGGTGAGGAAAGTGTTTTCCTCTGAGAATGCAAGAGTCTTAGTGGCAATGGACAGAGATTCTGCTCTGTGGGCCAGGATCGTCAGGGCCTCTTGGCAACAAATTCTTTGTCTTCATAGGAGTACTGAGATCAGTGTTTCCCCGGTGTATAGCACTCTGAGCTCTGGGAACAGAAATACTTTAGTCTAACTTTTTTTTTTTTTTAATCTGATTTAAAGTACCTGGGTGAAACTTGATTAGATTAGATTTAGCTAATGATCCTTTCTGTTCCTCTGAAAGTAGGAGCCGCCCAGCAGTGAACATCTATGTTCTAAGACTGCAATGTAGTTTTCATAAGTGTGCTTATAAACAAAAGTATTACAAAGAGAGTACTGAAATGAGTACAAAGAGTGTATTAGGCATGCATGCCTGGCTACAGTAGCAATGTGATTTCAGACTCACAAATGAGGAATAGGGCATCTCCACAGAAGTTGTGGGGTTTGGGTTTTTTTGTCTGGGCAGATTTCTGGACCTCTGGCACCTGGTCAGAACAGAAGTAGTAACTCCAAATTGGCTTCTAGATATTGAAGGTGAGTTCCTGGTTACTGGTACAGGTGTTCTACACAGCGTGAAAATGCATGCAAATCCCTCATTCCAGCAAGTAGGGGCTAGGAATTCCCTTTCTCCTAGGAATACGTTCTATGCCAGAATGAAAAGTAATACAATCCAGTGCTAGGTCAGAAATCCTACGCTGTTTCCTACATTGTTCAGGAATTCCTTTCCCTTAGGAGACAACTCAAATGTAAGGCTTTCTGAGTGTTTTGGATCCAAAAGTCAGGCCCAGTAGAATTTTACAGAATGAAATTTGGCTTGTATTCTCATTCATTTTATAACCACGATTTCATAAAACAAGTTCCCTTATCTGTTGACAGAAACTGAATGTCAAAAATTATTCAGGGAAGCACATGAAGAGATGTCAGCCTATTTTCATTCTCATTAAAATCTGCTTCTTGACACCTTTGAGCTGAGGACTCCCTTTACAGAACAGGGATGAAATCCTATGTTATAACTAGATCCCCATGCAAAGCTTCTCAGTAGGTGCAAAATTGTATCCACAGTGGAATGGCCAGGACTTCCAGCCAAGCATATGGCCCTTTGCTCAGACTTATTTTTATCTTATTTTGGACTGATTTAGTAGAGCTTTAATGCTTTATTTAAAGGAAGAAAGTTAAATTTAAGCACCTCAAAGGATCCTTTGTTTTATGAACAATGTCCTTTTCTTATATCACAGCTGGAAAACTATATCTTTTTAATCTGCTGTCTTTCTTTTTAGAATTCTCTTTTCCTTTTTTTTGGCCACATTTTTCTGTTTCATTTTCCCTGCAGGTTATTTTTCTATTTAAAAGATTTCTGGAGGTTTATTTTATAAGTGTTAATGTCCTTTCTTCCCACTCAGAGCACAATTACTCATGACACTGTGAGTTGAATTTATGGGTAGGAGGGAGAGTTACTTTTCTGAAGCTCCACAGCCATCTTCCAAGCTGTACTTTTCTGTCTGTCGCAAACCCACTGAAACCCCAGACTTGCCCCAAGCTTGTGTCAGCACAGGGTTTGGCTTCTAGTACATGTCTGTGCTCTTCTTTTCTTGAACTATAGGATAAAAAAAATACTGTTGTGTGAAATTAATGTGCTGCCTGCCACTGCATTTGTTACCAGTTTGACTGAGAGGTGCTGAGTACTGAAGTGGTTTGCCCTAGGTCACACAGCTGTAGGGGCAAAGTCAGGAAGTGGGACCAGACTCTATTCACTTGTTCCATTCACTTAGCATTCCTTTATGAAAACAGCTTGGGTTTTTTTGTAGTACATCAGAAGGCACACATCTTTCTCATTTAAAAAGTTGCCTACATGACATTACTTCTGTGTGCAAGGCTGAGAGAAGTATCTCCACTGGCTACTTAAAGAATCCCATTAATTTTTATTAAGTGTACACTGTCACTGGGACTGTAGTTTCTAGCTTCTCATCTCTTTAAACAGTTTTATCCTCTTGGTTATTTACTGAATTGTGTTTCTTGCAATGACTGAAAATCTAGGATGTTCTGTCTGAATGTCCTCTTGTTAACAGTGTTGTAAATTAGGAGTTACTTGTTTGCTAACAGAAATGAAAGGCAAATCAGCTCTTTCATTTTCTCTGGAAAATCTAAAAGCACAGCTTATTTATATCACTCCTCCCAGTTTGTTCCTTGACTTGAACTAACTGGAGAGAAAATTAGGAGGATGGGTATCAGTAACAGGTGGACAACTCTCTCTTCCTGTGCAATCCTTTCTGAAATGCAGCCCCTCATGCCTCAGAATATGTAAATAGTTTGCCCTGCAGGAGGACGTGCGGTATTTTTGTGAGAGGTATAATTCCTGCTTCTCTTCTAATAATCTCAGAATGCTAGAGCAGGTACAGCCACAATTCTTTATATGATCCCTATTATTAAACCAATAGTATGGTTTTACAAGGCAGGCAAGCTTTCAGGTATACAGAGCTTTTTTAGAGCGGAGGAAAGGTGTCTCTCTTCTTAGGACTAAAAAAGGACTTGTGATCCCCCCAAATTGTCAGCTTTTTCCAGTGACAGAAGTCAGTATAATAAAAGGTATTATACCTAACCTACAAATCTTACATAAATGTTAATCATTGCTGGAGGCAGGGTTCCAAACAAGTTGCATCTACCTAGTTCTCAAAACTTGTTTGCTATGTAAATGGTCCCAGATAGTATTCAGTGGATTTAATGACACGTGAAATAAATTTTAGCAACGCAGCCCAGTGTAGTGACAGCCAGCACTAGTGTGCAAGCCCCTTTGTGCAGACATACCCACCAAGAGGAGCTTTGCCATAGTCAGCAGCACAGCACGTCACAGCCCGCTTGGCTTTGTTCAGATTCATCAAAACCCAAAAACGTTGAGGAATAATAACAGTCCTTCCATTCCTTTTCAGTAGCTGGGAATACACAATCTAGGATGTGAAACGAAGGCAGCTCTTCTGGCGTGTAGTGTCCATTGTAGCACCGAGCCCCGGCTGCGGTGCTTCTGCTGTTGCTCAGTGCAAGCACCTGCAGTGGGAAGTACTTGTTTCTGAGAGAGCTCTAAGGCCTTTTGGGGGCAGCTGCTAGTTAAAGCCAGGTGAATGAACTGGCCTAGAGAATCTGCTGAAATCATTAGAAGGTCTGCTAGCTAATGCTAAGAGCTGAAAATGGTGAGGGGAAAAAAGTAAAGGGCCTCTTTTGAAGGCTCTGTAACTTTCAACTGACTCCTTTCTTCTCAAAAATTCCAGAAATGGCAAAACCTTTGGCTCTAACTATAAGCCCCAGAGTTTTATAGTTTTGCAAACACAGAAGTGTTGAAGATTAATCTTTTGAATTCCTTGAAACTAATAGAAAATCCTTTGAGGAAACTTAATATAGGGAGAAATTAGGTCTGCTGTTTTAAATAATGAATAGGATGAGTATTGAATGAGATGAGAACATTAATTTCTGTGCAGGAAAGCTCTTAATAGAATTACTGAGTAAATTCCACATGGAATGCACACAGCTCCCCTCACCAAGTTAAATCCATAAAGGCCAGGGAAGGCTAATATATTAGAAGGAAGGGGGTGTATCCCACATAGCATTAAAACTGTTGCCAAAAGGAGCATAAATAACATGTTGCTTATATCAGCTAAATTGTTTTATAGTTTCATGAGGAAGCAAACCCAAAGCATTATGACGTTAATCCCACATACTGGTATACTGACAGACTTTTCAATATTAAACAGCGTATTATGGAGTCAGAACTTGATAGGCTTAATTGTATACTTAAGAGTCAGTCTTACTCACAGTTTGTTCCTTCTGGGATGGTGGCAGTTTGGAATTAAAGATCTCAGTGGATTCACTGTAATGTTTCTTTATTTTGTAATTATCTCCTCCATGTTTATGCAGGGTCATTTCTATAGCTTTCTAGTCAAGAGAATCCTGTGATTTGGGAAGAAAGTGGCCATCTTCAGAAAGAGTATCGTTGTGCCCTGTCTCTTGTTTCAGGCACAGTCCAGGATCATTCAAACCAAGTAAAGTCAGCAAGACCCTACGCCTCCAGGCACCAACACCCCCCCACCCCTCGCTGTCCAGCCTGTTGTTTTTTCACAGCTGCTAATGACAGCACTCAACAGATTCTTTTCACTTCCAACGGGGAGTTAGTCATTGGACAAGGCAAATTTACAGCTCAGTTTACTTTGCCAAAATACTGGGTTTAAGCTGGGGCAAGTTTCATGATGGAGCAAGAAGAGACTCAGGGAAATCTAATTTGGTATGATAGAAATGGCGGATATCCAGCTTCCTTTTAAGAAGTAAGTCTGGTTCACATTGTCAAATAACTTGCAAAGTCAGTTGGAGGTTTGTAAATAGGAGGTCACTACTTCCCATAGCAATTAAAGGAGTAACACGCTAATTTGTTTCCTGTATGCTGTGCCTTTACACTTGCTACTAACACATCCTAATTATGATAGAGAAACCAATTAGGGTGTGAAAGGGAGCAAATTCGTGTGACAGAGAAGAGTTGATAAGAGATTTAGTCTTTAGCACAAAGCGATTGAAAATGCTGGTTTGGATTTTAAAGTCACTGATCTTCAGCTTGCAGCTAGTTCCTCTGTCAAGTTCTCTGGGAGCAATCAGCACAGAGGGTATTTGAAAATCCCACCTGCCAGCCTCTGCTTGTTCAGGTGTCAGAGACGGACGGCTGAGGAGCTCCTGAAGGCTTGACATACATAAATGCCCAATGGTTAGAGATCAGAGACCACAGTGGGAACACAAATAAGAAGACGGAGTAAAAGCAGAATGAAAAGTTCCAGAACTGGCCCTTGGGGCTGACTGTAGAACATCTTCCTCTTGAAATTCAGACATTTCTATAGCAGCTTTTAAATTGAAAGAAATTTATTTCTTATTGTTCCTTTCAGTTGCTGTAAAAGACTTGTATAAGTTACTCAGTAAAGTGATCTCAAGCCTTGCTTTAAGCATGCAGTGCAAATGTGATTTACCTTCAAGTTGTCTCTCTTGGTCTGATAAGGGAAACGGGGCCAGTGGCAGGACCACACCAGCAAGGCAGCTGCATTTGAGCCTTCCTCTACACAGCCTCTGAGGGCAGCTATTCTTAATGGAGGTGCAACCTGGAATCGGATGGAGAGAGGAATTTCGAACAGGGATCTGGTGTTACTAATGAAGTTCGTTTCAGGTGTCAGTCCTATCAGCTGATCTGGTTGAAATAGGTAACAGTTAGTTCAAGCATTGTTCCCTTCCCCTGTTGTTTCTGTGCGCCGGTGAGTATGCATATACATTATGTGTGTGGTTTTTACTAATGAGCTGTTCCTGACTTTTTTCTGGTGGCTTTATTGTTCTTAGTAGTTATGAAGTTATTTGGTCTGCTCATTTTGTGAGGGCTTAAATTGTTCTTCCTGCAGTAAGATTAGTAATTTTTTCTTTTTTGTTACCGTTTTAAGAGTCCTGTAGCACAGCAACAGTGAAGATCAGAATCCCATTACGGTAAGTACTATACTTACCGTAAAACTGAAACCATCCATCCCAAGAGAGTTAGAATGAAGTGTAGGTGTATGTACATCTACATATAGCTACACCTACCATATCTAGGTACATACACCTGTAGTTGTATGAAATGATTGAGCAAGTGAGAAGATGGAGTGATCGTGTCAGTTGTGTTGGGCGTAAATATGACATTTCAAGAGTTTTGGTAGCTGTAGATCATCATCAAGCTAATCAGGGCTAGATCACAGTTGATTTGTAAACTTCGCTGCAGTGTTTCAAAAGGACTTGGAAGAAAGAAGAGTCATTTTATCCTGGCAAGGATTTCTTCCCCCTTGTAAGGACAGGATTATAAGAAAGCATTACCAGCAGGATGAAGACAACTGGTGTTTTTGCTCTGTGATTCCAGCATGGACCATTTTCGGGAAGGTCTCAGCAAATATTAGTGATACGGTTTACAGTTTATGGTACTGTCCATTAGTCCCACTGTGTCTGCAAAACATGTGGCAAAGATAATAGGGGCTTTTTATTGCTATCACTTGCACCCATCACTAATGGCACCAGTGAAAGTGAAAGCTGTTACTTAAAATCCAAGCCTTCACTGTATCGAAGGTATGTATTACTGGCTAGAAATCAACTGGGAAATGCTACAGCTTGTACTCTGTTAACCACAGAAGCCACTAGAGATCTAATGCAGTGCTGAGATGTGCACGCTGCGTAGAACACAATAGGTCAGCAAGTCTCTTCTTTGGAGGGTTGAGTGAATTATCTGGTTAATATGAGGGAAGTTCACAGAGTACTTGGTTTAGAACTGTTCCCCTGCTCATCATTCATAGTCATTTAGATGAAGCTTGATGCACAACAGAGAGATTTGGGGTGGGAGGGGCGGGGCAAGAAGATCCTCACAACCAGTTGTTCAAGTAAGGTGATTTTCATATTGTACTACTAGCTACATAATGACAAAAACTTTTATGTAATTTTCATCTTTATAACTTTCATAGTCATTGTAATAACAATAGACTTCTCCACTGATTCTTAATGGGTTTGTTTACAAGCAAACATCATGAAGTGAGAATCAGGAGGTATTCAGCTGCCATTTGGAGGCAGAGATCACAATTAAAGCTGTTCTGTAGGCCAAATATTGGACGTCATGCTTTATGGGACAATAAAAGCCTGTACCGGACCGGTGAGGGACATGCTGAGACCAGGAGTAGTATTGGTTTTTAGGAATGGTTTCTGTAATTTTCTTATGGCTTCCTCTTCACATTTGGCCAGCTGGCACGCTCTGAGCATCCCAAGGGAAGCTGAGTGAACGAACATGTAGCGCTGGAGCAAAAGTTCCTTGAGTCATTTGATACCTGCTTCTGCTGAGGAGACTGAGTCACAAAGTCTGTATGCTTCGCAACTCTTCTGTCACTCCCTTCCCCCTGGGCCTTTTTGGTTGAGCTTGAGTATGAACAAAGATACATTTAAAAGCAGTTAGAGAATGGTTTGCAGATGCAAACTACAGCAGCTGGTGTATTTTTACAAGCACCAAGCTGGGAGGCCACATGGTTATTTTCTTAGAATGGAGTCTGGGAATTGGGGCAGCTGTATTCTACTTCTGGCTCTCCCGTTGAATTGCTGTGTGACTCTTGAGTGGTGCAGAAATCCAGCAGTAGTTAAGATCAGAGTCAGTTTTTTCATAGATGGTAACTGAAATTAGGTAGACCCCTAAATACCTGAATTTTGTGTTCCCTGTCCACAAATAAGTGATAGTGATACAATACAGTGACTTTTAATGTTTGTGACGTGCTTTGAAAGTCTCAGATGGTGACAAGAGAAGTCAAAAGCATTGTTAATAGTTGTGTTGTTTTTTTCTTTTTTTTTTTAGGAAGGAAGTAGAAATCATTAAGCCCAGTGGGCCTGGCGTGCAAATTTAAGTCAAGAAAATGGTAAATGGAAAAGTTGTGTTTGGTTGGAGCTTCACACCAGTGAAGCTTTGGTGTGGCTGTTTGTGATATGAACACTTCTCTTGGCCCTTAAACAATGATGTAACATCCTGCTCAATGAGCAATTTCACAGGATTCTTTCTACAAACCGCTGATGACTTTAATAAGCAGTTTTCTCCTTCACATTTCTTTCTTTCCTTGTTTATAGCAGCTATCAGATTTTAAGTGTTCTGTGTTGGCACCTAAATGGTATGATGGAATTCTAGAATGCACTCCTGGAATGGTGGGTGATGGTCTTCGTATCCTTGAATGCAGAGATAGCTGTAATGCATCGGTGATTTTCAACTTGTGGTATGAGACAATGCAGGGTTTGGAATGGCTTCAAAGGGATGAGTAAAAGGTCATTAAAAAAAGCAATCCTTTTGTTAAATTTGCTCTGTGATGATCTATAGGTCACATAGAAAATGCTTGTAGATCTAGAAGCTATAAAAAAGTAAAGCAACTAGAGAAAGTAAAAGAATATTCTTAAAGTCCTTCTTAGACCTGCATTTCCATGAGACTGATTCAGAGGCCGACATGGAAGATGCAGATTTAAAACTTTCATAACATCACATTTTTGTCTCTATTATTCAAAAATGTGAGCCAACATTTTAACATTTGAAATGGCTCATCAAGAACAAGAAGCTGGTAGACCTTTTTTAAAATGCTTTCTGGAAGATCTCAGTGATAATCCGTGATTATTTCTGAGCCTCCGCTGCTCACATTGAGTAAGCGAAACTCAAGTCTTATTGCCTGGAGAAATTACGGAAATGCCAAGGATTGCCTGATAAACAGGTAGTGCCACTGATCACTAACCGTACTTTATAAACATAGTACCTTTGTCATTTGAATAGGAAATGTTTCTAAGCCAACACCAGAGTAAATCTTACTGACCTTTTACAACTGCTTGTACTTTTATTGAAAAACAGTAACTCCATCTTCATTAGAATCACTTTCAGTTCTGTGTGGGGCCAGGTACCGAGCAAGGCAGTTGTGTAAACACATATTGGCATAGGCAGAAGAAAGGCATCTAGCAGTTTTCTCTATTTGAAGGTAGACAGCGTTGGTCAACACAGCCTGTAATGGAAACTGAAAAACGCTGCTACATTGATAGTAAGTTAAAGATACCCACATCTGTGAGTGTGTAACATAGTTCAGCTGGAACTGGGTTATGTTAAGTGTTTCTCATCTCCAGCTGAAGTTTGCTTCTATCAGTGATGGTTCAGCTGCTCTTTAACATGGTGCTGTGAAAAGAATCTGGAGACTTCAATCCAGCACACTGCCCTGGCCTTACTTATGTGTCCCTTTGTCCCTCTCTGATGGACAGGAGTGACTCAGATCTAGCTAAGCATAGACATTTAGAGTATTCTGCAGAATGAAGAGTTCTGTACATCCCTCATCATTTCTGCCTATGAGCACATCACCCCAGGTTCAGGCTCTGCCAGGTTTTCCAACAGTAAAAAGGTTGTCTAAGGCTCCTGTGCAAAGACTGATTTAAGACCTTGTGTAGATTTAAGAACAGAGGTCATCTTGCAGAGAGCTGCTGAAAGGCATTTCTGTCTCCTGTCTGTAGTGTGAGATGGGTGCCTAATTTAGGAAAAAAATGTGTGCAGGAGTACCAAGAAAAAGCGAAATTCTCCCTTAAACTGCTAGACCCCCACTGCTGATGACAGACAATGTGGATTTTGCCTTCCAGAAGCAAAACTTAACCACTATCTTATTGGGTGCTAGAAGCTGTCAACTGCTGTTACCCCAGAGAATAGACTTGAGCTTGGTCTTACATAGGGAGTTTCATACAGCATATATGTAAAATGACGTCAGTTGAAGAGAGGGAGTCTTGCAGTTGTCGCTTTCTGAGCACGTGGACGTGGCAGACTGCTTAGTACTTGCATTAGCGCCCTCCCAGCCAGACCCAGTGCAGCAGCAGATACGGAGGAGCTCTGAACTCTTGGTAAAGCTGGCTCTGGGTTAGCAACTCCTTTTCCTGGCTTGTATAAAGCAGCCAGTTTTGCCAGTCAAGGCAGGTGCAATGTGCTCGTTCTGTAGCGGACTTAAATTGCAACGTTGTGATGTCCTCTTATGCTCTGCTAGCCGCAGACCACTTAATTGCAAGCTCAGTGATGTATAGTATCAGAGAGTTTGGGGACTGTACGAGGTAAAACAGTATCTGATTACACAATAAATCATGGCTTATTTGAACTCTGGAATCCTGATTACACAGTGTTATTGTTTGGAACTTGCTAGTGTAATAATTTAGCAGTCTGAAGGGCCACAACAGTTTTGTTACCACTAGATTCTGGTGTTCAGAGTTCTCAACTGCCTGGCAAATTGACAACATAAAAAACTAAAAACAAATTAATGACCATGAATTTACAGTTATGCCATGAATTTTTCAAAGGTTTATCTTTCCCATTTAGACACAAATGAAGTAGCCAGGTTTGCTGAAGTAGTCATCGTCTTGGGCACACTTGTCTTTTGAAGATCTGACAATATATGTGACAGTGGCAGCTCTAGGTGCCAGGTACGTCTGACAACTGTCCCCTCTTTCTGGGTGTGAGAGTGGAAGCAGAGCCCTACTACAGCATGTGAATCAACTTCAGCCTTGAAGTAGTTTAGATCTAGCATAAGTCTGTGATTTTAGCAGAATTTAGGTACTGTCTCCTGGAAACCCAAATGAAAAGATCAAGTTAAATGAGTGATACTGTGTCATCTTATCTGATATCACTAGAGATTGCTAAAGGTCTCTGCTTATAAACATGTTTTCTGAAGCAGAAAAACATTAAATGTCCTTGATCACATCCATGCATCAAAGGCACTGAGATAAACAAATGACTCACGAAGTGACTGCCTATTATTTTTGCTGTGATATGGGGGGAAAAGAATCAAATTAAGTTGATGTCTAGTCTCAAAAGAAAGTTTCTTTATAGTGGTGCTATAAAATAACAGTTTTGTGACACTTAGGAGACTCTGGAGTAAGTTTCCTCACAAAGAAATCTCATTTAAGCATGTTCTGTGGGTGCTACAGCAGTTGGTAAACCCTCTATTTTAAATTGGCACCAGCAAAGTTTGATAGCCCAGCAGAATCAAATTTCTCCATGTCAAAACTCCCTTGATTTCAGATTCAAGACTGAATCAGGGTTGAGTTAGAGACAATAATTTCAATGGAGTTATATTGTGGATGAATTTTCTTAATTTTTTAAAAAAAATAAGATAAAAGTCAAGTAGCATGAGGCTAGAAGTCTAGGGCTTTGGGTTGGTTTTTTTTTTGCTTATGAACAGGAAATAGCCTATTAATTGTTTCTGGTCCAGTCTGGATTAAATTTCCTATCTGTTAGACCACAGCATCTCCTCTCTTCAGTGACATTTCTTTCCAGGATTTGGGCTGTAGTGGCTGTGACAGGCTGACAGAGCTAACGAGGGACTTCTCAGAGGATTGAACTTTCCAGTGCTGCTATGCTGCTCGGAGCTCAGTGAAGCAAATGGGACCTGTATCCATTATATCATCTTTAGCTAGTATAAATCAGTATTGTCCTTGCATTACTAAATTTTCAGTATCCAGATGATGCTGAAAATTTTGCATACAGATGTGCTTCTCATTCTTGGGGAGCTGTTCTATTTTTTTAAAATCTCCTTTAAGCAACACAAGCCATAGGTAGTAACTGGTCTGAGTTGGCATTGACCCGAACGTTTCAGCTGCTCCTGTGGGTCTGGTATCATTCAATACCAGAAAGAGCAGTAAAATAATGTGAGATTGTAAGAACTGCAATAAAAGAGAAGTTGAGTAATTACCTTTGGGGCTGTATTAGAAATGAAATGCATGATCCCAAATTGAACATCACAAGATAGAGCTGTGCTCTTTTGAGTGACAGCAAAGCTCCTCCTAACCATGACTCCCCCTTCCTCTGCCTTTCTCTTATCTCCTCCTGCTTCCCTTTTCCCTCCTCCATGCATTCCAGCTCTGAAGACAAATTCAGGCTGCAAAAGGCTGCAAAAGACAACACTAGTCAGCTGTGTGGCAATAAGCTACCTAAATGGTCACAGTACTCAGATTCCAATTTCAATTTTCTGTTAGAGCTCTAGAGCATTTCTTTGTTCAGGGAAAGATGAACATAGTAAGAAATGTTTTGCTTTGAGGAATCAGATTAAATAAAACTAAACTTTTGATTACAATTTCAGGAAAATTGAAATCTAGAGTTAGAAAATTTAGCAGTGGTGAAAGAACAGCTCAGAAAACACCAGGGAATCCCTCAGTGTCAGCTGTTAAGACCTGACTGTACTGACGTTGCAGGGAAATTATCAGCTTCTGGTTCATAGCTGTGCTTCTCAGACTTCAGTCACTCAAGACACTCCTTTGGGTGTCTCAGAAGTGTTCAAAGGGGGACAAAAAGTGTTTAAAAAAAAAAAAAGTTGAAAATGTAGAAACACGAAGGGTCCTTTCTTTCTTTGACACACAGAGTTGCTGTCAGAAGCTGCATAGCATGTATACTAAGTTAGTTGCATTTTTCTCCTTCAGAAGTGAATACTGGGAATAATCACTGTTAGAAGTTAGGTTAAATATCTTTTAGCGGTGTTTCTTGGGCTGATTCTTCTCCTTGTCACATTCACTCTTGAGCATCAGGAGAGACACTGGTGCCACACTGGTGTAAAATCATGCAACAGACAAATCAGACCCTCTTTGGGGGCACACAGAGCCTCGTTTAGCAGTCCTTCATCAGGACTTACGCAGGAAGTGTGATTTCTGTCCAGTCTGAGGTCAGGATCACACCCATAAATTAGATGAAATAAAATTACACCTGTTAACGATGCTGCTATTTGTCCAGCATCATCCAGCAGAGTCCCTTTGTCTGTATTACTCTATTGCAGCAAAATAGGAGTAACACCTTTTATTCCTATAGTTTACTTTCAATTTAAGCTTGAGGGTTTATTTCCTGCCTGTGGAATACACCAGTTGCTTATCTGAAATCTGACAGAACTACACAATACTAACTTCTAATATCCTGTGAGCATTTTTATGAATGAGTAATTGCTACAAGTCATTAATCAGTCCGGAAGGGGTCCTTGTGCCAGTTGTTTTTGCTCTCCCCATTGCCATAATCAGTTTCCTCCTCATTGCCTGTTAACCTGGGTTCTCTGGAGTTTCAGCAGCAACAATCTCAGACAGACTTCCATAGAAAACTTAGCTGTTGGAAAGCAAAACAGTACCTGGCAGAATTTACTGCCTTACAACAGTCTGTCAACAGCCTGGCTTCCAGTCCCTCCCCTGAGTGATCCCAAAGCACACATCCATGTGCAAACAGGTACCTGACATTGCCCTCTTTGCTGTGTCCACCAGCTGAGGGAATTCCCTACCTTTCCAGCTGCTCTAACCATTGCAGGCCCAGTGGCTGCCTGGCTGTACTCCACCAGGATGGAAAGGACCATATGGAGCCTGGTTTTACTCCTTGAGGACTTGCTCAAGAAACAAAACCATGCAAAGGTTATTCTCGCAAATTATTCACCTTGTAGGAAAGGCCTGGTTCTAATTCACTCAAAACAGGAACATGCAGAATGGCCAGCAGGTCACAATTATCAGGCAAGACCATTACGCAGGCATTAAAAACTAATTGTTAGGTTCATACAAATAGTAATAATTAAATTTGAATCAACTGTGAGCAATTAATAAAATGCAAAATAATTAAAATGGCTGTTAAATGTGAGTGTAACCACACATTTAAAACATGTTTCTCAGGTTACTGTTAAAAGGACATTCAACCATGCTACATTATTCATGAGCATGTGCAATGTTACATGACTCTTGTTAGCAAGCACAGGGATTTAATAATCCTGGATGGTAAACCATAATGCAACTCCTGTCTGGCAGAACAGAGTCGAGTTGCACCTCCATTCACATTGGCTCAACCTGAGACTTGTAAACGTGTATTTAATATTCAATCATTGAGCATTTAGCACAACATACCACTTAAAAAGTCCCACCAAATTAAATCTATTTAGCATAGTTTTGGGAATACTAAACCACTTTGCAATGATTTACAGTTCATAATTTCAAAATCTCAAAATCCTTTCCAAACATGTAGCCATACATGGAAGCTCAGGATTAATACTTGGTTCACAAGTGATAGGCCATTAGAATTTCACAGGGATGTTATTGTAAAGTAAGGGTTAGACTCTCACTACCAATGAAAATAGCTGAATTACTTGTTGGCTTTGTTCTGATATGGGACAAGGGCGCGCTGATGTCTACGAAGTAGCTCTACTGGAGAGGCAGTGACTTTTAGGGAAAGGTCGCAAACAGGTGGGCAACAGTAACCTCCAAATGTCTGTAAGCATCACATCCACTCGAGCTGAAAGGGTATTTTTCCATTACTTAAATATAAATAAATCTGTTTCTAATATATGGCTACCCGTGATAGCTCCACCCTTCCCCTCCAATTTTATTTTTTATTGTGCTTTCAGTTGTCAGCCGATGTAAATTTCAGTGCAGAGCCTCCAAAGAGGCTTGAGCCAATATTTCTCTGAATTATTTACATGCATGGGATAAGAGGTATCTATATAATTTGAAACTGTAATGAGCTTTTCTAGAAATGCACCTCATGCCAAGAAAGATATAATAGATTCTGTTTTGTGCACAGCAAATTACTGCTTTTTACTGCTTTCAGTGCCCTTCTGTATGTCCTGAATCTCAGCAGAGTTCACAAGGATGACTGAATTGGTTCTTTCAGACCAATATCTGTAAAAAGGTTCTTTAATGGTCCATTATACCTATTTAGAGATTAAAACAGCAGATAAGTAATATTCTCATCTTCCTGAGAAAACCAGTTTGTAGTTTTTCATTAGGCACATTGGCTGGTATTCTGAATGGGATTGGATTTATGAATTTGTTCTTAATTGTAGGTTGTTCTCAGATTAGATACAAGCATCAAATATTCCTTTATGTGCAATCTAATGGGATAAAACCCCCCCATCAAAAGCAGTGGAGCATTGTTCAAAAATTTCTGAGTTAGATTTGAACCAAACAAGTCAGGAACCAGAGCAGAACAGTTAGATGGGCACACTGTACCCAGGCTAGGTAGCCCTGCTGATCTGCTTCCAAAGCAAGTATTTTTGTGAACATAGAAGAGCATATAAACATATAGAGCATATTAAACTTAATTTAATATGTCTGAGGATTTTTCAAAGTTCAATGAGCCATGAGCAATGAGCCAACATAGGTTAATTTGCAGGTGAACTTGACAATTGCTAATGGCATATGCAGGCTGATTAAAGCTTTGTGATGTCAGATCTAAGGTATTTCCTCAAGTATGAAGGTCTGGTTCAATTCTTGTCTGGAGACACCTGGGATTCATCAGGTAGATCCTTCATGGGCAACATCGTCAGATCTGAACTGAGAACTTGATATGATCACTTCACAGGGTAGGGAGTCTGCAGAGGCCCTTTTCTCCCAAACTGTGCAAGTTTTCCTTGCTTTCAGGATATTTCTTAGTGTGGGTCTGCATTTGTGCAGAAACCCTTCCAAGAGCCACCTCGACATCACCGCGTAAGGGGCGCAGGCCGCCTGGCTGACAGGGATGGAGTTTACCTTTCCCAAACTGCTGTGTTGTGGCCTCTTTGTAGTCTGGTCTTTCTAAGGGCAGGTGACTCCATGGCTTTGTTAAGGATGCAGACTATTGTTGGAAGCAAATATCAGGTTCCTTTTTAGCTTTCTATTCCAGTCTTATGTCCAGCCAAATGCACGGAGGTTTCTAATCATCAGTTTGTATGCTTTACTCGACAGATTTTATTTTTTTTAAATTCTCTGTAGCATGCTTTAAGGGTGATATTAAAATGTCAGGCAACAAATTAAACCGTCCACAGAATTTCTAGAACTCTGGTTATTAAGAAGGAAGAAGGCAGCATGCAAATTGGTAACAAATGAAAATGGGAAAGAACATAGCAATAAACCCACAGCAAAGTTAGGTCCCATTGCTAAAAACTATGGTTTAGTCTGTCTAAACATTGTTAACATGGCACTAAGGGAGTATATCCATGTCCCATGGAAAGAATCCCATTAACTTTCGTCCATTCACACCCGTGGAGAAGAAATGCATTCAACAGCAAGGATGAAAGGGGTCGGTTTGCCAGTAAATTTAGTTTTGCCAGATATTATTTTCAATATAGTTCCAGATTACCTGAAAGTCTGGCATATTTTGCTACGAGAACGTGGCTGCATATTTAAGACAATAGTGGTGGGAATGTGGTGCCTCACCTGTACGGCTTGCGTTCTTTAAAAAGGTGTCTTATTGGTTTAAGAAACCGTGTTTGCATTGGAACATTTAATGAGATAATCTAGCTCTGCTCATGGAAAAGATAGTTACACCAGGCTTCTGAGAGAACATGTATCACAACAATATTTTACTTTAGTTACTGTTTTTGTCATGGAATGGGTTAAAATGCAAAAAAAGCTGACTGTAAAATTCAGAAGCGAAGATGAGTTACTCCAATATGAGGATGTATCCTCACCTCTGAGTGGGAGTTCTGCAGTTTAATTGGTGTAAAGCTTCGGGGGGAGGGAGAAGCTGTCATTTATTTGACAGAAACCTCAGTCTCAGAAACCTACAGTATAATGAAAGGCACTGTAAAAGGGCAGTAAGAGCAAAAGACCTCCACAAAAAGAGATCAGAAAAGTTTCTAATTAGAAAGCAATGAGAGAATCCAATTAACTGTACATAAGAAGCGGGTTATACTTGCCTGTATCTGAGCGGTGTGAATATATTTGGCTCATGTGTGATGCCATGTAGATACACCCAGGATGCTTTGAACTTTTATTTCAGTTCACTGTGATTTTTTTTTTTTAACCTGATTACCATATCTTCACATTTTCCGTATCTTGTCAAAACATGATGGGATATAGAATTCTTTATGTTGGAAGGGACCTTAAAGCCCACCCAGTGCCACCCCCTGCCCTGGGCAGGGACACCTCCCACCAGCCCAGGTTGCTCCAAGCCCCATCCAACCTGGCCTTGAACCCCTCCAGGGATGGGGCAGCCACAGCTTCTCTGGGCAACCTGGGCCAGGGGCTCACCGCCCTCACAGCCAAGAATTTCTTCCTCAGATCTCATCTCAGTCTCCCCTCTTTCAGTTTAAAACCATTGCCCCTTACTCTGTCACTTCACACCTTGGTAAATGTGTTTCTCCATCTTTCTTACAAAGCCCCCTTTAAATACTGAAAGGCAGCAATAAGGTCTCCCCGGAGCCTTCTCTTCTCCAGGCTGAACCCCGCCCAACTCTCTCAGCCTGTCCTCACAGCAGAGGGCCTCCAGACCTCCCAGCATCTCCCTGGCCTCCTCTGGCCCCGTTCCAACAGGTCCATGTTTCTCCCGGGCTGAGGGCCCCAGAGCTGGACGCAGTACTCCAGGCAGGGTCTCACAAGAATGGAGTAGAGGGGGAGAATCACCTCCTTCGACCTGCTGGCCACATTTCTTTTGATTCATCCCAGGATATGATTGGTTTTCTGGGCTGCGAGCACACACTGCTAGCTCTTGTGCAGTTTTTTATCCACCAGTATCCCACAGAGCTGCTCTCAATCCATTCATCCTCCAATCTGTATTGATACTGGCAACTGCACCGACCCAGGTTGTTAAAGGTCATGAGGTTCACACTGGCCCACCCCGCAAGCCTGTCAAGGTTCCTCTGGGTTGCGTCCCTTCCCTCTAGAGAATTGACTGCACCACACAGCTTTGTGTCATCGCAAACTTGCTGAGGGTGCACTCGATCCCACTGCCTGTGTCACTGATGAAGATATTAAATAGTATTGGTCCCAATACGGACCACTGCGGGACACCACTCACAACTGGCTTCCTTTTGGACATCAAGCCATTGACTGTAAGTCTTTGGATGTGGCCATACAGCCAATTCTTTATCCATCTAATAGTCCATCCATCAAACCCATATCTCTCCAACTTAACAGCAAGAATGTTGTGGGAGACCATATTAAAGGCCTTACAGAAGTCCAGGTAGATGACATCCATAGCTCTTCCCTTGTTCGCTGATGCAGTCACTCCATCGTAGAAGGACACCAGATTAGTCAGGCACAATTTGCACTTGGTGAAGCCATGTTGGCTGTCTCTAATCTATAAATATATATATATCCCCCATTCTTTACTTAAGGAGTAACAGGGAGCAAACACAAAAGGAGAAGATGCGCTGTAATGACAAGGACTTCTTTCTCCAGAAGGAGAATGTAGAGAAGCTGTGGCATCATTCTGTATAAAGAGCTTTTTCTTGCCACTTTAGCCTCCACTAGAGTCTGTCACATTTTTCATTAATAAAATCCATTATCAGCATGATTTCTCAAGCTCACAGGCAAAATGAAAAACAATGAGAAATTCATCTAAACCTGATTGAAAGTAGTAGATTATTGAACTACCTCTGATTTTAATGACCATTTAAATGTCTGGTGTAACACTGTTGGCAACTTCAGCAATTGATTCCCCAGCTATATGAGAAAGCCTCTGCCAGTCAGATAAATGAAGAGCTTCATAAACTCATGCAGTTCAACATCAGATGTCAAGTTGACTGGAGTCACACATCTGAGACTTCAGGCTATTCGTTTAAATCCATTTAGTTTATTTTCTCTGTGAAAATCTTTGCATATAAGCTGCAAGTCCAGCCTGAATCAGACTAGATAAGGATATAAAGTGCTTTTATTACTGGTCAGCATAAAGGCTAAAA
This sequence comes from Dromas ardeola, assembly GCA_013398915.1. Taxonomy (NCBI): domain Eukaryota; kingdom Metazoa; phylum Chordata; class Aves; order Charadriiformes; family Dromadidae; genus Dromas; species Dromas ardeola. The sequence goes on from VYZM01005851.1 coordinate 135,455, forward strand.
TATTTTATTCCAGAGGCTGTGAACATCATTGATCACTGCGTGAATCAGGTCGAAGTCATAGGTGCCCATGCAGTAAGCTGTCGTGACAGGAGCTCTGGCATATCCCACTTCTGGGACATGTTCAAACTTCTTTTGCTTGCAAATTCTCATTGCATGCCAATGAGATTTAAATCTTCACATTTATCATGCGCTTAATCTTTTCTTAGAACTAGTAGAAGTGCAAGATGCAGAATGAGAATTCCAGGAATAAAACACTTTTGTTTTCTCACAAATTTTAATGTTTAATTGTCTCTGGCTCCAACCTATTTTGAAGATCTATGTATGGATAAGGTCTGCAGGTGGTAGAAACATGAGCTGTGAGTTGCTTCCTGCACTGAGACATAAGTTAGCTGTACGTGCTCCAACTTTCATTACCCCATCCTCCTTTCTCCAACCTGCCGGATCTGCCTCCAACATCTGGTGCACTTTGTCATGAAGTAGGACCAAGGAGACTATGATTTCAGTACGTGTCTGAACAGTGACTAACACAACTGAACCCGGTTGTGGCCTTTAGGCTCTGCTGCAGTTAATTAATGTGATGAAATAGTTAAACTGAAGTTAGTGGTGAAATGAATCCCGAAATACAGAACTATTAGCGAAGGGCTGATGAACAACTCATTCGTAAGAATGACCACAAAGCCTCTGGTGCTGCAACATTGAGGAAACTTGACAAGCCTGGTTGCTGAGTTTTCTTTGTGTGTTAAAATAATGTCCAAACCCCGTGTTTCGTAAGGGTAACTGCTTTTAGTTTTAAGCGAAGATTTGCCATAGATTAAAAATTGAGTTAAATAACACTTTTTATGAGATAAAGATCTGAAGACAAATAAAGTTGTACTTATAGTTATCACTGCCTAATATAGACCTACATTATGGGGTTGTGTTCTGATCCCTTTGCTCTAATCAGATGGGCTCTTCCCAAAATAATGTATTCCTCAATATGAACAAAAATGGCATAATTTCCCATAGGTGCTCGGTGCTAAAATCCCAGGACTGAGAATACAAGCTATACTTAGACCACACACTTTGTTGTCTGAAATCAAGAAAGTAATAAGTAATTCAGACCTTTTTTTACTTTGTAACACAGAGCATCTTCATTTACGTCCTGACCATTTCTGCTTGTTCTTCTCTGAAGAATCTTGATTTATGTAAAAAAATGAAAGCAAAAACCAGAGGAAAGCTGCTTTCACATTATTTCACATGTAGGCTGATTTCCAGGCGGTCATTCCCAGATGCATAATGACTGTTCCATCAGCACACTGTGAGAATCAGAATAATTTATTCGGAGAAGGAGAGCATGTAGCCTAAGTACAAGAAGTGCTATATAAACCCAAATTTTATTCTGTTTTATAAACACTCCTGAATATTCATGACTTTTTAAAAATGGAAAAATAAAAGCTGAGGGCATAAAATTTGAGCTGAAGAGTGGTGAAGAAATCAAGTAGTAGAAGTTCCTCTACTGCAGTGGACTAAACCGGACTGAAATTGATTTTATTACTCTGAGAACAGCAAATCATCAAAATGTAGTGATGCTATTGTTCTCGTAACACTAGACATGAACCCAACCCATGGCCTTGGGCATATACTTGAGATTTTAAGGTATTAAAACCCCATTTCTGATATGTCCCCAAAAATGTGTAGAGGATATATTTTGTTTCCTCAGCATCAGTCATTATGAGCAGAAGCTGCAGAACAACTTTTTGTTTTGGAAAAAACAAAAGAATTTCACCGTACAGCAACCACTCCTGGCAACTGCTGTGACCTGTTGATGGGGACGGGGTTTGGTTGTCAGAGATCTTGCACTGTAATTCTGGCTTTGCCTTTTTTCCCCTCTCCGTTTGTGAATAATAATAGCAGTTGCATCAGAGATGTTCTGGAAAGTTTAGGGTAAATGGCCACTACAAAATACTTGTGTTCTTTATAGTGAAGAGAGAATAAATGGGATTTCAACTTAGATTAGCAGCTAACATTCATGTTTACAGAGAGGACTGCAGTTCTATGACCTATTCAAAATACCTGTACACTAGTTAGCGTGGGTGAAACCTAATGAAGAGACAGCTGATTTTCAAGTATAAGCATGCATCCCCTAATGTTTAGCGTAGGTGAAATGGGATGTCCTGGAGCACGGGACAAAATGCCATCGTTAAGCTTCACTGAGAGGCTCTAAGCTAAGGGCATGGACATAGGCTATCTCTACTCTAGCATTTTAGTTCAGGTCAAGAGTGCACTTTTGAAGCAGAATTCCCGATCATCTCCACTTACCAGGACACAAAGCACCAGGACGCAAAAGAAAAACTTTCTTTGTTTCCTGCTGCCTCATAGCTTTGGATTCTAAAAACCGAATTACCCACAAACTGAGTGCTCTTAAAGGAGTCCTGGTTTCCTCCAGAACTGCCTTGGCATTTGCAGCAGAGAGTACCATTTTGCACTTCAAGAACTTGAGAACCTTTGGTAAGAAAGTTAAATGCACCTCAGCATCTCTCGATGAGCATTTCAGCCGTGAGCTGCTGGCACAGTTCAGTATCTTGTGCTGTGTTGTTGCTGGAACCAGAGGTGCTCAGAGAATGGATTAGAAAGCAACAATCAGTAATTTATAGCAGGCACTGATTTCTGAGTTATGAAACGTGTAACTATTAATAGAATTAATATTTGCTCACAAGCCAGCAAACAGCAAAGATTGCACAAGGCAGTACTTGAAGTGGAAGGAAGAGTTGTCTCCCAGCTGAGCAGGAGCTAGGATGCTGCCAGGCTTTGCCAGTTCTTGCTTCAGGGCTCAGGCTTGTATCTTTAGGAGATAAGAATCATCTAGGCACACTAGGGAGCATATATGTGGTAAAGAGGTTGGTTCAGTTGTGGACAGCTGTAAGTTATAGCTGGTAATATTGAATTTAAATAGGGACATCTTGAAATGTACTCACAAAAGCTTTAGCATGGGAAGAAACCCCAGGGAATTGTAAACTGAAGAAATGCATTACTTTGGGACAGAGAAAGCCTTGAAGTAATGCCAGTGTGGGTAGCTGACATTGCAATTGTCATGTTTTACAAGGGATGTCAAAGGCAAAAGGACCTGGGAGAGCCCCTAGTGCCAGATGCCTGTTGATGTGTGTGACTCAAGGGTAAATATCCCTTTTACCTATATTTACTTATGTTACTGTAGATCAACCTCATAGTTGCAGTGGTATTTATAAAAATGACCAGGAGTAGGCTTCTGTGTGGACACCTTGTCCATACGCTGTACACCAGCCTTCGGCCAGGGGGAATCAGCGTAGCTGTGTGAAACCATTAACCCTGCTCCTGTGCGTGCTCTCTCGAGGAACAGGGAACACGAGCAGCACAGGAAGTGTGTTTATACAAATACTTGTTATGAAAGGAAAACAACTCTTAGCACTTCTGTCTTGTTGTAATGGATAGCACACTATGACATCTTAATGTTTCTCCTTTGAGGACCTAATTACTTGTCTACAACATGCTCATTTGAGAACTTAATTTGCTTTTAGATCCCAGTGATGGGAGCAACTTTTCTAAAGGCACCTTCCAGAGAGACTTCTTTCAACCTTACCAAGATGTTGGCATAATTATGTTTTTCTGCCCATAAAAATGGAAGGGGCTTTTACAGGTCTCTGTAGCTCATCTGTGCAGCTATTGTGAAATGTCCGTACATGAGAATATTTGCTGGGGTGATTCTTCTCCAGGGTCCTTGCAGCTGCTTCTAACTAAGCAAAGTGACTGGGCCTGAACTACTTCATCTCAATTCAGTAGCAATCCTCCTGGTTCTTAGGAGCGTGAGAGTTTAGGCTTGACTTGTTCAAACTCTTATTTTTTATTCCAGTAGTGTTGACAGAAGCCCTGTAGCCTGTCTAGCAACAGGGACAGAGCACAAATAACAAACAGTTTCTGCTTTTAAAGAGACTCACACATACAACTAAGGAAAAACAATCAATGACCATTTAGATTTTTCTGACTGAACAAGATGTCTTTAAATTAAGTCTCACTACTTCCCATATGAGACTTGAAAATAAGAACACTCTGACTTCCTAATTTAGCCACTAAACAGCAGAGAAAGTTTTACTGCATTGTTTGGCCAGGTGACAGGCCTGATACTTCCACCAGGGTTCTTTCTCTGGGAAACATTCTTCCTTAGGGTATCTATCTGTCACGGTAAACAAACTACCTTTAGGGGAGCCTAAGGACTGAGGAGAAAACTAAAATACTCACTTGGTGACCTTGTAATTAAGCAGCAGTTGATAATAATTCTCAAATTATTATTTTGGTTCAAGGAACTCATTAGTTTTGTAACTAATTGCTGGTGCAAGGGACAGAGCACAGTCACACAGCTGGAGGCACAGAGAGGGTAGAATTGGGGCGCCCTGGTTTTGGATTAGCATCAACTGGGTCACTGTTAATCATAATCAGATCTAATCGCAGGTAATCACTGAAAAAGACGGTCTCATTCCTCCTTCTTCCTATCCATACCATATTCTTGCTTGCATAAATTGTAAGGACTGCTCAGATCCAGTTGATTTAATTCAGCGTACTGATCAGGTGGATCAAGAAGGGTCAGAACTTCTTGGCACAGGGCTGGACAGTCCCAGGACAGAGACTGAAATATTTACTCTGCTTTCCTCCTGATGTAATAAAACCTGCTTCTCAGTGCAACTAATTCTATGATTGCAACAAGTTGTGCTGTTGATCTTTGCTTATTTTATCAAGGGCAGGTGCTACTGTTATCTGCTTATTTAGAAAAGAAAGATCACAAACATTTCTTTAAGTACCACTTGCCAGAGAGAATTCCAGGGCCTCTGGGGCTGCTCTGTGACATTGTTCTTCACAGGATGCTCCCAGGTAGCGTTGGAACACAACTCAATTATGTTTAACTATGACAAGGTAGTGAAGTGTGTAGTAAATATTATTGTTTCATTAGCAGCTCTGCATTTAATTTAGATACGTATTTCTGCACAAATGAGAAAATACCGCAATCTTTAACGATAGCGCTACCCCATGTAATAATTATGGTTTGTACCCGAAGCCAGACGCTCTGTTGGTGTGGGCCCACCCTGCAAAGCACCCAGCCCCTGAGGTAGGGAGGGGAAAACAGAATGAAAGGGACATATTGGGAGCACAGCCCAGTCAGCCTTTAGGTGTTTGTTGGCAGAAGGAAGTATCTTTTCTGAGTCTCTCTTTGGCATGGGTCACGGCACCTGCAGGCAGTTTGTAGCCAGACTTTTGCCTGCTCTCTCTTCCTCCTCATCCACAGACGATGTGATGACCAAGCAAGGCCAGTGACTGCTGAGCCAGAACTCTGTGTTGGAAGGAAATAGTAACCTTTCAAACTGTAATGCCTTTGCTTTTTCTGTCCTTAGATTGCTCTGGGAGCTGCCTCTTCTGAGCTGATAAACTCCGTCTCGAAGCTGTTGTATCAGGCATCTGAAAATATCACACCAATTACCTGAGAGCTGGTTTTTTTAGCAATCATTCTTTTATCAGAAGAAAATCTGAAGTCTTTTCATGCACTGCTTTTTCTGCTTTGGTATCAACACCCCATTTGCAATTGTAGGGTGGCTCAAAGAATTTCTGAGAGCAGAAAGATTTTTGCATACAGTTTGTATCTTACAGAAACTAGGCAAAAGCAGCAGCCTAAAGCCCTAAACAGGGTAGATCACAATAAGGAGAAATTATTTGTGGTAAGTCGCTGTGCATCCCTATTACTTCTATGCTGACAACTCCAAAGAACTATTCACATTGCTTTTGGAGATGTTTCTGGCATCTTAGAGCCTGGCACAACATGAGGAGCAATCTTCACAATGGTTTTTGAGTGAACTGGTTGAGTTTTAGCCTTCCCTAACATTGGCATAGCTCCCTGGAAGTCACCAGACAGCCACAGGAGGACACATGGTGTGGCTTCTTGTGGCTTGGAAATGATGACCGAGACTGACTACATTGTCACGTGCCACACTGTTATTTATGTGCAGTAGCCATGCTCCTGTGCATGGTACCAACATGTAAAACAGTATCTCTCAGAAAATGTTAGCTGCAACACTTTATACAAGCTTAGTTTCTCTCGCAGCGGTAGCTGTGATCGTGGTTTGTGTCTGATTTATATCCTAGTTTACCAGGTTTTTCTTCTCTCAGTCATGGCTCTTGGACACAGAAAGGAAAATGTCAGCTTTGCAGTAACTTCATTATGTGAAATCCACCACTAATCAATAAAACAGTACTTTCCGCTTTCTTCTCCAGTGGGTCAAATGCCTGTTGTCCTGGTTTGAGGTAAAACAGAACCAATTTTCTGATTTGTAATTTTACTTTTTAGCTGGGCCTCTTCTAACTGACTAAAGTCTGAAATTAACAGCATATTGTTCAGAAACTGTTCGGTCTCAGAGTGATAAGACCTGATTATACCAAGGAATGGTATGCACAGAGGCTCTCGCTTATACTTATTGCTATAACAACCAAGGTCAGCTAACTTCGACATTTGCCCTGTTAGAGGGTTGGAAGCGGAGAAGTGTAGAGGGGTCACACCTATAGGGAGGAGTGGACAGGACAGGTGACCCAAAACTGACCAACAGGGTATTCCATCCCATCTGCATCACGCTCAGTATAAAAGCTAAGGGATCAAAGGGGCAAGTGGGCTCTGGCTCGCATTTTTCTTCAATGGCTGACGTCTGAGGAGGACCCTGTCTGTTCGCCTGCCTTCAATCGCGATCTGAGCACTCCTGACTCTAGTTCCGAATTCAGCTCCTGTCTGTCGCTGACTCCAGTCTGGGACTTTCCCTGTGTCTGCTGGTGACGCAATCGTCATCCTGGGAGCTGGATACGGTTTTGTATATATTGTATACTTTTTTTTAATTTTCTTATTATTTCTTATTTCCTTATTTATTATTATTTTCATTAAAGTAGTTTAGTTCTTTTTCTAAACTCGTAAATCCCCTTATCTCTTCCTCTCCTCTCTGAGGAGAGGCGGGGGGGAGGGCCATCTGTCGTTCTGATTGGCCCATCTGGCCAAAACCACGACACCTGTTTCTTTTAGTTTTTAATTAAAAGTTCCCTTATTAATCAAGCTGTTAATGTGTACTGCTGTTGATAATTGTTGAGCAGAGGACGGTGGGCATAGGAATTCACTTGTGTGTAGGGAGATTACAAAACAATTTGTAGGGGTGCCACTGGCAGTCTTAGCACCTCATAGCACACAGTTTGTCATACAGTACTGTCTTAGACCAGTGGTCCATCAAATCCAATCCCTTGCCTCCAGCCTTGCACAAGATTTGCTGGTGTACTTTATTTACTGTGTTTAAAAACATTAATGCTCTTCAACAAAAAATGTCTTACAAGAGAGAAATGAAAACAGCCATAGTGGAAATACGTGAGAACATATATTTCCTTCCCACTCACATGGAATTCTCTAGTCAACAGACTTCCTGAAAACTCCTCTTCATCCCAATGCCTATCCTCCTACCCTTTGGCTTCCCTTGAGCATCAGTTGGAACAGACATCTCCTGGACCATAGCCAGCCAGATAAACAGACTGTGGTCCCAAAGACTGAGCATATTTCAAAGGTGAACATGCCCTGAATATCCTGGCAGTAGGCTTCTCTCTTCCAGTTTTATTCTGTGAGGGTAGTTATAGTTACATAATATAGGGAGAGAAGTGACTTCTTAATGGGAAGGAAGATGTAAGTTGGGCTTTAGATATTGAAGTCTTACTGTTATAATACTTGCACACTCGCACAGTGAAATAGGAAATGGTGGAGCTATACGCTATTGCATTTTCAGCAGGGCTTCATCTGATCTTTTTTTGCTTGGGTGTCTCATTACAGCTCTGGTTCTGACCTGAAATAAACCATATGCACTAGTATTAGGAATTAAAAACCTTAAAAAAATCTCTTGGACCTGCTATTCATTTGAGCCACAAAAGGGGACCTGCAAAGTTGCTCTCATAAATATAAAAAAGTTATATCTGGTATGGAAATAAGAGCCAGAGTGATTAAGAATTGATTTGCAAAGCAAGGATTACAAACTTGTTTGTTTTCTCACACCTGCTCTCCACTTCAGCAGCACAATAATGCAAGGCGTATCTGATGCACCTTTCCCCTAACTGGGTAATGCACTCAAGGGAATATGATCAACTGATGCTTTTAAGATCACACCACCATTTACCCAATTATACCTAATGACAACACATTGTTCCTGCAAAATGCGTCTTTATTCCTTGGTAGGTTACATTTCCTTTCAGCCTTTTACCTATTGATCCAACAGTACCTCACGTAGAACAAACTTCTTTGTTGGCAAGTCTTGTTTATGAGACCAGAAAAATCTTTTATGTCATCTTCTCAATGTCTGACCAAGTCAGTGAGAGAAAAAGCTTGTTCTATGGAGCATGACAAATTTTAGCTGTCTTTGTAAAGCAAAGCAATAAACAGAATATCTGTGTGGTTTGGGCTATAGAGCTAGTTCATGTTCTGTGCTCACTATTTGTTTGTGTACTTGCAGCATTGATTTCATAAAGCATCTTCAAATATGTGAAGAAGGTGCCTGCACTGCATAGCACTTTTAGAGTAAATGATAGTTTTAATCTTGGATTCCAAGTAGGTATATACTCACTTCATGACAGAAGATGAGATGTTTGCTAAGCAAAGCTGCAGCACCGTGAAGCTTGAGGCATATTTGCTTCTCTTTTTTTGTGGGGGTGGAAGAGCTTGAAGGAAGCTGGTGAAATGGTGTATCCCTAAATAAAACATTTTTGTGTCTGTCTTCTCTGAGCATTCATGACTACAAGTACAGGCTGATGAGTAAGGGCAGGGTTGGATTCTGATTGCTCTCATAAATTGTCTCGCTAGTTATTTTTACCAGTTGTAAATTGCAACAGAAGAAATACTTTTTTACAAATGCAGAACCATTTTATAACTACTTAGTTGTCATGCGAGCTCACTACCATCATTCCGCACTTTCTAGTAGAGCTAACTTCTGCTCTGGTCTCCAGACCCTCGCCTAAATGAAAAAAATGCATCCTTGCCTTTTCCAAAAGTAATCCTGATTTTTGCCCAACCTTTACTGTGATGTAGTGCCATTGCCAATGGAATAGTTTCATTATTGGCCAGCACACTACTTCTGTTTTCAGTACTTCCCCCCAGACCCTGCTATGGAATACGAGCATTCCTGTGTCACCCACGTCTTGCTGCAGCTGTCCCTTTCCCCAGCTCTCCCCATGGGATAGCTGGAGCTGGTTCTATTGACTTGAGTGATTTCATTAGGTTTCTTCTTCAATTAAATGAACTTCAAGACTGAACAACACATCCAGCCAGTAGGTCTTATGGTCAGGTAAGTTATTTCTCAGAGCCTGTACTGGTATAATTGAGATCAGCGTCTGGCGTAGCGGGACTTAGGGCTGCTCAGAATGAGCTCTGGTAGGAACTGTTTTTGGAGAAGTGAGTAGCACTCTGACTTCTGACTGTGCCATGCGTGCGTTAATTCCTAACTATTTCACCTCAAGCAGCCCAGCACACATGTCACTTTGTCAGGCTCTGAATGTACTCTGCAGTGTAGGCTGGCTTGTGCAGATGTCTTGCAAGCCTTGCTGAAGATCCTGTAGGAGCTCATTGACAGAGTGGATTAATGTCAAACAGCAATCCCCTTCAGTCAAAATCCCTCTTTGCTACTTATATACTGAGCTGATAGAAAGAAACAATCAAACTGAAGAGTTGGTTTATTTAATGGCAGTTCATCTCCTCCAGCACAAAGAGAAATTATAGATTTTATTGCTGCTTTTTGGCTTGTAGCTGTGTTTGCATTTTCTCCTTTCTTATTACATACACGGGTCTAGAACAAAAGGCCTGATGAACCTAAATTTCTCTGGATGTGGCCACTAAATAGGTAATCGTACACTACTCGATTTAGTCTTTAAAATTTGCAGCCTCATCATTATTGTTGTCCCTCTTTCCATCATTATTCCTGAAGTGCTCCTTGTACAGTGTTCTTGTAAGAACATTCAGTTTTGTTCTCACAAAGGTTGTTGCCAGTAGATTGAGCTGGGGGAGTGCACATGGGCTTTGTACTTCCCTTGTGAAGCCTGAAAGCACTGAGTCTCTGGGCAGCACAACTGAGGACACTGTGCTCACCTACTGGAGTCCACTTTGTCTCCTCCACAGACTTCATTTTCTGCATGCATCCTCAGGAAGATGGCAAACCTGGCAAGTTTTACTTACATTAAAAAATGGAAACATGTTTTTTTCTCTCCCAGTGTATGAGAACTGGGAGTTTAGCACTCATTGTCACAAAGAGAGAAACTTATTATGCCACCAAATCATTCCTCCCAAGCCGTCTGTCTGAGTATTGATCCCTTGTTCCTGAGTAAGTAAACCCTGTGGTTGATGATAATTATTCTGGGACATTTCATTCCAGTGAGTGGATCAATAAGGTCTTTCGTGGCCTCCTGCTGTGTGTTCCTGTCATGCCTCGGCACCTCTGCATCACCTGCTGTTCATCAGGAGCTGAATGAAATAATTGTCCATGGCGGTAAGAATGCTGTCAGCCACTTCACACTCATTTAGGTCTCAGCCAGGACACAACATGAAGCCTTGGCTGTACAGCATTTGTAATGAATGTCAGTATTGACTTCACACTGTCCCACACATTGAGGCTGGAAGATTTCCCCTTGATGTCACGTCAAGTCAGGCATAATGCCTATAGGGTGCTCATCATGAAGCTGCCTTTCATCAGAGACAGGGATAAATATCCAAGTTCCGTTTTTCATCCAGAGGTTCAGAGTAAACCTGTCAGGGAGCAGCGAGGCTGGGGGCCTTGATGCAGATCTAGAGTCCCTCTGCCACCAGCTATTCTCCCAGGTCTTCCTCCATTCTCCTGACCCTCTGGCTCTAGTACCAGCCCCAGGGCTGCTAGGTCTACCTTTTGTCATGCTTATTTTCTTCTTGCTCTTCTTTCTTACAACTATTATTTATGCTTTTTTCACATCTTTTCTTTGATTATTGGCCTGACTCTAATGTCTTCCCTCACTGTAACTTAAAATCTTTCTTCAATTATTTGTGATTACTGTTTTTCTCCTGAGTGTCAGGGCCCCGCAGGCACTAACAGGCCTTGTTGGCCCCGGAGAGCCCGACCCTATGGCAGGCCGGCTGTGCTGGCTGTCAGCGCGGTTGGGCCTGTGTTCCGTCAGCCATAGACCTCCGCAATCCAGACCCCAGTCAGACTGGCTTGGCAGCCGGCCGTGTCACCATGGCCCTGCCCGGCAACCCTGGGCCTGACCCTGGCTTGCAGAGAGACTTCCTAGCTTGACCTTGGACCTGCCTCGTCGCTACAAACAACTTCAATTATATGTCCTTACATCTATTCGATAGTTACGCTACGAATCTAGGGTGACATCCTTCTTATAATTTCAACCATAGAATACAAAGTCAAATGGATGTTGTGATCTCTTTTTCTTAATTCCTGCATAAAATAGGCCGCCTTCATCTTTGATTCAAGTTCTGTAAAAGTTACAATGCCATGCCTGTTACAAGCTGATGGTTCTTGTATCTAATGTGTAATGTAGGGTGTACCTGGTCATTCTGTCACTGTAATATTGGTATGACAGCCTAGAGAGCTCTTAAAACTCACAATTTGCCCTGACATATGAGCTGGTCAGGTATCAAAATTAAAATCACATTCTAGTCACCCAGATAGTCTACTCTCTTGCTGTTACATTTCCAATTACTGTGTTCATCTTCCAGTTTTCTTTCTATGCCCTAAAAGATCATATGGAAAGCAATTTGGGTCTAAGCAGAAAGTGGATTGAGATTCAAAGAGGAAATGCCAAATAATGTACCCTTTCTAATTTGCATGATGCAAATATTTGAAAAATGGGGGAAATACTAAATTAGCAGGAGGTTTACTGGAGGAGTGCACGATAGTGTTAGACTGCAAACAGTGACAATGAATAACTTAGGGAGGCTGGGAGTAACACATTGATAAGTAAGGATTACCTGGGTAATTAAAAGCAATTAATTACCTAGTTTTTAAAATCTTATGCCTCCTAGTGTTTCAGGCAGCGTCTTCATGTTTTGACTGTCTGGATGGGATACTCGGATCCCATATTTTTAGAATAGAAAAACGTACTCATAACAGTAAAGTTACATAACTTGATTTCCCACTTCATCAAACTTGTGCTTTTTATGAGCCATATGTAAGCAATTCAGAGGCTGCGGCTCATCTGCCACGGGCACATAATGAACAGAACATGCAAGGACGTAGCTGCTTTGCATTAGGGGCATTGAGCATCAGCTCAATGACATGAGAACTTAAAATCAGGCCATGCACACCAGCAAAGCTTAAAGGCTATGGGAGATGGTGTAATGTAACTGTTCTTATCAACCCATTTGTGTTGACGTGTATGGATCATTTCCATTGAATGCTTTCTATTTAGATTTGATCTTGTTGGGCCCCCTTCAAATGACAGGGCGTGAGGCATGGTGAGCTCCCCTGGTTGCGGGGAAAGGGTAAGGGTCCGAGTACGGGCAGGGAAGTGAGTTAGCCGAAGAGGCTGAGGTATGTACTGTGCTGGCTGTTCAGTGAGGACATGCTTTTTTCTGTAGTTTGTACCTCTCCCACTGAGAGACCCATTGCGTGTATGTGCTGCAGGGCAAATAAACACGTGCAGGCTTCTGGCACAGACTGCCTGACCCTGCGAGTTCACTGCCTGACCCACTTCATGGTCCTTTACATGGCACAACTGAGCTGGCCCCACAGGGCGTTTGTCTTCCTGCCAGTTATGTAGACTTTGCAGTTGAATTTGATCTGCTTTGACTAGGCTTGCACCCAGTACTGAAGGGGAATGGGAGTCTGATGCAGTGCCTACATGGCAGGCTTCTGTGTGGCTCTGCTTGTGCAGGGTATGAAGAAAACTCATTTCTGCCTGGCCTTGCGGCACCAACGGAAACCTCTGGAGCTCTAGCAGTGTGCCTTATTTTAGTCAGGTTTATGTCAGTTTTTGAAATAAATTTAAACAAAACTACAAGAAGTTCTCTTAGTTGTATTACAAATTAGTGGTATTCATATGCTAGTAAAGTACATGAACACAGAGCAAAAATTCTAAGGTATACTTTAAAAAAATTGCAAGTAGATTTGTATTATATGACTTACCTGCAAGTCAAGAATTGAGCTTGACTCAACACATTGTTCCCATCCTCTGTTCTAATGATGTTACTTTGCTGCAAGCTTAATTCCACCCTGGTTAATGATTGGAGTGTGTCAAAGGTAATTTTAGGTAAATGCACTGGGATTGAACTACATATTGCGTAGCCTTTGTGTAGCAGTCTGAACAGAAGCCTGTTAAATGCTCTAAAACTTGGTGCATCTCTAGATGCTGTAAACTGAGCGAGGTTGAAAATGGGGTAGGCAGCTTTATAAAGAGCATTCTGAGCATTTCTTTATGTAGCCTAGAAATGGAACTGTCACAGCCCTTTTTATGCTGTTGGAACAACCAGTGGTGTTTCTTTAAAGTCTTTATATGAGGATCTTGTCTTTTACAAAAGCAAGTTTTGTTATTGCTACTTGGAAACACAGGTAACTGAGTTACAGCAAGGTACTGTGACCTCATTTGTATCTGTAGAATGTAATTTTAATTCTGGATTAAAATATCCCAAATTCAGATGTTTCCATCCTTATCTGAAGTGTATAACCTGAATTCGTCACGAAGTCCGGCATCAGTTGCTCACCTCAGACCATTTTTCAGTTCACTGATACTCTACGCTTCAGGTCACCCAGTGTGCATAATGCCATTCTCAAGCCGTCTCATTCCCTTGTTCTCTCTCATACACACAGTTAAAATAGAAGTCTTGCGTTTCTCTTTTTCCCAGCCTGATTTGTGCTTCTAGGCAGACTGTGAATATTCAGCTCACACAGTACAACCAAAGCAGAGCCTACACCCATCAGTCTCTTGAAAACGAAGAGAATATGCTCTATACAAGTCTGTACTTCACAGTCTGTTCCCTGAACCGGCTCATGTGGCCTAAATAACTCAAAGGCCTGCACTTTCCACATGTCAGCTGTATCCCAGTGGTAGCTGCATTTTAGTGGATAAACAGTTATTAGGTATTTCAGCTGAAGTTTGCAAAGAACTTTGTGGGGAAAAAAATATGCAGAAATGTATTCATAAATTAATAATAGTCAGGTTTGTTTATTGATTTCTAACTGACCTGAATCTTGCCATGCTTCCTGAATCCATCTTAGCACTAAGTTGGTTTGAATAAAACCCCATTTTTACTAACCCACCCTTGTCTATGTCTGTAATTCAGTGTTACAAGCTTAGCTCCTTACATAGCCTTTACATGAACATGAAGCGTGAGGCAGGAAAAACATTTAGACGGTGAGAGCAGCTGCCAACAAGACATTGCGAACAGGCAATGAAGTCCCCGTGGTCCCAGACAGGGACAAACACAATCAGTCTGAATGATGCAGTGCTGTTGGATATGTTTACAAGAGTTCAGACTAATGAGTTGTGTGTTAACATTTGATTAATTGTCGCTGGTCATAATGTAGCTGAGTACTGCATCAGAGGAGCAGTGTGAACTCTAGGGACAGAGGCATGAAATGCCTACCCCCTCCTTCCCTGAGAGAGGGGCACCACTCGGTTAAGCAGTCTGAGCCACAGACTGTGGTTTATTCCAGCTGAAGGTCTGGCCCACATGGGACCCTGTAACCTCTGCTGTGGTACAGTTGTGTTGTGTGTCCCCCGCTCCCAAATGAGTGACCTGCTCTCAAGGTTTCATTATTCTGCCACCTCCTCGGTTCAGCCATTCTTCCTGTTTTATACAACAGAAGGATTAAACCATTTCTCTCTTGATTCTCAGACATAAGTTCAATGCAACAAAGTTTGAATTAAAAATGCAAACCCAAGGAAAAGTGCAGCAGCAGTATGAAATAAACATGGTGGAAATGTCCAGAATGGCTACAGATCAGATAATAGCTTGGTTTTTTTACAGGAAATAATACTTGCATCCACTTCAAGTCCAGGTTACAGTTCTGTAGGAAGCAATAAAGGATCAATAAAAAATTCTAGCCCAGTCACTAGATATGAAACATAAGTTTCAGCCCTAATTTGAGTGTGCGCTCTTCCTGGAAGTTGTCCGTATGGGCAGTTCTGATCTGACCCTTCTTTCTCTTTTTTTTTTTGTTTCTGTGTATGTGTCTTCATAATACCCATTGTGTGCGATAATAGCGTCTCTCTGCTGTGGATCAGTCATGCCAGAAAGCTGTGGAGCTTGTCTATCTGTTTCCAGAGCTCTGCCGTGTAGACATATCCTGGGCAGCTATATCCCAACCCTTTCATTCTTCTTTGTTCTTCAAAGAAATAAAATTGGGTTTTTTTTCAACAGTTAAAAAAATGGCTCTGCATCACCCAGTTGACAGATGGATGCTCTAAGCTGACAGGAAAAACAAAGAGGCACATGACATGAGAGTGCCGTGAATTCTATATATGCTAGCGTTGTTCTCCATGATCTTCAGGGGCATGGATTAAAAAGTGAAGTATAACCCCTGGAAGTGATCTGTCCAGAAATGACAATGATGGATGTCTTGTGTTTGGTCAAAGGTGGCTTTGGATTTTGAGCAGTTTTAGACGCTGTACTTGATCACTTCAGAAGAAAAGCTACAGGGAATTTCCCCACCGACTCCTCAAGGGGTCTACTGGTCTGTACAGAGGCTGCTCATAGCAGGAGGAGGTTGTCATCTACCCATGTAATTACTTTTGTTCCTGCTAGAAGAGGATTTCCAGCACACCCAACTCTCAAACTTGCCTCTAGTGAAAAATCATGATTATAAGCTCTGCAATGTTTCTACAGGACACTGAAGTGACGATATTTTTCTCTCTTTATAACTCTTGCTTCCTCAGTAAGGATTTCTTTGTGTGGGAGGCCTCCAGCATGCTTGGGTTTGGGGCAGGCCACTGCACAGGCTCCCAGCTTGCAGAAAAGCACCGAGAAAAGGCAAATCCACCTGTTTTCCTAGTGCACCTCTGTGACTGACAGACCAGAGAGAGGACAGAGGAAAGCTGTTATCTGCAAAGTGCAGCAGCCTGTCGTCCTCACCCACCTGCCTTAGCTTGGACGCTCCAGAGATCATACAAGTATTCGCAAAAGTGGCATAATTTGACTGTATTTCTCCTTCCTTCCTACACGAGGTCTCTGAAGACTTGCTCCCGGCGCACGGTGCAGCAGGGACCAGGAGCCTGGTGCCCAGCAGGTCACAGAGGAGCGCGGCCACGGGAGAACCCTGGCGGGTCCCGTCCGGAGGAGCCTCGGGCCTCCGAGGAGCTGAGCGCGGCGGCGGTGAGGGAAATGGCCTTGCGTGGCCAACGCCGGCGCCCCCGCGCCTGCCCCGCGGTGGTCCCCGGCGCCCCCCCCTCGCCGTGCCGCCCCGCGGTGGCCCCCGGCGGCCCCTCTCGCCCGC
>VYZM01005851.1:161198-195933 GCA_013398915.1 Dromas ardeola
GCAGAAACGGCTGGGAAGGCGCTGCCAGTGCGTGGGCTCTTTGTTGTGGAGGAGTTGGCTGTGTCTGACCTCACCGGTTTTTAGGATGGCTGAACTTTGGGTGTGTTCTTCACCTGTTCCTCCCTACTCCAGCTGTCTTGTATGAGATAATTAAGATACTAATTATTTCGTTGTGCTGACATGCAAGTGAGCTCGAATTTTGCTGTTCTAAAAACGAGTTTTCAGAGACAGGCCTGTAGAGAACTTAAGAGGTGAAGCGGTGGCTTCTGAGCTTTAGTTCAAGGAGGCTCATCAGGAGGCTTAGAACTGAAAGTGTTTGTCAGCTGAACCTGTGCACAGCGCTGCTGTCATTGATGTTAGTAACAAACAGATACCATGGCCAACAATGCATGTACCGTGGGTTGAGGCATCACTTTCAGTGCAATATTCTATCAGTGAGGAAACTGGAGGAGGTTTTTTGGTGGGCAGAAGGTGTAAAGGTGTGAATTGGAGGTATAAAGGTCTGAGTGGAAGTGTAGATGAGGAGGAGAGTAACGTAACTACCACTGTGTCAGAAACAGTGTCCATTGCCCACAAACCTTAAGATCAAATATTTCTGCAAGGGGGAAGCCCTTCGTAACACACATCTGGGCCACAAGCATGGCCACTGAAGTAGTAATGCCCTGAACCTGAGCAAGAGAGTCCTCCTGAGCCTGGGGAGCGCGCAGGGCTTTCCTCGCTGCACACTGCCCGTCCTGTCATAAGCAAAACTAATGTGTTGCGGATGGCATCACGTTTCCTCAACAGGATGATGCTCCCCTCTCGGGGTAGATTCTTTGTCCATCTGGAAGTGTCTGGCCGTGAGGAAGGCCTGGTGTGTTAGCTGTGAGGACCGTTCATCTCGGTGCTGGGGACTCTCTCCACCCTCTCTGGGGACAGTGAGGCCCCTGGCTTGCGGGACTTGCACGGCTCAGTGACCGCCACAGCATCACAGGGTTCCCATGCCAAACGGACAAGTTTACTGGAGCTTTGTATCCTCTGTGTCCAGTTCAGCTGCCTGATAAATCCACTCAGCTGATCTGGAAGCCATTCAAAGTATGGAAATAAACTGAAGATGGAGGAAGATCTACTTTGTGTAGATTTTGCGTTAGAAATAAATTGGGACTTCAGGTTTTCATGCCATTAAAAGAAAAAAAAAGGTTTTTGCCATTGAAAAGTTTGGGGTTCCCCCCCTGCCATGTACCACATAAAAGTTGCATGGTTTTGTTTTTTAAGCAGGTCTCTGGCATAGTTTGGTCTCTCTCGCATCTTATTTAATCATAGCTAACGATCTAATAATTAAAAGCTGCATCTAGTTCAGATACAACATAGGCTTTTTTTTTGTGTGTGTGTATTTAAATAAGTGTTTTCTTTAGGAAATGGGTTCTGTCTAGCAAGTCAGCTCGCGTTCTGGTCTGGGGGGTGGTTTGGTGCCTGTCTGTAAGCTGGTGACATTTGTATTGAGTGGGCTGCTGTGGTTCGCACTGGAGTTAGGCAGACCTTGGGTTAGTATCTTGTCTGGTCTTTCTGAGAACTGTTTTTGAACCATTCAAAAATAATTGGCGTGATAGTATCTTGGGCTGGGTTTCTAGGAATTTTTGCTTAGAGGTCTGGGGGAGGAGTCTTTTCGCTCCATTTGCTTTCCGCTTGCCTCGGCCATAGCTGAGACTTTGGAAAAGCCGGGCTTTGGGACCTGGAATGACTGAGTTTAAGCTGTTGCTCAGGTGAGCTGGCTGAGCGGCTTCCCCTTGATGGACCTGAAGTCTCCTCACCCCTAAAATAGTGGTTCACCCTTATGTCTGTCCTCTAAGACATTGTGAGAGCTGCTTACTGCAGCGTGCTTGGATACTTCTTGACGAAATGGTACTTCGAGAATATTGTACCCTCTTGATGAGGATGTGAGTTTCTTTAGAAGTAATAGTGGATCATTTAACTCTCTAGGACCAGGGAGAGGGTAGCGTTTCAGTATTAACAGTGGGACTTGTTAAAATGGTTTCTGGGCAACCAGCTGTAGGTGGCCCTGCTTGAGCAGGGGGCTGGAGCAGATGATCTCCAGAGGTCTCTGCCAACCCCAGTCGGTCTGTGATTCTGTGAACTCGGCACAATGTTTAATAGTGCATAAACTGGCCTTTTTGGAAAAAGTGAAGATACATGAATGCAATGTGAAAGGGGCAGGCTAGATGTGATCTGTGAGCACTGCTAGAAAGTGAGTAGTCTGGTAGGATTTAAATACTTGAATTGAAATTCTTTAAACTGCTGAACAGTCGAGGCACTGGATGTTGTCATGGCACAGTGAGCTGATTCTTTAAGCTTGAATATAAGCTCCAAATTCTTAAAATTGTTCCTCTGGCCAAGCATGTTAAAAAGGTCACCGAAGGAAAAGGAAAGAAGGAAGAAGCAAGTGATTGTATGGAGTTAAATGTCTTTTTTGCAAGATGAAATCTCTTATGCTTTCAGAAGCATTTTATGATAATCCAAAAATAGCTGAGCTTTTTTATTTGTAAAGGAGAATCCTACTCTTGTACCAAAAGTACAAAAACTTGTATCATGGTAACATTGAACAGCCTTGATTTGGAACCTAAGTCTGCTATACTATGTGAAATGCAAACACAGAATAGAAGGTCTCTGCCCTGAGGAGTTTACATTTTATTAACTTAAATCTAAATCTAAATTAGATGAGTTCAGAAGTACTCCTAAATGTTTATGCCATGCAGGAACTCCGCTGGTATGTACTTACATCCATGCTGTGTTGGTCCTCGTTTTGGACAACAGCTTAATTTTTTATTCTGACACTGGTCACACAAGCATTCCTGCGTGAAAACGTGCAGTGAACAACAAGGCATCTATCGAGCTGGGAACTTTTGTCTGAAACAAGGCACTCTGCAGTGTGGCATTGTGTTGTATGCTCTGTTATGATCAAACATTATCTGAATGCTTAGAGAATTTTCCTCCTTGAGATAACGTATTAGGGTAAAGTACACTTCAAAGCTAGCGGGAACCCAGTATTTCAAATAAGAGTTACTACTTTTCTCTGAAGAAGACTCTGAATCTGTGGTGCTGTTTTGTTGCTTATCAGATGTTAATGGTGTTTCTTACTATGGTTGTTAATTTTGGCAGGTCTTTCTCCTCTACAAAGAAGCTTTGTTGCCAAGATTGACTCTGAAAATGACCTACACTACTGACTGCAGATGTCTGCAAATGTAGAAGCCAATAAACCGTGTCTCCTTCCCTCCCCTGACTTTCCTGTTTCCCATGGAATTTGTACTTCTAAGTATTTTTAAAATTAAACCTCTGTTGAAGACATTTGGATTACAACTGTGAGCATATCTATGCAAAGAGATGAGCTAGCCTGAGCAATTTTGAGGTATGTATGCCTACTATGACTTACAACAAATGGGAAGAAAAACCCATCTGACTCTAGGGCGAAGAGAACTTGAGGCATACATTTTCTAGGTTCAGATTGATCTGCACCATTGTTCGTGGTTTTAGCGATGGAATATACACATGCACAGGGAGACCGTAGGAGCACCAGAATATCCAGCTGGCATTGTATGGAGGGTGACTTTGTTTGAACCTGCTGTAGGAATATTCAAAAGACTCCTTTTAGAAGAGCAAATTGCTTGTGTTGTATGACCTGAGCCTTCACTGCTCACCCATTCCGTTCTTAAATGCCACCAAGGTCTGTAGAGATTTTCTTCTTCCAAGCATTTGACAGATGTTAAGTAGTCATTGAGGTGCATCTGGGAGGCAGTGGTGGTTAGATAAAGTGTTCAGATGACGTTAGAAGATACATGCCTTGAATTGGAAAGCGTCTTCAACAAAGGCTAGAAAAGAAGCAGGTATTTCTTGCCTTCCTATGCATAGGTCATAGCGCAGCAGTCTCATAGGGCAATCTGCCTGTAACGTACAAGACTAGCAGAACTGTGTGGGCTTTGCTTTGCGCCTGTGCAGCTTTGTCCCACCTGGGTAGCAGAAGATGCAGAACCTTATCTGTTTCAGAAGCACAAAAATTCACCAGCTTGCACAGCTGTATTTTACCTTAAGACTTGTATCTTGTACTTCCATGTTGAATTCTAAACCTGGAATGAGGAAGTCGGCTAACTTCCTCTGTACGGGCTTAGAAGAGGCCAGTGTGCACTGATATAATCTCTTGACTCTCCTTTCGTAAACTAATTGGACATGGTTATCTTTTCTGTGATGTAGGTGTTCATGCTGGCACTCCAGGACAGGGGCAGTCTTACCAATTGTGGGTTACAGCGAAAGGTAGCCAAACACATCTCTGTCTTCCAGAAGGGACTGATTATTCATTAATCTTACTTTGGTTTTTTAAAGGAAAATTAATGTACCGGAAGTAGATACCTGACTGAGTCATTCAGCATGCCACATTGCTGTACAGCATGTATTTAGCAGACTTTTCTTAGGAGCTTTTATACATGAGCTCCAGTGATTCAGGCTGAGATGACACTGGAGGGACACAGATCTACCTTCCTACCTGTCTGGCTTAATAGCCTGGTGATGTTGGTCCTCTAACAGGAAGCAAAATGGACTGTGTCTGCAATGCTAGAGCAAACACTAATTGGCAGAGGAGTGCTGTGGCTGGGAAGGATCCCTGCCTGTACTGCAGTTACTCCTCCCGTCATCCCCTACAAGCGGAGGTAGGATAGAGGTGTTCAGCTCAGGAAATTCCCCTGTTAGCAGTGGGCAGAACTTGATGCAGCAAACGTTAAACGGGTTCCTCA
This sequence comes from Dromas ardeola, assembly GCA_013398915.1. Classification (NCBI taxonomy): domain Eukaryota; kingdom Metazoa; phylum Chordata; class Aves; order Charadriiformes; family Dromadidae; genus Dromas; species Dromas ardeola. Next base: position 165,956 of record VYZM01005851.1, read on the forward strand.
GTCTAACCTGGCCATTGTTATTTGCCTGTGGTAGTATACTCAAACAGCATTGAGCAGAAAAGTATTTTTGTTTCCTTTGAGCTGCTTTCATGAAAACTGGAGAAACATCAGAGCACCAGGAGTGGTTTGCTGAGCTGCTGATTGTGACCTTAGTGTGTGTTTTAGGTAGTGTACCAGGGACTTGGACTCTGTAGCCCAACTAGATGCCTTTTTTTAGTTCTATATAAATAAGATATGGCCTCTGTAATTCCATCAATTAAAATTGGTGCGCATTTCCCCAAAAAGCTGCTCTGTGAAAATTGAACAATTCCTGCAGTAGTTGCAAAAACCTGTAAGAATATGTATATTCCGTTTGTCCCCAACTGTATATCCCTAAGCAAGGTATTAATCTTTATTGCTTAATCTGTAGGATGAGGCTGATCTACCTCTGTAAAACATTGTTTCATGAAAATCACCATTTAGGTGGTGTTTGCAGTAACTGCAGTTTCATTATTCACGTGACTAAAAGTGAATACTAATGTGCGGAGTGGCAAAGAATTTGAGTATAAGAGGAAGTTTTCTTTTGATATAAGGAAATGGTCTGAAAGGTGAAATTGTGTACACTGGAGAATGTCGCCCTAAAACTGCCCTACAGTGTGTCTTAAAAAGTTTCAAAGAGTGTTAAAAGGCACTGAGATGTTCAGACGCATGGTAGTGCCATTGATTCAACTTGTGTAGTGGATTATGATAAGAAGTTTGCAGATGCCTGCTTACAGTTCCTTCAGAGATAGATTTGGCAAATTTCAGTATTTTTCAGATTTCTGTGAGCTGGTTGGTCTCCCTTAACAAATTCCTTAGTGGCCAGTCTTTGTCCTGGAGTTGTTGGCTGTTATTTTCCTGGAAGATAGTTGCCATGGTGATTATCCTGTTAGGAAATAAATGCGTTTTTCATGATCTCCAGGTATACTAGTTTGGAGCAAAAATGCTGTAGCCTTTTCTGGGATGGATGGAAGTACTATACCCATAGAGGCTCAGGGCTTGTAAATCACTGCCTGTGGCAGAGCACTGAACAAGCATCTTACGCTTTAGTAAGGTGTAATATCACTGGTCTGTAAGGAACAGTGAGTGTGCGTTACTGTGAGTCTGAGCCTGAATAATGGTTAAAATTAGAGGAAGGGAAAAAGTCAGGATCTGTTATGACTGAACTTACCTGATCTGGGCCAGTAATGATTGACTGACTAGTGAGGTGAAGGTGTTGTTGGTGTAAAATAGTCCCTTCAGGGTGCGTGGCACTGTGGTTCTTCACTGTGTTGGCTTTCAGCTGGGATAACCTCTGGCTCCAGTCTCCAGTGTTCCTGCGGGAGGCGGGGTGCTGGTTTTGCTCAGCTCCGGAAAGCCGGGAGGGCGGGATGCAGTCCCAGCAGAACCGTCCATGCTGTGGTATGGGAGCTGCCGCTCGCTGCCAGACCCCTGCACACCCTTCATCCTGTGCTCCTCCAGGAGCAGGGCTCCGCGGTGGGGTTTGCCTGTGTCGCTGCCAGGGGAAAGTGCAGGCTGATGTGGCTTGGTGGCCATTAATTAACATCCCGTTCTTCTCTGGGAAGAGCGTGAGCTGGATGTGTGAGCCTTTTAATGGCAGGAGCTTGGTGAATTGGCACTGAACACCCGTGAGAAGTGCTGCTGCTTGGTCTGCAGTGTCCTGGGGCAGCGCAGCGAGGGCTTGTCGCCTGTGGAGGGGATGGGGGGGCTGGAGCAGCGGCTGCTTGCTGGTCTGCAGAGCAGTTGCCATCCCTGCTGGTCACACTTTTGCTGGGAGTGTTGGTTTTCAAGATGGTTTGTTGTGCTGAAAGTGCAAGTTTTGGTTCTTGTTTACCAAAGTCCTTAAAATGCTTCAGGTACGATTTCAGTTTGGGTGAGAAGAAAAATTCTAAAGTGGTTTTTGGTTTAGTGTTGGTCTCACTCCTTAGTGAGTGTCTCAAGTTTTCATCTCCCAACAGAGTCTGCTGTGGTTGAGACAGTCTGAGAAAACTGCAAAAAATTTTATTTTTTTTAAGCAAATTTTGTGTGAGTGTCAGATGACACTCCCAGAGTCACTTGAAGACATCCAGTAGATTTTAGGATCAGCTCGGATTTAACCCTGGTGCCCAAAAGATGCCTTTTTTTGTGCAAGGGTATTGAGGAAGAGCTAGAATAGCGTGGGTTTTCTGTTCTGTCGTCATGTTATATGAGACTTTGAAAAGATAAGCCTGTGTTTGAAAAAGAACTGTCCCTATCTAAGGTCATTTGGTTGCTTTGAGGATGGCAGATTTTAAATTGAGAAAATCTCGCACCTGAGCCCCTGCTCTTACTTCATGAGAAAGTCCTGCAGGTGTTTGTGACCAGTGTAAGAGCTGCAGCCTCGCTTGTTCCTTCATTAGAAGACAACCAGCAATTGTTTGTTGAAAACTCCTAGTTCAATGATTGCTTCTTACTGGCTCTTGTGGATAATGGTAAAAGACAGGATTATTATTGGATAGCACCAGTCTTGGGCTGGCAGAGTAATTTCATCTGCTCGGTGGTGGTTATAACGTATGTGTCTATACCTTAAGCAGTGCTAAAAAAACCCTACTTGATTTCAAAGACCACCATAGAAACTCAGTACTGTCTTACATCCTGAGAAGTGTATTTTGGTCCTGTTAGAAAAGATAAAAGGGAATAGTTGTTTGGAGAGATGTTGCTCCATTTAGAGTAGTTCCCCAGGTAGGGATCTGTGTTACTGATGAGATGGCATAAGAAAACTCATGATTTGGAGGCATCCTTGTATTCCAGTTTGGTTGTTTTTTTCTTCACATACTCATGTTGATTCACAGCCTGAGGTGTTTTGTCTTCATGTTTTGCATCAGGATTGTGATCGAGTATAGCTTTTGGTCCTATTATGCCTGGCTGGATGATCTCAGGAGTGAACACCTGCAAGTGTTCAGCCAGGCTGTGCTTTAAAATAGCAGTTGATGTGGCTGTCTCGTGGAGCAACGTTCTTCACTCCATGCCTTTGGCACTTCATGTCATGATGCACCATCAGGTTCTGCTCATTTTTAGTGCCCAAAGTAGCACTCAAGAAGAAATCTGTAAAAAGTTCCGTAGCAAGGATCATAATAAATTGCAGCTGAACTTGTGCATGTCCTTTGGTGGCAGTGGAGAGTAATTGATAGGTATTTACTCACAAATTGGTGTGAAAAGTGATATTTACTGAAACTGGGACTTCCTGAACAAATATGATCTTAAATGGGTTTGAGCTTAAGTTTCAAAACAACATCTTTCAAAACAGAAATGCCAGAGGAAGGAACATATTATGCAATAAAGGCAAAGATTACTAATTTATCTTGTGACCAGATGCAATATTGGTGTAGAAAAAAAAATATGCATTTTTGCTTCTGATGGATGAAAGGTAATTTCTTGGGGTTTTGGAATTGGAGTTACTGATTTGAGTTTTTTTAAATCTTTTTGAATTCTTGTAAACAGCTGCTATTGTGGTCTTTCAGTACCCATCGTGTAGCTGTAGCTGTGCTGCTCAAATTATCTCTGTTTTTCATGTTTTTTTGTTGGGAACGTCACTACAGAAATGTTTATTGTTTGCCATCAGTGCAGCACCTTTAAAATTCTGGTGTAGGTATGGCTCTCTTACAATGGCAATTGCTAAGGAAGAGCCAACCTGAGATCACACCACGTAGCTGCAAAACTTCTATATAATATCTCCAGAGGCTTTGGAGGAGGCAAAGGTGGTGATGAAAGCAAAGTTTAAAGCCACAACATCCAACTGGAGCCCCTCTGCTGTGAGGACAGGCTGAGAGAGTTGGGGGGGTTCAGCCTGGAGAAGAGAAGGCTCCGGGGAGACCTTAGAGCCCCTTCCAGCCCCTAAAGGGGCTCCAGGAAAGCTGGGGAGGGACTCTGGACCAGGGAGGGGAGCCATGGGACGAGGGGGAACGGTTTTACACTGCAAGAGGGGAGATTGCGATGAGATCTGAGGCAGAAATCCTTGGCTGTGAGGGTGGTGAGCCCCTGGCCCAGGTTGCCCAGAGAAGCTGTGGCTGCCACATCCCTGGAGGGGTTCAAGGCCAGGTTGGACGGGGCTTGGAGCAACCTGGGCTGGTGGGAGGTGTCCCTGCCCAGGGCAGGGGGTGGCACTGGGTGGGCTTTGAGGTCCCTTCCCACCCAAACCATTCTGTAGTTGTGCTGCTGTTCAGAGGTACCTGGATAGGCTTGAGAAATAGGCAGAAAGGAACTTCCTGGAGTTCAACAAAGAGAAATGTGAAGTCCTGCACCTGGAGAGGAACCACCCTATGCAGCAGGTGATGTACCCTATATAGCCCCCTAGCATGTAGATAGACTGGCCACCCTGTAGACATGCTGGGGACCAGACTAGCTGGAAAGCAGCTCTGCAGAAAGCGACCTGAGAGTTCTGGTGGATGCCCAAGTTTGAACAATGGTTCTGTAAGGAACCATTAACGTGGGTCTTGCTTGGTTTTGGCTGTGGTTATAAGCCTGCATCTCCTCAGTGGTAGGTAAACTTCAGCCTTGTTTCAAACAAACCTGCTCCCTTTTTGTGCTGCTTTGGGTAAAGATTCTGTGGATTTTTTTTCATGTGAACTCAGCCATGAATGTGGGAGGAAACATTCTGATTTTGGCTGAAGCTTTAAATGTGTGACTACTTGATTCCCATTGGCAAGCAAGTTGTCAAGCCCAATTTCTTTATACCAAAATCACCGAGTTAACTACTGTCTTTGTGCAGTTGGATGTGGAGGTGGATATTGAAGAGCTGGCATATTTGTGTGTGTGTGTGTGTGTGTGTGTGTCTGCTTAGCTGTGCAGTTTGTGCAACTTGCGTGTGTTCTCTCTAAAAAGGCATAAGTAGATCTATTAGAAGAAAAGAACCATAGATGGGGACCAGTATTTTTACTGCTTAAGTCCAAAAAGTGTAGGGCTTTACTTCTTTTAAAAGCTTTCTCAAGACTAGTCATCCAAAGTTGAAAGTATCTGACCTCGCAGTGAAATATTCATTGTGTCCGTGCCAAGAAAGGTGATTAAAAGTAAGTGTGGAAGAGTAATCATACTTCTGGTATACCAAAACTTGTGCTAAAAAGCTCTCACAGTAGTGCATAAGCAATAAAATAAACCTCAGCGTGCTTGGGATGCACGTGTGCGTGTTCGGTGAGCAAAGTGGGGGTGTCACAACCCCTGTGTGGCAGCACTCGGTGGACACGTAACACTGGGTTGGTTTCCCAACGCCTGCTGTTGTGCTGCGTTGGGTCCCTTCCTCGGCGCTGGAGCGGCAGCCGGGCAGCGTGCTGTGCGTTTCAGGGCAGGTACTGCTGACTCCGCCTGGGCTGCGTTGGGAGGCACCGGCGCTAGTTGGCCGGTGTTTCTGCCCGTAGGTACATACGTGCTCAGTTATATTGTTCCTTGCCTCAAGCTGTGCTTGAGCTACCCAAGACTTGCAGAAGTGGCTATAATGAGTCAAGTTAAAAACACGTCATGCCTGTATCCCACTTCTCTTGGCAGCTGGTGGCAGGTTCTTGGCAATGAGTGTGGGTAAGGAGGTGTAGAGAGGGTAGCCCACACTGGTGAGTCTTCCCAGCCTCTTTCAGGTGTTGGATGAAAGACTCTAAGCAGTGTTTGATGGGCAGAGCGAACATCTTGTTTGTGGCACTGCAGGGAGGGACTTGCTAATGCTTAATTAGAAAAAAAGAGCCATTTAAATAACCAGCCCCAGATTAAGGCCATTACTGTTATACTAATATAATTTTTAAGAGTTGCACTTAATTAAAAGCTCCCTGGACTAACTCACTTGAAGAAAGATCAGGAAGGATAATTTTCTTCCGAAGAGCAGGGATGAAACTGTCGTGTCATGAATATGAAAGACAGTTTGGAAGTGGTAGAGCAATGTAAGCTATCAGTTTGTGAGTGAGTCCTCTTAATCTCTCATCGGAATTTTTCTGTCTTGCCTGTTTTGTGTCACATTTTAAGCAATACTAATGCAATGAGCTGCCAGATGTTGCAGCCTGCAAGCAGATTTTTCCAATGACAGTGGTCTTCAGCCTGTAGAGCTTTTCAGGTACCTTCTGAACAGCATGGAGGGAACTGTCCCACGAGATGCAGGTTGTGTGCCTGTAGAGAGGTTGAGGTACACTGCTTAGAGCAGATGTGTTAAAAGGTCTGGGTTGCAGCGTGGGGATGATCATCGGTGTTTTGGATTAGCAGACGGTTCCCCATTTTGGCACTGAGTACAGTTTGAGTTAATCACTGCAAACTGTTTAAAGTCAAACTTCGACTTTGTAACTCATTTGATGCTAAATGTCAGTGGAAGGATTTCACATCCCTAATACCAAGAGCACCTGAATCGATGGGAAAAACTGTGATTTTGCCGAGTCGAATGAAAACTTCCTTTGATCTGTCTTTTAGTCTCGGTAAGTTGAGTCAACGCTTTAATACTGGTTTTGAGTCATCAGGGGGAGTATTTTACCACTCTGTGCCAGGTTAGTTCTACTTTCTTCTTTCACGAGTCATTGTAAACATGATACTTTCCAAAATTCAGGGCTAAAAGCACATGTTAAAATCGCATGTAGCGTGGGTTGGTGGTAGGTGCTGTCTTTCTTTACAAGCCTGCTAATTTAACTTGCTTTAACCCTCTTCTAATTCCAAGCCTGGAATAAACCTTTCTTTTAGAACTAGATGTGCCAAATCTTGCCAGCTTCTGTGCTGGCATTGTCACAGGTGAATCTGCTGGGAGTTAAAATGAGAGGCCATCTCTTTTTTTTTTTTTGTTTTGTTTTTCTTTTATGACTAGCACACTTAGAAGTCTCTCTGTAATGCCTGAAATAGCTGCAGTGTAACCTTTTGTGTTCCCTTGGAAGTGGAATGAAAATACCTGTATTTCCACTTTCTGGTTCACTTGCTGCTGACATTTGAGTCAGCTTTGTCATGCTGAAAGTGGCAGTGTCTCCTGGCAGACAGGCGGTGAGGGTACGAACAGCTTTGGTCTCTTCCTCCCTGCACCTTCCTCACCTGAAAAAGGCCTGCCAAAATGTTTGGCGTGGCCCAGTAATGTTGCGTTTTTCCAGATGCTGAAGAATCTGGTCCAAATAACACAAATGTTAATAGCAAAGGTGGATAGTAGGAGTGCAACTGACCACAGAAACCTTGTAGATGCTTTGAGGAATTAAGTCTGTTCCAGTGAAAGATTTCTTTAAAGAGGGAGAAGCTAAGAGAAACTGAATTACTCCTTTTCACCTATGCAGGTGTAGAATTCGTTTGGTATTTGAAGGTAGGCTTTTATTGTTGGGGCGCTACTCTGAGCAGGCTCAGCATAGGCTGCTGCCTGTGAAGGAAACACCTCCAGAGCTGGTCTCAGCCACGTTAATGAGACAGTTGCATCTGCCGCGGTGAAATTGGAACATAATTCTGCTGCTCTATGTCCCTGTAATAGCAAAAATTGATAAAGCAGCTGAAAACAGTTTCTTCAAACAAGGAACTGTGACTTTTTTGACAAACAGGACTCGATGCTTAAAGCTGCATTTTAAATGAGGGAGACGTGGTTGTTGCTGTTGCAGTTCTTCCTTGTCACGGTCCATGTAAGCTCGGAGCTTTCCCTATCTCCAGTTGAGAGGGAGCAGATTGTGCTGATGACCATGTTTTCTCTCTGTTCCTTAGGTGTTTTCCCAAAACATCACCCATCATAACTCATCTTCACCCTCTTGCCATCCTCTGGGCTGTGGGGCTTTTAGCTCCCCTTTGTGTTCGCCTTGCCCTTGGCAATCGTGCCGGCAGGAGGTGGGATGGACCAGACGCTGCCACCATTCATGGTGTCGCACACACAGACACTTACTCCGGGGCACTTCCTCCTTCTTCAGGCTTGACCCTCGGCTTCCCCCAGCAGAGTCTCAAGCACTGGATTTCATAAAATAATTAATTTAATTGGAAGGTACAGTAGCAAGAACAGCGTGGTCTGGGTGCCTCCAAAGAGAAGGGACCCTGAGCAAGGAGATCCCTGGGCAATGATCCCCTTGTGATCCACACACCTGCCCCTCACATGCCCTTAACACACTGTCCACACATCTTTTAGTCCAATAGTGATTTTTGGTCTCAGGTCTTCTAACATCTTATTGGGTTCTTCTGCGTTCAGGAGGGCTCTTATCTTGTTGATTTGCAGTTTCAGCCGAGGGTTGAAGCCTCCGTATCTTCTGGTTTATGTTCCTTGTGCACCTGCCCTTGTTGGGAGAACATGGGGAACTGAAGAGTCCCAGACTTGAGAGGAAAAACTACCGAAACATCAGTGTGGTATCCAGCACTTTCCCATGCTAAAAGATTAAACAACACTGTACCAGCTGCTAGGAAAATTGCTACGAAGAATACCTTTCTCACGGCCTACAGGCTTCAGCAAATCTAGTTACTCATGCTAAGTAGAGCTAAGCAAGCAGCACAAGTCACACCATATTATAATCCTAAGTAATTTATTCTACTTATAACTTACTTATTTATGCTAAACAATTAGTATCTCTCAACAGTCCCTTCTCTGCTCCAGTCCTTGACAGTCACGGAGCGATTGCTTCTGACTTTACTGCATGCTGGAATGTAGAGAGTTAAGTCATGTTATTAAAAACCCCACAACTCATACGCAGATCTTCACTGTTTGTCTACTCAGTTGTGAGCTCTGGCTTCAAATTGTGAGTATATTCAGGGAATAGTGAAAAATGACTTTTTGCTAATGATAATGTTAGCCAGTACCTCTCTCTTATAATCCTGGTGTGTTGGTTCCTTATTTCCATGTGTACAGAGCTCTTTTCTTTGTGGAAGACCCAATATTTTGAATATTTGCTTAATACTTCTTCACTCTCTTCCTTTAGAGAAGGTAGTTTCTCTGTTTACAAAATAGTGGTATTTGAACTGCAAAAATGAAATTATTTTTGTTTTGATGAGCCCTTGCGGAAGCTGATGTGAGTTCCTGTTTCTCCAGCTGTTGTGGCCAGAGCTTCAGATACGAGCTTTTTGGTACCACCATTTTGGAGTAGTTGTGCCCTGTCTCTGTACTGCCTCCCTTCTTTAGCCGTATCCCAAAGCTGTTATAACCAGCTCTGTGGTCAGATTCTTCCCCGAGTCCTGTTTTCTTTCAAAGCCGATTCCCTTTTTTTTTTTTTTTTTTGTTTTGGTTCATGTCCCAGCCCCAGAAACAGCTGTGCTTCCAACAACTAAAATGGTAGTATGTCATGCTGCGGGACTGAAAATGAGCCACAGGGGGCAAAAGGGATTGGAAATTCTTTAAATTGCTGTTTCTGTCTTACTACTTGTATTACAAAAGGCCAGCCTCGGATCCCTGTGTGAACTGCGGAGGTGGTCCCTTCAGATGCCCCCCAGTGAAGCACTGCATTCGGAATATGCAGTTGGCTGGTCTGTAAAACACGTAAACGTGGTTACAACCTTTTCCCTTTAGCAAAGAGCAGAGATGTTCTTGAGGAAATGCTGCAGTTTGGCTTTCCTTTCAGTTTGGTTTTGAGGAAGAGTAGATGAGGATGTGGCTTTTCTGAAACAGTTCACTAAACGGGGGTCAGCATTAGAGGGAGGGCAGGGGCAGGTGATGTATCAGCGGGGTCTGCTACAGGAGACCTGACAAGGACGACCGAGCAGAGGCCCTCTATAGACAGAGAGGAGCAGCCTTGCGTTGACAAGCCCTGGTCCTCATGGGGGACTTCAACCACCCCAGTATCTGTTGGAGGGACAACACAGCAGGGTATACGCAACCCAGCAGGTTCCTGGAATGTGTCAGTGAAGTTCCAGATGTGAGTGTTCCTAATAAACAAGGAAAATTACCTAATCTTTGATATTTATATCTATGGTCCTTACACTGTGATCTTCTAACTTTGCAGAAGAACCATTAGTCTTTATATTCACAGCAATCAATGAGCAGTACTTCTAGGACAGCAGTAATTTAGAGGTTGTCCATGGGTGGTAATGAAGATGCTTGATTCTGATGTGGGTGTATTCAGGAAGATGTTTCTTAAAAAGTAATTGGAAGGAGAAAGGGATCTGTCGCTCGTTAAGAGAGTGTTTGGTATCTGCTCGTCTGTGACTTGACTGCAGTTTTCTCTTATCTACAGGATTAATATTTGAGCTTTCAGGAACAAAAAACTGTGTGCATTAGTTTTTCTGGTCAGCAGTATTAAATATGAAGTTCTAGGAAGGAACTGTTTCAAAAGGATGTGGATCCGAGAAGAGGCTGATGTTGAAAAATCGCCTTCTGGTATGTCTGTGAACATGCTACCCTCACAGAGTACGAACATATGAGCCATTAATGGATGCAGGGGTAGCAGTGGTGAACATGTTTTGGTGTGCCAAGGCATAAAATCTTCTGCTGATGAACCCTCTGAAATGACCATTATTAATATGCATGGGGCAGGCACAGGAAAAGGTGACTCTCCCTCCATCCCTCCCTCCCGGCTTCTTCTCCAGAGAAGAGGAGGATGTCTCTTAATGCCTTTTGAGTGACTGCAGGGTTCTGCTCCCACCCCCTTTTCCTCGCCCCTAACAAACGAGTGAATGGACTGTGTGGGTCTATTTTAGGCTCGTGAGGATTCTAGGGGAGAAGTTGTACATCTCATGTTTTGTATCAGCTCAGATGTAGTGCCATTTTTGTCCCTGAATATCTTAAAAATCTTGTGAAGTTGCTCCTTGGTGATGATTGTGTAATTCATACATGAACACACTGCCAGCTTCTCTGTTCCTTTGTTAACAGTGTGCGGGAGCGAGTTTTTGTGTTCTTTGGTGACACATACAAGTCACCTGTGGTTTATTGTGTAAGTTGTGGGACTACTAAATGAAAAATCAGTTTATAGTGCATGTGTTGATTGACTTAATCCTTTTACCAAAGAATACCGTTGGCTACCTTTATAAAGTTAAGCAGCTTGGTATTCTAAGAGTGAGTTATTCATGACTGGTATCTGTGCACGTTGCCTTCAAAGGAATCTAAGTGTTTTGCTCCATTATGAAGCTTTTATTAAAGTACCTTCACCAATATTGCCCTCAGTGTTTTTCCTGTTCTTCAGCTAGCTGGGTTGTTCATATTTTGCATGTAGGAAGACATTAGGCCCAGAGGCTGACTTGCTCAAGATCTGGTACAAGGCTGCGGAAGCTGGTTTTGCCCAGGATGTCCTGTCTCGGCCACCAAACTGGGGTCCTGCTGCGTCGGTGGTACCAGAAGGGGAAGCAGGACAGCAGAGGTGGCACATTCAGCTGACTTCCTTCTTGACTTCTGGATAATGTTGGGAGTAGGTTGGAGGGTTTAGGGAAATCACTAGGCAGAAATCAGTAAAACCTGTTGTTATCCTACTACATTGTTTTTTGCCCTGTAACACTGTTATTAGCTTAAAAAATAGGCTGCATGTCTCTTGCTTTGCCTAGTGTCGCTTGCTCCTGTTAAAGTGGTAGTTTCTCTCCACCCGGTGTGGCTTTTCTCACTGAATTTTGAATGGTGTGGACTCCTTATCCGGAGCACCGTGTATTAATTCAGTGAATTCCTTGGGCATGCCACCTGCCACTGCTTACTGGTTCATCAAAAGTGGATGGCTTTGGGCTGTTCCCCTTTTCTAAAAATCTTAGATGCAGAACCTCAATGGAAGTTTGGCTTGCAAGCTGGTTTTTTTCCTCTTGTCTCTCAGCTGCGCTCTTTAATATGCTGAGTATTTCTTGTTTTGTCTTTCAATTTGCTCTTTCAGCCATACTCCATTTATGCTCTTGCATAGAGTACTGTCAGTGTCAGGGTTGCGACCAGGTTGGGGGCTATACCTGTATCTTGTCCCTGGTTTTTCTTTTGGACTTCACTAGAATTCTAGGTGAATTCTTGGGTGAATCTTGGAGGAGGAAGAGGAAGAATTCTGTTTTGAAAACTGTAGGTATCCTTTCCATTAAAAATAGTATTATTTTCTGGTCTTTATTAAATTTTTTCCCTGTATTCTGCCGTCTTACCTATGTTCTTTGCATTTAATTATTTCTTGTACATCTTTTTCTTCCATTCTTGTTGCTAGTTCTCCACTCTGACTTTTTAAAAATTGTTCTGTTATAATAGGCTAATATACCTGTTTCTCCAGGTATTGGGTAGTCATGCCAAAACCGTTCTTTTGGGTTAAATTATTTACTCTATTACTGTTGTCTTCCTCTTTGAATGTTTTCCAAACCACAGTCCCCTTGAATTTTACACCCATTCCGGTTTCTTATGAGTTCCTCTTTCTGACGGGATTAGCTGTGAACACCCAGAGCTTTCTCTCCTTGTTTGCTCTGCTGCTTGTTGCTGCTGAGCAATGATGCTTTTAAAGTTTCTTAATCCTCCTGTGGATATAAATCACTTGCTAGGGTTCCCAGTTCCCATAACGTGGTTTTCCAGTGTGTGGCTGCTGGCCCTCTAGTCTTTCTTGCTAAACTGTTTGCCTTGATACAGAATTCATTTTGGGATGAGTTTCTGCAAATTGTTTGGGATTTCTCAAACTAAGTTGGGCTGTTTCTTAATAAAAATCATGCTTACCCTGAAGCAACTGAAAAATGTTTTTCTTTTGCCCAATAGGAGGAATGGGAAGCATCTCCGACCTAAGATCCCTGCTAAACGTGGTGTGCACCTCTATGATGAGCTATTGAACTGACCTGGTTATGGAATAAAAAAAAAGTGAGGGTTCCTTAGGCAATTGTACTTCAACGTTAATGTTAAGGGTTCGAGATACACAAATACAGCATAAATAATAGGTATTTGAAATATTCTACAAAAAGGCAGAATCTTTTATGTTTTCTTTCATTGAAAATAATTTGTCTTCCCTATTTCTACAGCTCTGTGCTGTTTGTATCTGTAACAAGTACTCCAGCTGCAGATAAGTCAGCTCTGAGCTGGGTTTCAGTGGTAACTTCAGACTTCATCTTATTTACAAATAACTGTGGGTTTGAAGGGAATGCATTTAACTGATGCATTTAGAGTAAAGTTTTACTTGAATGAAGCTTAACTAAAATCTAATAGGCCAAAGTCTTTTCAGACTTTTGATCTTAGATACCTGACAAATTTTTGAAATTTTCATGTTATGAAGTATTTGATGAAGAAAAATGAAAGAGTGGGAAGAAACTTTTTCTCCCTATAGACGATTTAGCTGTCTAGAGCAAAACAGTGCCAGCAATATGTGATTTGTTTCTGCCCCTCTCTAATATGTATGCGTAGCATCCCTGCTAAGTAAATGGCTCTGCAACAGAGCCACTATGTATGCAAAAAAAAAAAAAAAAAGCAAAGATTGTGTCTGCTCTTCATAAGCACGGGAAAGTGAAGGAATTTTGATTAGACCAGTGCAGTAGCTTTTCAAACTTTCGGAAAAAAGTGGAGCTTCTGACAGAAAATGGGAGAGTTGGTTTGTATGTCAGTGAAGGCTGACACGAAGGGTCACGAAGATCATCAAAGGGCTGGAGCACCTCTGCTATGAGGGCAGGCTGAGAGAGTTGGGCTGGAGAAGAGAAGGCTCCGGGGAGACCTTATAGTGGCCTTCCAGTACCTAAAGGGGGCTACAGGAAGGATGGGGAGGGACTCTGGATCAGGGAGTGTTATGACAGGACACGGGGTAACGGCATCAAACTGAAACAGAGTAGATTTAGATTAGATATCAGGAAGAAATTCTTTACGGTAAGGGTGGTGAGGCACTGGAACAGGCTGCCCAGGGAAGTTGTGGCTGCCGCATCCCTGGAGGTGTTCAAGGCCAGGCTGGATGAGGCTTTGAGCAGCCTGGTCTAGTGGGAGGTGTCCCTGCCTGGGGCAGAGGGGTTGGAACTAGATGGTCTTTAAGGTCCCTTCCAGCTGGAACCATTCTGTGATTCTGTGAAGGCTGTGATTCACAGGGGAGAAAATACAAGTAGTTATCATGGCCTCGTGTCTCACAGCCCACCTGTGGTGCGCTGGGAAGCGGGTTCTGCAGTAAAGGCTGGTAATTGGTTTGAGACAAAAGCATCCTGTGACCTACAGGGTCCTGTAGTGTTGCAGGGCATATCTGTGAAGACCTCACTGGCAGAAGCTCTTACTGTTCTTATAAATAACGAAAGAAAAAAGACAGGTAGATTGGCTATGAAGTTACGTTAGTGGCACCTCGCATGTTAACGATACTTCATGGATTGTGCCTAGTTCTCCACTCATACTATTGCAGAAATGTAATTTCTTCTATGTAAAGATCTTTTTCAAAAATACGTTCATTCACTTTTTTCCTAAGTTCTTCATATTTGCCGTCATCTCTTTCTTCATGTTTGAGCATCCCACTTCAGTGGTTCTGATTGACATTTGCTTTCTCTCTGCTTGGAGGTGGGAATCTGGTGTGTAATAAAATAGTCAAAATGCCCCAGTTGTGCAGTCTTAGAGTGTTCTTCTGAGTGCTAATGTATTCTGAAGCCTGTGTCCCTGTTTTCAAGAACTAGTTGAGTAACTAATCACCTTTGGAAAATCTGGGTGATTTAACTGTGTTTCAGAATAGTATATGAGTCTGACCAGAGAAATGTGATTACTGGGTCTGTTCTCAGCCATCCTCTTGTCATCCTCTGTAGTGTTCTGCTAGCAAGCATCTGGCCTTACCTTGTCTTGCGACAAACACACTGAACATCATCAAAATACCCTGTTCCCTGCTTTTGGGAAGGAGAGGGACGCCGGGGTGGTGTCCTCGGGCACGGTGTTGTTTGCCCAGGTTGGACCCAAGGCTTGGAATGCCTCCTGCTCGCTGCGTGTGAAGCTGTGGCCGGGTCCATGGCCACGTTCCCCCGTAGATGCGCTGGGTGTGCGGGTGGTCGGGCGTGAGGGGAAGGGGCTGGCCGGGGGCCGTGGCTGTGGAGGACGGTGTTCTGGTGGCCTCCTGGTGAGGTGGCTGTTTGCACAGCGGCTGCTTGGCCAAGGCAACAGAGGTTCCTGGGGAATGAGCTGGAAGGTGCTCGTGTTTCAGGTGCTCAGATCTCACGTCCTGTTGGGTGAGCTCCAGATAAACAAGAGGGAGCTGTTTGACCTGTGCCCAGGACATTGGAATGGCTAAATAGGAGGAAATAAAATCTGTGTGCACCAGTCTGACCTTGCAGGCTACAGCCCTGAAACCCGCCTGTGCCCTCAGCACAGTCTGGTGGCCGTAAACCCTGAGAGAAAGCATTGCTTCACAAGAGCTTTTTGATTAACTCTGTAAGCTTCCGTTTTAACTTCACTTATATTTGTATCCCTTCAGTTATTTGGAAGAGTTTAAAATAGCCCATCTTCCAGAGGCACTTGGATTTAAATGAAAAATAAAAAAAATTAAAAAATTACAAGCTGGAACCATATTCGCTTTGTTCTTTGTGTACATCTTTCCTCCCATTTCCGAGAATTGCATCTCATACCCAATTTCTTTTGCAGTTTTGTTCGGTGGAGGGACTGCTGTATGTCAGCCATGCTAAAGGGCAAGTGATGGAGGCAAGTACTAGTTTATATATTCACAATTATCTAATACTGTTCTGCCAGTTTCTCCTTTTGAACTGTTTTGTTTCCCAGTGCTGCTGTGAAATAATTGCACAAATTAAGGACTATATTAGCATGCTCTGGGATGTAATAATTTTAAAACATCTGCTCAGTGTGGCTGTATATGGAATTGTTAATTTTGTCCCTGATGTATTGTATTGTTGTATGAATAAGAAATGTACGTTTTTGAACTTCATGCTATAAAGTACTCCATTTCCTCCTTCAAACAGAATATAAAGGTTATTGTAAGTGGGGAAGAAAAGAAGCACAAAACTTGAATCCTAATGCAAATAAATGTGCTGATTAATTCTGCTGATTCACAGTTCTTCACATTTATGAGTAGTTTTTTCCCCAAAAGTAGATACTAGGACAAATAGGTAGTTTTAAGGGTCTTCATACCAGATATGCAATTTGAAAAGCCCTTTCAAGCTCACAACAGACTCATCATATGGGAAGACGACAAGGCAGATGACCAGGAAGCTCCCTAGAGGAGCCTCTTAAAGATAAGATCGTAAAGGTAAGAGTCAGTGTAATTTCAGAAATCAGCCAGGGACTATTCAGGGGTAGCAGTGACTTGTTTGTGAGCTAACTGTAGGCTGGTTTGTTTCAGGTTGGTTTGTAAATTGACACAGGGCTAATTTAAGCAGGTTGATGGTTTCCAGCAGATAATGCCGGGAACGCTAGTTAGACTGAAGCGGTGTTCATTAAGATCAGCAGTGTCACCAGTGGTAACTTGGATAGAAAGTGCGCAGGAGATCCAAAAGATGCTGGTTAGGGAGTATATTGGGCGTCTTTGATAGGAACTACTGTTCTTCAGTGAGTCCTGACTGAAAAATGAATACTGAGGGAATTAGCTAAAATGAAAAAGGCAGTTATGGGTCAACTGTCAGGTTAGTGTTTTATACGCCAGATAATTTTGGGACTCTTGCTTTTTAGCCAGTGAGGTTTGTTCACTGAACCATTTGGACTGTTGGATGTAAAGAAAAATCTAGTTTTGCCTCTTTTTTCCCCCAAATTTAAATTGAGTGGAGACCTGCAATTCAACTTTCTGGAAAACCTGTTACATGAGAAGAAAGAAATATTGAGAAAGAGCGAGCTCAAAAATCAAAGCATAATACTAGTCGTGCACTTGAAGTCATTTAAGAAAGTGTTAAGTGTGTAAAAATAAAAGGTCAGTTGTACTTTTTTTTGATTCTGCCACACAATTTCTGCATGAGTATGGGTAAATATATTTTTCTGGGATGTAGTTTTATTACTTTGCATTGAATGTGTTGTTGATTAAACTGGCCAATATATTTAGACTCAATGCTTATAAGATGCTCATAGCACTGAGATAAAATCCTGTATGATTCCAGTGTTTTGCTTTCTGTAAGTACTGAATTTCATCTTGCCTCCAGCTGATAGCAACGACATTTGGGGGGAAAAAAAAAAAAAAAAGAGTGTGAGGCAGCTCTTCTGATATTTTTGGATGCCAATTTGGAAAGCATTTTGGAATATCTGTTTAACCCATTGTGTCAGATTTCAGATGCACAAAATTGAGAGCGCTCTAATTGTAACCTCAATGCATTATGTTTCTGCAGCTGTTTTAAGATAAAAATGAATGCTCTCAAATCCCAAACGTATGTTGCATTTCAAATAAAATGCGTTTTTTTTTAAAGCTCAGGCTGTTTTCTGCCAAGATTGGGGTAGACCTCTGTGGTCTGGTTTCTGTATTTATAGAAGCCTAATCAAAGCTTTCTCCTGCAAGAAAACAATGATCAGCTTCCCAGCATGTGATCTCATGGCGCTGGTGTGAAACTTGCCATACCGTGTCCCTCCTTCCTTCCCTGTGCCCATCTGTCCTGCAGTAGCACGCTGCCGGAGCAGTGCCGGCCGCGGTGTCCCACCGCTGCTGCCCAACCCCACGGAGGCGACACCATGGCCTCCTCTGCTAGAGATGGACACGCGTACATGCTGCTGCCCCCTTTCACATTGGTTGCTTAATCTACCTTTAAAAAGGCATTTCTGTTTTCCCTGAGAACTATGGACAGACTATGCCAATCGAAACCATTGCGCTTGCCTGCTTTTGCTTGGAGACAGATTTTCACATCTAGTTTCCAGTGCCATCAGCGGATGTTGGCAGTAATAAGCCACTTCTTACTATTTGGAAATGCATAACTGATTTGGAAATGTTCTGTTTTCTTGCATATATTAAATACTGTGAAGTTAGGCATTCTACAGGAAAATCAGGTAGGCAGAGCAGACGGTACTTTCGAAGCCCAAATTATCAGATCCTTGTCAAGGGACAAAATTAATTCTGCCACAGAGACTAACATGCTCTTCAGAAGTTTAACCTCATGTGCTGTTAGATATTATTATGGGCTTGTTCTTAATAAACAAAACCCCACTGGTTTCTCCTTGCTTCTCCCCCTTTTGAACAGCTTTTTTACCTTTCTTGCTTTCCTTTCTGCTGGGCTTCTTCCCCTAGGCGATGACTGACTTGTCTCGTATGAGCCTTGGCTTCTGCATACAGCCTAGGTGCAACTAATACCACTTGGAGGGATGCTTGGACAACTGATAAATTTTGTTTTGTTAATGGCATGTTTTGCGCATTGGATTTTTTTAACCCACTACTTTCTGCATGGATGTATAATAATGACTCTTTTGTTTAACATTAGATAAGCATGGGATCACCGTGGCACAGCTGCATGTGTAGTCACTCTTGAAGCAATTGCACACCTAATTGGCTGACAATCTTGGCATTTTTAAAACAAACACAAGCCTTCTAAAGACAGGGGACGTATTTATGTATGAATAGTCAAATACACCTGTTGGGTGTCATCAATGGAGCCCTCTGGCACTGAACAGTTGTGTGATGACCCTGATCCTGGAGGCAAATCCCAAGATCAAGAGACCAAAAAACAACATGAATCAGAGCAAAAATTGTCCAAAATAACCCATAATGCTTTGGAGAACATTAATGTGATTGGTCAAGGCTTGAAGCACCTTTTCCAGCATCAGCGCAGGAGGTCATCAGTCTCTCCGCACGATGTGCAGCAAGTTCAGGCTGATCTGGAGCCTGACATGGATTTGGAAAGCCAAAGCGTCTGTGCTGAAATTGATGGTGTCTCCACCCACCCCACAGCTCTGAACCGGGTCCTTCAGCAGATCAGAGTGCCACCTAAAATGAAGAGAGGGACCAGCCTGCACAGCAGGCGGGGCAAGGCAGATGCCCCGAAGGGGAGCCCGCAGATCAACAGGAGGTCTGCCCAGGACGTTCAGGCAGGCCGGCCCAGGTCATCGTCTACCACGGATGCTCCCACAAACTTGTCCGTGATGGAGATTGCTTCTTCTATCTATGTAGGTGGAGAGGAGGCTACGGCAGCAGCAGTAAGTTACTCAGATTTACCTCTGGTCTTTATCATCTCCTTGAATGTTTTCTTAAGCCTTTTGAATTTTAAATCTTTATTTTTAAAAGCAAGTTTCTTTCAGCAAACGCTAATGCTGCTGTGTTCAAAAGCTGCTTCAATGGTGAAGCAAAGAGCTTAAAAGATGCAAGCATTAGCCATTTTCTCACGTGGCAGGTGGCTTATTTTGTATGTATTTGATCAGTGAAATGAGAGCTACTTTTGAAACACATGAGGTTGGTTGGATGGCACACCGCAGTCCAACACGGGGTGATGGGAAGAGCAGCAGCCAGAGTAGTCCTCCTTAGAAGCTGTTATCTGCTTCCTGCAACCAAACCTTGCATTTATGTAGATGGCTTTTTTCTTCCCCTCTTGTTTTATTGTGTATTTTATAGAAGTGAGAGTGAATGGTACTGTTGAGAGGCTCTGGGAATGCTGGCTGCAGCCCGCGACTGAACTGCGCTGCCAGGCTGACCGAGTCTGATGTTGATCAGCCTGGCTTCTGCGCCGACACCGGGTCACTGCTGTCTCTTTCAGTTTGTCTAGCCTGTGTGGAAACAGCATTCGCCGAAAGGACAGTCTCTGTTCTATGACATGTTCTTGCAAAGCTATGCATATTGGCTTATAGATGATAGCAAGAAATAGTGTTTTTCTTACTCTCTCTCTTCTTTCCCAGATCAATATAGTTGAAGCACTCATTTTTTTGAAAAACTAGGTTTCTGATTTAATTTGAGCTATAACCTGTATTTTCCTAAAACTCTTTGCAGTCTTGTTCACTGGAGGACAAACCCTTTGATAAAGATAGGAAGCATTGTGAAACTGATTTCTGGTTCATATGCTCCTAATTAAAGAGGGTCTTACCATGACTCTTGGACCAAGAGAGACAATCCTGCCAGTGTTTGATGCTGTTGAGATAGCACAGCCCTGAAGCTTACGTAGATCTTTTGTTGTGAAAATTTGTTTTCCTGTACTACAGTTTCTTTGATGTTGGCTGGCTGATGATGGATTGGGGCTGAATTAGATCTCCTCAGTCATCCAGAGGTTGCTTCACCTTGCCTCTGCCGCAGGATTGTTCCCTTGTTGTACATTGTTTTCCTCACCTTGAAGCCTACTTTGAAATGCTACAAGTGAAAAGCGTTTCAGAGCATTCAGCGGTATAATATGCTCTCAGTGTATTTCCCTGATAGTCATCTGGAAATTAGCATATCTTGCATTTATAGATGGTAATTACAAAGTATTAGCATAAATTACAGTATCATTAGTAAAGTCTCCTCTTGGGATAAGCATTGGAGGAGTCTTCCTGGAGCTGTATCCGAGGGTTTTGTTTCTTACCAACAGTTAAAAGAAGAGAAGTAGTAATAAAGTAGTCAGGAAATGTGTGCGCTCTCCTAGGATGGGTTAACTTTGCAATTGAGCCGTGCCAGTTCAGGTTGATTTGCTTACTGGCTCTTTTTTCATTGTGAGTGAACTCATGATCTTTGTTTCAGGAGAATTTGGGGGAAAGTTGACAGTTTTCCTAGTTCGTACCCAAATCCAGCAACTTAAGTTTAGCAAGTAAAGTCTGTTTTGTTAGTTTAAAACTGTAGTTCTTTTTCTTTGTGTATGAACAGGGAGACTGAACAGGCTTAAGAACATTAGGTAGGTAATACGGAAATGTGGGAAAAGACCTGGGGTGAGGTGTCCTTTCTCCAAGCTATGTCAGCTGGTCTGACAAAATATTATCACCTGCGCCTAGATCCGTGGTCTCCAAAGTGGGATGTGTGCAAGGCAGTCTGTTGGAGTGTGGAAAGATTAATAAGTAAAATAATTTTTGAAATAATGTCTTTTTATCTTTCTTTTCCTTTTTAATTGCAATTTTTGTGTATATTTTATAATGTCCCTAATTATACCAGTTCAGTAGTACATCTATATAATTTATAAATAAATGTATGTATATTGGTAGTCCATGCTCAAGAATTTTTTACCGATAGGTGTGTGCAATCAAAGCTTGGAAACTACTGGCCTGGATGAATTGGATCACTCGGCAGGAGTGACTGGAAAAATGAGAACTACTAATGTGGTGGTAACTGCATTCTGCTACAACATCTACTATGTGCGAGAACAAATTCAGGAGTCAGTTTTTGGTGGATCCGGCCTTTGATTGCTGAGGAGCAGCAACCGTAGCCGTTCTTCCTACTGGGCAGCATGCGGTACTGCAGAGTGTTTTCTGTGAGCGGTGGCTCTGCTGCTGCTTCACCAAGTCGTCGTCTCGCAGGGGGACACGAGGGCGGTTCTCAGTGCCATGTCCGCAGCTGGTGGTGCCCGGTGACTTGAGCAAAAGGGACTGTTCAGGCTTTGTCCCCTCTGTATTTGAGAGAGAAGAGAGCCTGAAAGAGGAAAATAAAATGTATGTTAGTCAAGTTTTCTAAAGGAAAAAGTGCGTTCCTACTGTTCCTTTAGCATTATTGTAATTTCAGTGTTTGAGTGTTTATGCTTGATTATTGGCATTCGTTAAACGTTACATTCTGACCAGAGATATGACAAAACAGGAACTTTCTAGATTGTGCGTAGTCTTCAGCCATCTCAGAAGCTGACACTCCTCCAGACTCACCAGGCTTTTCTGAGTGAGACACAGGCAAAAGCCTGAAGTTGTATAAGCTGCAGTTTTACTTCAGAGATTTGAGTCGCTTGAGCGTGGACTCAAGTCGGGGCAGTGCTGCTGCAGGCCCTGCACTGATTTACGCGTGTAAAAGTACGAGATAAATATGGCCTTAAGTTCAACATGCAATTAGATGACACATTGCTCGCCTTATTCAGCGTTTTGCAGTTGTGCTTTCATGTGATGTCATTTTTCTTTTCTTTTATGAAAAAGGCTATGGGATTAAGTAATCTCCAATACAGTCTTTCCCCACCCCAGTCCTGCTTGAAACTTTCTTGTATCTTCACAGAAGATGGGCACGTGCAGAAACTGTAAATGTATCTCTAACCAGCTTCAGCTGCGATCAAGGTTGATTAGTGTCTGGAGGAACATCTGGTTCCTGCTTAAGGATGGTGACATAAACAGATGCTCTAAATAACACAGAGGGTTAAAAAAAAAGCGGGGATCAAAACACAGGGGTCCCTGTTCCCACCTGAAAAGAGCTAGAAAGACTGACTTCTGCAGTACTGCTATGAAATCTGCATAATCTGGGGAGCCGTAATAGTCACGTGAGCTGCCTTTGACTTTCCTTGCGTAGGAAACACAGTAAAAATTGGAAAATACAGATGCCTGTTTTTTTTTCACAGAGAAGGACAGTGTTGCCTGTTCCACCTCCTACGAAAAGCACCGTGTGTGTTGTGCTATTAACACTGAATCTTGCAGTAATTCCAGGCAGAGATGTGCAATCTTAATCATGGTATGTGCCTCTGGGTATAAGGCTTAAAGCCTGTTGATTCCATTTGAAGTTACAAATTAATGGTAGACAAATTGCAGGTGACGTGCAGATGCTTACACAGCTTTAGGTAACATGTGTCAGCTTTTACAGTGTAAAGATGTAATGCATTTAAAAATCAACTACATGTAAATTTTAAATCACTGATACGATTACTAGCAGATTATGATTCAGGGAAATCAGGAAAGCATGATGCAGCTGTTTGTTAAATCAACCTTGTAAGAGACATCAGTGTTTTCGGCATTGGAGAAGCCAGCTTAGCGCTCGGGCTGCCACACTCTCGTAGTTTTTGACTAAAATAATGAATTGCTAAATTGCTAAAACTATAACTCTTTGTTCAACAATTTGTATTGCAAAATTAGCCACAACACAGTTCAAACAATGGAGTCCGTAAAGAGCCAAATAAAGTCTGGCTCTTTTTAAGTTAGAGCAAACTTAAATGCAACAGGTGTGAAGTTAAATGCGAATTCAAACTTGAAACGCTTTTAAGTTATGAGGCATCTGAAGTGGTTTCACACAGTGTTACTTTAACCTTAAATTTTCCTAATTTATTTTGTCTCATTAAGACTAAATTATTTAATGAAGCTTAAGAAATAGAAAGAATTTATTTAAAATATCTGGCAGATAGGATTCACTGATCAGGGCTGAGAGTCCTCTGGACCCCTGGGTTCTACTCAAGTCTGTATTGAGTGGATGCAGCAAACCTTCACATGAAATTTTTTTGTTGTTGTTGTTCATTTGTTTCATGTTTACTTTCTCAAGATTTTGCCTATTTGTCTCCATCAGCTCCTTTTGATCTTATCTTTTAAATAAGTTTGTTGCTTTTTTCACCCCCCAATGAAACACTACCAATTTCACTTCCTTGATTTTGGTGTCTGCTGAGGACAGTGAAGAAACACTGACTCACCTTGCTTCAGCAAGGCAAGGTTTCCTTTGAAATTCTTTAAGAATTAAATAAATCCAACTATAATTAGAAAAATATGATTGAGCTACAGCGTTGATCCATCTGTTGTGAACACACGGGCTATGCAAGCTAGGAGGACAAGGAAACAACGTATATAATGGAAAAGTCATTTAATAATGACAAAAACTGCACAACATAAGAATTGTAGGCAAGCAACATAATTCTCATTTTTCTGATTCATGTCTTCTGCTGTCATTTGATCTGCTGGCACCGCCCACTGTCGTGGTTTGGCCTGGTTTTGCCTGCAGGAGATGTAGTAGGTATCTGCTGGCTCTCTGGGAGTTCCTCTGTTCCCGTCGGGTTCTTGGTGACGAACTGCACTTTTCATGCTTGTAACCCTGTTGCATCCCGCCCCAAACACGCCACCAGGAGGCTTAGGAGATCTGTCTCCTCAAAATATTGTTTTCTTAGCCCAAGAAGGGGTTTTGTTTGGTTGCTTTGGATTATTTTTTCCCCTCCCAACGTTTTATGTGTAGACGCTGCAAAGTTTTGGAGGCGAGAGTCTTTGTTTCTTGTTCGTCAAAGCCCCTGAAACCAGGTGGGGACTAGATGAGTTCCCTGGGGAATGGGGTCAGGCTGGAGCCGCTTTCCAAGGCAGCAGAGATACCCGCTTACTGCGCGGAAGTCATTTAGGAGAGGTTCTCTTACCACACCAGAAAAAGCATGATAAAATCTCTTCTGTGTCTTTGCAGCACTGGTTTATGTGAAGAACAGAGTGAAGTCTGGGGGAGCTGCCGGAGTTTATCAAGGGGGGAATAGTGCCTTTCAGGTAAAGGTCAGAGCCGTGGTGCTATTTTAACTTTGCTTGTCAATAGGTAACTCAACTCCTGTTTGTGTGGTTCTCCAAAATAATGAGTACTGGCTGAGCCTGATCCTGTGAGGTGCTGAGATCCCCTGTGCCTGGTGGGAACTAAGGACATGGACTACTTTGTGGCGTAAGGGAGAGTAAACTCATAATCGTCTGCACACAAAATATTTTTAGTTCACAGTATTGTTCCATTCTCTGTTCCCTCAATTTGTTGTTGAAATAGAAGGGCAAAATGTTATCCCAGAACCACAGATTGGATTTGTTCTAACACCTCATTTACATACATTTGCATGTGTAATAATCCTGCTGCTTGTTGTCAGGCTTTGTGTAGAAACTGAGAAATGAGATTGTCATAGCATGGAAAATAACGTAATAATTAAAGTCTTACCGAGGTACTTCACTTGGTCTTGTATTTCAAGCAGTCTAAATTTAAATATTTTTGCATAAATCTTCTCCTGTAGAGGCAGCCCACTGAGCTGAGAAATCGGGATCATTGTGGTTTGAAGTGATGGAGCCTGCATGGGTCTCCTCGTGCTTTATGTTACTTTCAGAGCTTTCTGTGGGGTGATGAGTTGTATGTGAAGACATGGACAAACAGAACCATATTCAGGTTCCAGAGATACAAAACTAGTGGTTCTTTGGTGAGATATTGTGTCTGCATGAACTTTTACCAGCACCGTGAAGGTGATGACGGTGCCCACACGCAGCAGCCACTGCCTCTGGAGTCGCTCTGGTGGTGGTTGCCTGAGGGCTGGTGTTTGCTTTCGTAAGGAGATGGGGGTTTCTGAAGGGTGTCTGTCCGGCTCCCCTCCCTGCTGGCAGGAGAATGTGTGGGAATTGGCGATGAAGGCGAGTGTTACCCTGAAGTCTTGCCATAATTTTCGTAGGAGTAAAACTGCTTTGTGCACTTGCAGGCGGTGGCTGTACCTGCTGTCCTGAGTGCCCACCTTGCAGAAGGTGCCGTGCAGTGACTGGAGAGGGCTTTCCCTTGAGACAGGGGAGGAGGGCTCCAATCCCTCTGCCTTCCTGCCTTAGTGGTTGTTTCCTCCTCTTTGACTTCTGAAACATGCTATATCTGGATAATAAATATACTTTAATGAGTCATTTTCTTTAAGTCAGATGACCAGTGTGCAGAGCAGAAGCGTGGCAAACAGCCAGTAGGTAGCAATGGGATATGGGGGGGATAAAGTCAGGATTACCTTAAAGAAACAAAACCATTAAGAGTGTTAAAATAACAGAACGGGAAAATGGAGGAAATCACACTCCTTTAATTGAAAGAAGAGTAAATGACCTATCCACTTCTTCTAGGACTGGCATTTGTGTAGACTTTCACGCTGGAATAATGAAGCCTTTTGACATTGTTAGGGTTTTGTGGAAAAACTACAAAGTCAATCTTATTGAAACAGAAATCATTACAAATGTGCAACACCTCGTTGTTTTGGGGGTTTTTTTTGTTGTTTTTCTGTGTTTGTTTTTTTTTTTAACCAGGGAGACCCTTACATGGTTTGCTGTCACCTGAACTTCCAGGCCAAGCATCGCTGTTATACCAGGGTGGCAGCAAAGTTGGTTCAGGGTTTCTGTACAGTGAATTCCTCTGGAATATTTGGTGGAAGCCCTTGGCTGACACCTTCTGGTATCACTAAGAAGGGAAACCAACCTGAATTAATGTAGCGTCACGTTGTTCAGTGGATTTGCAGCTTTTTGCTTGCATAGGCCCAAACATTTCCCGGTTGCCGTTTGCTTGCTGCAGGGTTACAGGAATGGTAGGGAAAGGGATTTGCTGCCTTGCCGCGAGGTCCCTGTCACCGCTCGCTTCACTTCAGCTGCTCCTGGTGGGACTTCCTCTGGCCTCATCCTCTCTGGTTTTGATGATCAGTTTTCATAAATATTTCAAATATCTTTGGATTTTGATTAACAGCTTAAATCTATATTCTGTTACTGTCCACATTTTAAAAAATGACTACAAAATGCTTCTGGAATAACAGTCTCCAGTCTTTAGTTTGCAGACTCCTCGTTATTTTCCAACAATGATGTTGACGCCATGAGTATCAAAAACCTATTAACAGTAAGCTTGCTTTTCTTGCTTACTTCTAATGACTCTTTTCAGGCACTCACTGCTCTACAAACTACATGGTAACATAAAGAAGGGAGCACATTCAACTGCTCTGCCCTTTGAGTAAATGTAGCAGAGTTGTGGAAGAGTGAACAGTTTCCCTTTAGCTGTAAATAGTCTTTTAAAGCAGTAATTTATTCGCCAGAAACACTTTTCACAAATTCTTCTGTCCTAAATACCACGCAGTACATCTGGGACAACCACCTGTGAAGAGACAAAAGATGTTTTTTTATAACATTAAAATCATGTGGAAAGTCTACTGTGGCTATGAACAATATGTCTTAGATCTGTAAAAGATCACTTAGGCTTTAATCCGTTTCCCAGAAAAGGAAGCGTTCTTCTTAACGTCAAACGTAGTGTTTGCTCTCCCATTCAACTTACGTAGGTGGTAAACCTTTTTGAGATTTTTTTTTTTTCATAACTGATCCTGAGTAAAACATTTTGTTGCTTTGGCTGTAAAAGACTCTGTTTTTATATTGAAAATAATATTTGTCATTATATGACATTATTATTATGTCATTATATGACAAATATAGATCAGGTTAGTCACAAGCCCTTCTGGAAATAACAAATATGATTTTACTTGATGTACCTGCAGCTGAGTCATGTTAAAGCAGCACTAATCTTGCAGGGTCCCCCCAGGAAGTGCAGCCCGTGATGGTGCTTCCTACCGGGATAGGGTTGCGCTCTTTGCATCTCACAACAAGATAAGATACTGGCGGGTCACTGTACCAGCTTAATTGCAGATTGAGATAGGTCAGGAGTAGGCTGAGGGTTGTTTCATGAGATCAGAAATTAATCTTGAGTTGCTTAATTGCTCTGCAAGACCGTGCTGTACCAGGCACTGCTGCTCCCTGGCTGGTAGCAGTAACCTTTGTGAAGCTCCAGAGTGGCGTTAGGCTCAAAGTCTTGTTTATGGGCAAAGAGGACACACGTTATGAATGAGGAGAGCCAAGATGTTAATGTTAGCATAATTGAAATCTTAAGGATCTAATCATTATTAGTCCTGATCTAATTGTTACAGAAATATTAAAAAAAACATAAATAATGCTGTTAAAATCATTATACACACACTTCTTAGTTACAGCTGCTTTCTTTGGGTTATGCTCACCCTTCCACTGCTCCTCTGGGTCCTGCAGTTTGTGGTTTCGTCGTGGTCAGGGTAGAGGTGGAGGTGTGCGGGTGTTACAGAAGATTGTCAGCATCTGGAGGAATTCAGTGCTCAGGTTGATGGTTTCTTCTTCCTCGCCCTGGGATGTACTTGGCGTGATTTTTTATGTGTTTGCAAATGCACATTTAGACCTTTCTCTTTCTTCATTGGTCTGCAGCTCCATGTGCATCCAAATTTACTATGTATGGTGCCTTTTCTGTATATCGCGTAATGTGGCTTTTTTCCTTCCACACCCCCACCTTTCTGCAGCTCCACATCTACATTTCTTTAACTGACCTTTGGCGAGTTGTCTATAGCTGTGAGGTTTCCAGTGCCAGGTCTGTGTGTTATCTATATTGTTGTCTTTAATTTTGGAAAGTGGAAGCTATTTCTAGTTTTCTTCATTATTTTTTTTCTCTTCCAGAATTCAGTTCCATGGAGGAGGACAGTAGATCATCTGAGAGTTTTAAAGATTCCTTTCAAACCTGTTTTGTGTGACTTTTTTGCTAAGCAGGCTTTTACCTTGGAAGTTTTCTAATCCAGCTGTTTTTCTCGTCTCTCATTTTCAACTCACAGTACTTTTCTCTGTGTCTGATTTTAGAAAGATAATTTTTTTTTCAGCTGAGAATTGTAGGCGTGATTCTTCTGCACAGTTGCATTTCCAAAGGCCCGCAGACACTCTTCGGTCGGGGAGACTTTCCTTCCCCCAGGGCTCTGGAAGCCTCATCGGCAGGGAGCGGGGAAGCTCCTTGCTCTTCACAGGTCAGGGCACAAAAATAAGGAAAAGTCGTGCAAAGGATGTTTATACATCCAGAAATTTAGTGGCACTGTAATTACAGGTTTTGATAAATACGTATATTTCAGTGTAGTTTGGTGGGGTTTGGACTCTACTGATGAGAAGTGGAGAGTTGCTGTACTTGAGCAGCAAACTGGTCCTAGCTGGAGACAGAAATATGGTCCCTGGTAAAACTTTTTCTTTTAACTTGAAGTAATTTTTACTTCCAGTTTAAAAAAAAACAAACCATATCTAAGCAGTGCTTAGTACATGTCCTACTTTCTGCCAGCATTGAATATATGCAGGACAGATGAGTCTTACCTGATGGAAGACAGCCTAAAATAAGACAGCCAAGGAAGCCTGAATTAGTGGTGTTTGGTACTCGGAGGAAGCAAAGATGTGCTCAAGTTGCACCAGGGGAGGTTTAGACTGGATATTAGGAAAAATTTTTTCACCAAAAGGGTTGTCAAGCATTGGAACAGGCTGCCCAGGGAAGTGGTGGAGTCACCATCCCTGGAGGTATTTAAAAGACAGGCGGACGTGGTGCTGAGGGACATGGGTTAGTGGTGATTTTGGTAGTGAGGGACATGGGTTAGCGGTGGTTTGTCAGCACTGGGTTGGTGGTTGGACTCGATGATCTGAAAGGTCCCTTCCATCCCAGACCATTCTGTGATTCCAGTGGCAGCAGCAGCCCCCAATGGCCTGAGAGCCAAGGCGCTGGGTAAGGGAAGGTCATTAACTGTGTCTGTGAACTGAGTCTGTATCTGAGGATTATCAACTGTATCTGTGAACTCGGTCATTTCTTTGTTGCTGTTTGAGGTTTTTTTAGGTGGGGATGACATCTTTTCTATACGAGAGTGTTCCGGTGGCCCTTAGGCGTGAAGGGCTTTGCCAGGAAGAGATGCTGGGTCAGTTCAGTGGTGGTGTAGGTACTGGCAGCGCCTTGGTCACCTTACTGCTGGCACAAGGGTGCCACCTGGGAACCCAAAACCGGCCGGAGGTGTTTGTGGAGAGCAGAGCACTTTCAGGGCAGCAGCACTTCAGTCAACAGAGGGAGCTGTGGCTTCTGCGAAAACAGGCACAGAAACAGCTCGCTGGGTCTGTCCTGAAGATGGAGTGGTTGGGTGGGACGGCTGAGAGAGTTACTCTGACCCAACAACGACATCAAGTGTTTTCTGGAAAGTACAAGTGATTATGAAAAGAGTTTAATTTAAATAACCCAGAAGAAAAATACTTAAAAACCTTTCTTGAATCCTTTGTTTTCCTAGAGCAACTTATACCCTGTCATATGCAGAAAACTGTAGGCTGATAGTAACAAAATTGCAATGTATAGATATCTTTTCAAAATATTTTATTTTATTTTGAAGAATGTGACAAAGCTGTTGGTGACAGGGGGATGCTCCTGGCACCGCATCGTACTTGTCACACTATTGAGCCGGGGAGATTGCTATTCCTTTCAAGACATACTGTTGTGATTGGAAAATGGTATGGATGTCAAAGCAGGTTTGTTTAGCCGATGAAAATTGTAACCAAAGCTTTTTTTAAGAAAAAGCTCTATGAGCGCACACACAGACAGAGGTGCTGATGTGTGCAGGAGACTGCCGGGTGTTGCGTTGCGTGGCCGTCGGAGGAGCCAGTGCAGGGCACGGCCGGGCAGGAGCCCAAGGGCCCGAGTGGGACAGCCCCAGGTGCAGAAGTAGCATTTGGTCACTTGAGTGTGTTTTCTCAATCTGACTGAAATCTTTCTGTTGTTTTTATAGTTTTTAAAAATCTCAAATCGCTGAATGGTTGCTGGGTAAGACTGCTCCTTGTAATTAAAAGCCACATGTTTTCTGCAGGCATCAGAAGCATTCATGCTGCTGACCCAACCAAGGCCTTTTTTTTTTTTTTT
>VYZM01005851.1:202943-223845 GCA_013398915.1 Dromas ardeola
CCTCCGCCGGCAGCTCTCCAAGGTGGGTCCCGGCGGCCCCGGCCTCGCGGCCGGCCCGGGCGGCGGCCCCCGCTTTTGTTCTCGCCTCGCGGAGACACAAAGGGCTCCGCTCGCGGCGGGTTCTGGTGTTCCAGGGAGGGTTTTGGTGCTCCGGGGCAGGTTGTGGTGTCCCACGGCAGGATGGTCTCGCAGGGACTGGTTTGGCTCCTCTGGCACCGCGCTGGCCGCGTGGGCTTGGGGAGGCTGCGGGTCCCTTACCGGATTTCTCTCGGGAATGAACGAAGGGGTGTGTGAAAAGGGGGCACGTAAGGGACAGCCGTGCCGTTAGGCGGGTGCGGGGACAGTTGCCTGTGGCGGTCACTGAAACATGTGCTTGGTCCCGGCTGGAATGGCTTCATCAGCCGGGAATGGGAGTTGTCCCGGAGAGACACCTGCGCGAGGGGCAGAGCTCGCCCCGCGCTCCCGGGAGCGCTCGGCACAGCGCTGAGAACAAAGGACGTGCTGCGAACAGGTCCTGCTCTTCGATAATTACGAGTGTTCTAATTAATTTCAAGAAGCTCCTTTAGAGGAGAAAATAGTTAATCCGTGTAGCCTTGCAGCTTTGTCGCTGTATCGATCCAATGCCTAGAGTTTGGAAAAACATTTGGAAAAAATCAATCTGTGAATAAAAGCGGGGCTGGGTAGTGCACTACAGGTAAGAACACTTCTACAGAGCTGCCGGCACAGCCCTGCTCTTGCACCTAACTATTCCCCGTGAGCGGACTGGCCTCTGGATGTAGGAATTAACGCTATTAATTGGACATACAAACGCTAAGCTGAATTTTCACTTTACATTAAGCTCTTCTTCCACCCCCCCCCATGTGTGTGTTTGTAAAGGTTTTAAAATGCATTCATCAAAATGTTAAAATGCTGTTATCAGCATTTAAAATAGGTCAGAATTCGCATCCTGCAGACTCTCTTGGGAAAAGCTATGGCTTTGCAATAAGTTGGTATCTTTCTTATTTATTTGTGATTTTTTTTTTAATATCTCCTCATTTTAAAGAAACTGATGCGGCCATTTTAGGGGCTGTGAAAAGGTGAAACTTGCATCTTTTCACGGATTACCTTGTTCCATGACAAGAGCTGTGCCTGCAAGCAGTAGAGTCTCTACAGGCACTACGGAGTTCAGTCTTCCCCTCAAAAGAGACTTGATCTAGTTAGTAATGAACTTTGTATCTAAGCTCTGTTTATATGGGGTAGCCAAAACAGCTTTAAATGAACTCCTTTGGATAACTCCATTTTAATTCTTGTTTATCAAGGCAGTTAGGGTGATTTGGAAAAATGTTTACACTGATTTTTTACTATAGGAGAGTTGTTCCTAGTCTGTTTTTCTAGCTCTCTCTCCATTTTTGTGTTGTCTGACACTTGCACTGAATTAGCTCTGGCTGTGGTAAGCCTACTTTAAACAATTTTCTAGCCTTGACAGCTGCTTAACTTCTTTATTTTAATTGTAAAAGATGCACAACTTTTACAGTGTGATGAACTGAAGGAGAAAATGAGAGCTTGGTCTGTATTTACCAAAATAAAAAGTGTAGTAGTATGAAGGAACAACCAAAGTGGATGGTGTTCATGTAGGTTTGGACGTGGGATGAGACCTTCCTCTCCCTGTCTCCTCACTGCTCTTCAGAAGGGGATTGGGAAGCCCCGTTGTGTTTGAGTCTTTGCAGGGCAGGGTAAGGGGCAGCACATGGTGTTATGAAGCACTCTGTCATCTACTGGAGGGAAACTATAGGAAAGACAAAACGTAATGACGGCCAGACTTTATAAAATAAATTGGTACTTTGTTAATATTCCGTGTGCAAATATCTTGATTCTTTCGTGGTTGCTGACTCGAGACTTCAAAGTTGGCAAACGTCTATGTGGGACCTGGGGCACCGGCTCCCAGGATGGGTTCACTTCTTGGGTGAAATGGGACATTATTAAACGTTGTGCCTTTGTTACACAGCTGCAAGGTCAAAATTCCAGTTTCTAAGCATATTTAGCAGTGGAGGCTTCAAATAGAATGTGACTGTGCTGATTTGAGAGCTACGAGCTGAAAAGTGCTGCCACCAGTGCATGTAGAACTCGAGCAAAGGAAATGTAGGACTTCATGTGGGAAGGAATAATATGGCTTTGGCCCCAGAGAGCTGGTTTCCCTTTCAGCATGGCTATTTGCACTGCATGGCTTTGATCAAATCCTTTAAGCTCTTCCAGTCTCTCTCTTCCTTCTGTGAATGGGGTTAATGCCTTTCTCTTATTTACATAATGGCTGTCAAATTTTGAAATACTGTTCTGGGGAGAGCTGTATAAGCACTTAACCTGTGCTAACTTATGAAATGTTTGCATTTGATAACCCGTTTGTGTCAGGGATTTCAGAAGGTTTTACACAGACTTATCTTCAAGTGTTACTTCTTATTTTGCATATACCAAACCAGTATTTAGTGTTTGTGGGTTGCTGCTTGGATTCTGCATTAGTTTGCCAACTTAAATGTCTGTAACTGCTAAAAATGTGAGTTAAGACTTAAAGGCAAAATACTTGATGGCTTTTGGACTGATTCAACAAATGTCTTCCCCAGGCCAAACTCAGATTGTTCACTTTGTTTCCTCACCCCTTTTTTCCTTCTTTTTTTTCCCCTCTTCCCTAAGTATGCAAAGTGTTTTCCAAGTATTTTCATTCAAACTACTCTCTGTCTTGTACTGTTTGGAAATCCTCGGAGGGCCCGCAATGACTGTCACCCAAGACCTCAAGAAGTGCTTGTTGCTGCTGTGTTACGTTTAGCTGGGGAACTCCCTCGCTCATGGAGTGGTAGTACAAAATTGTATCCAGCTTTTACTCAGCTTGACTTGGTCCAGATGTTTTAGCTGGGTTTATGAAAGTAAAATAATAGAGATAAATTGAACTGTACTTGAAGAAGTTTTTCTAAGTTAAAATGCATATCCTTTCTTTTAAAGGTTCTGCTCTCCCAGAAGAGATCAGGCCAGCCAAGTAGAGTTTTCATATACAGCTGAGGTTTTGACTAGAAAAGATCGGGTTCATTTTAAAGAAAGAAAAGGCCAAAAAAAGTATTTTTGTGAACTGCGATGATACTCAGTTCATTTAAGCAGCACGTTAAATGTTAAAAAGTTCATGCAGTACTATTTTGCTCATAGGTACTATATGAGTTTAGCCCCTGAACTGTCTCTGCGTTGTCACTAATGTGGGTTTAGTTTATTTATGGGAGAGGACCTTCAGTGGATTATGCCACAAGAGCTTTGGAGTTCTTTTACTTGAGCTACAAGAAGTTTCTTTTGGTCCCTAGAGAAGTCCTGCTAGCCTCTCTAAAGGCTACAGCGGCCAAAGGTGCTGGTGCCCGTGGCACTGTCTGCACTCCTCCTTGCCTGGTGGAGGCAGAGCTTCCTCCAGTGGTGCCTCCTCACCCTCCTCGCGGCTGCGCTTCTCTCCCATTGCTGCTGGGTTCAACTGGGTTCTTCAGCTCTGTTCCTTACCCAGGGCTGATGGAGCGTTTATTCTTTATGGTGCTGAGCTTTTATTTTTGTGGGTATGGGGTCATCAGTGGGAGTCTTTATCTACAGATAGAAATTGTTTGGTAAAGATGAATGTAGTGTAAAAGAACTTCTTTAGCAATCTAAATTTACTATGAACAGATATGGACTAATATATGATATTAAAGCAATTAACCTCTTAAGACTGTGTCCCTTAAGTGTCACCTAAAGACATTCCTGTGCAGAATTGTGATACTTGGGATTCAAGAACTGTTTGTCCGGGAAAAAAAAAAGGTCAATAATGGTCTTTGCCAAGTTCTGTGGATTTCCAGAGTGTATTGCTTGAATTGTTAGGACTATATCCTTCTTTTTTGTGTGTCTGCCTCTGCCTTGAGGAGGGAGAGTCTCTAAAAAGCTTGTAATGCAAAATAAAATCACTCTGTCCTTTCTCAAGTCAGTGCAACAATTACCCAGGAAGTTAAAAGTAGAATGACTTGACAGTGCTGAGCTCGGAGGCTGGCTGTTGTGTCGCTGTTTCCTGTCTATCAGTGTTCTGGGTGGAAAAAACACATTTATTGATAAGCTTCGCTAGTGGAGGTGCTCAGCTCCTAAGAATTTTTTCCTGTCCAGACTAAGCTCGTTTTTACAGCAGCATGTTTTATGGGTAAGTCCTTGCCAAACAGCCTGCAATACCAGGCTGTGATACTCAGTTTTTCAGGGCAGAGCTCTCCTAATATTTGATATTCAAAGGGGATATTACATTTAGCAAAGGTATGGTGCTGATTCCACTTTTATAGCTAAAACAGTCAAAAGCTGGATGCTTCTGTCTGTCTGTTCTACTTGATTTTTGTGATATATAGCATCAAAAATCCTAGCTATGTTCAGAGTGCATCTGTTCACTATTGAAATATATAAAATAATAGCTCTCCGAGTTCTCAGTAAAACTGTTTATAGAGCTGATATCTGATGTGGCTTGGCTGCAGTTAATAGTGGGGGAGAGTTGGAAGTAAGAGGAGGGTTTGAAAATTTGATGCATTTCAACCCTATTTTCATGTTTAATAGGGCAGCAGGAAAACAGTTTTCCTGTGGTTGTTCCAGTTCCGCACTGCCCACAGAACTGAAGTAACGTCATTGTACCCATGGCTGGGCGAAGCTGGCTGGATGGCCCCATCTAATGGGACCTTCAGGGGGTAAAAGGACACTTAAATTACCACATCAGTTGCTCAATGGTAGATTACCTTTAGATTACCTTTCTCTTGTGGTAGATGTGATGCAGCTTGAAGCAATTTGCTGCTCGGGGGAACTCGTAGAAGGTTGCCCACCTTCACAGCAGACTTTGTGGTGTGCTGCAAGTCTGTCCCTGGCATTCCTCACTGTGGCTAACGTACGTGCCCTCCCTTGGGTCGAGCAGAGGATCAGCTTCAGCTTATCACTGTCAGCACAAGGGCAGTTATCCAGAAAGGTCCCGTTGCCCCTAACAGGCAGCTTTGCTCAGGTTGGCTGTTTTGAGTGCCCTGTTGCAGACAAGCCAACTGGAGCATCTCAGTATATTTCTCATCGCAGTGTTTAGTTCTGAATCTGTTCCTGTGGGATTCTTTGTAAGGTTTACTGGGCAAAAGGCTTGTGTAAGCAAAGCTGAGAGTTGGCGGGATGTAAGTAGGTCCCCAAGCATTGCCGGCCGTGCTGGTGTTGAATGAGTGAGTACTGGCAATGAATAAAAATGTCACGAATTTTCTAGGAAAGATGGGTCCCTCAAGAAGGGAAGGAGCTTCTACTGCATCATCTTGCTCAGAGGAGCGTGTGGGAAAATGTTGCAGAGATATCACGTTCATCTTGCAAAAGGAAAATGAGTTTCTGGCACTCTTTTTAAGAAGTAGGAGTAACAGGTTTCATGAGGAGTTTGTCCTGTATCAGTTTAACAGCCTCATGAATGCCGTGACAGTGAGAAGGAAAATAGACTTGGAGCATCTTCCCGCAGTGCTAGTTAACAGGGTATATGAGCCTACACCTGCAGAGATAGTAGAGGTAGGACTAGGGACTTCTCTTTATGAAAAGACATTACTAATAATCCAGAGAATTACCCCAGTACATGCCAGCTCATTGCCAAATAGATGTAGGATGCTAAAGGATGTAAACACAGACTACAGGTGGAATGCAGCTTACATAAATGCATCTTTCCTTTTAATGATGAAATTCCACAGCTTGTGGTAGTTTGCAGAATATCATCATACTTTATAATAGGTGCTTACATGGGGCTGGATGGCAATAACAATTGGAATTTCCTGCCAGCAGGGATCAAAGGAAGCATTACAAGTGTTGGCATCTTTACTCTGAATTAGTTTCCTTGAGAGTCCTTTGTAGAGATTTTGGCTTGTGTCTGTTTGCCCCTCTCCCCTCAGTTCCCTGTGATAAACTAGCTGGATTCTTCCTCAGCCAGTGTTTCTTCAGAGGCAGAGAAGAGTTTGCTCTCGTTTTGCAAATCTTCCCATTCTGAATGTGACAGTCAGTGATAAAAATGCATATGAAAACTAGGTCCTTTTCAGAGAGGATGGAAAAGCTGTTACGCTGAAGGAAGGCCTCAGAAGTTATGGGGAAATTAAATAATGGGAGCAAGAGAACTTGAGTTAGTTTTCAGCTCTCACATGATACCCAGTTTGGCACTCCCTGTCTTGACAAAGGACACAACAGCAACATCCAAAATAATTCTTATCAGAGATAAATTGTAAACACTTGTGTTGATGAGCAGAGAAATGGCTGGTGGAGATTTCAGAGGGTTTTGGCTGTTCAAAGATGGGATTTGCCTGGTCTGTCAGTCAGACCCGCTCAGGTTTCCCAGAGGCAGCTGTGTAAGGTGAGTGTTGTGGTCCTGTTCCTACCGACCAAAGCTGCGTCATAATACACCTCCGTGATAAGCTACATGAGCACCTGATTTGAACAAAAAAAAGTTCCGGAGTATCTTTTCACACCATGAATTTCATAGTTGGGATTATATTTAAGATAAATTGACAGGTGGTAGGGCTCCTCCATGAGTTGTGTCTCCATTAAACTGACTTCTGCCCTTGGGGCTGTTAGTCCAGCTTCCCTCAAGGTAGACACAGTCTTCGTTCCAAGGAGAGAAAGGTGCTTGGCACGGTGTGGTTTTAACTGTAGTCGTCGTCGTCTTTTTTTTTTTTTTTTTTTTACTTTCCCTTGCTTGACATCGTGTTCCCCATGTCTCAGCGTTATAGAAGCCCCCAGCTGCATGGTCCATTCCCCCCCTGCCCGTACCCTGCTGTTGGTGGAGCTGGTACCCCTGCTCAGCTCTGCTCCCCGCAAGTCCCTGCAAAATTCATGAGAGGAAATCAGGGCTAATCCCATCAAATAACACAGTCCATACTGAAGTTAAGTAAATTCTAAATCAGTGGAAGTTTTTGTTAGTATACAATAAATGAAGTTGTATGCGCAGTTCAGACTACTCACTTTGGAGGTGGGGTGTCTGAATGGCCCGTCCTCTGAACACAGAAATTAATTCACTTGAGAATGTGGTCTAAGTTCTAGGTCACTTTGATAGACATGGATAGGAAAACTAGAGGAGCAAGTGTTGGTTGTTTTTTGTTGTTTTCTTTTAGCTTGAGATGCAGTTTGGGTACCACTGAGATCAGCTGGTATTTGAATTGGGAATTCAGCTTAGAAAACATTCTCTTCTGAAATTCAGGTGCATATAGTTCAGTTCTGAGCTTTGAGACTATTTAAAATAGATAGAAAAAATCGCTAAAATAATGAAGCAAGGTTCTAATCTTTCAAAGAATTACTATGAACATTTTAGTATGCATTAAAAGATAGAATAGTATTTAGATTTGAAATACGAGTGTTAAAATGTTTCAGGAACACATTGTAAGTGCTATCGTTTGACTTTTTTGATGGTGCATTCAAAGGGTACACACTTACCAAGAATGGAGTCCAAGACCACAGGAATGCAAACAGTAAAGTATTACTACAAGGGGATCTTTTGTTGTTTCTTTCTTGAGTGCTATTGGTAAACACTCAACTGCAGAAAAGTATTTTCTCCACGTTATCTGCATACATCATCGTCATCCTTAACTCTCAGAAGCCTATGAGCACTGATGTCATATTTGGAAAATCTGTAACTAGTAAAAGTTTCAATACTAGAATCGCTAGCTACTCCCAAAGAAAATGAAATGTGAAGGAGTGCTGAAATGAGCACGGGATAGCCTTTATGCAGGCACTTTCCTTTGTCTGCTCAAGCACGTCTGCCTTGGGGGTGTGCTGAAACCCACTGCCCACACCATCGCTGTGGAAGGACCCAGGATCCTGTTGGTGGTGAACAAAAGCTTACGGGGAAAGAAATATTTCTATCATCAGAAATAAATCATTTCAGCCTGATGGCATTGGCAAAGGGACAATAGGAGCAGAGGAAATGAGGAGGTGTTTAGGGGAGGCTGGATTGCGAAGCATGTGAAATATTAGTGCCGAGCTGGTGCCCACAGGTCTTCAGTGTTTGGGACTGCTGCTTTGGAATGGAACGAACATCGCTAGCAGTCTTCTCCATTTAAATAAGCCTTTAGTTGGTGTGTGTTCTTTCTTTCAGTGAAATGTAGGTTCCCTTTCTCTTTATGCTGAAGACCACCCCCACCAAAAAAAAAAGAGGAGAGGAGAGGCATCCCCTGCTTTTTATGCACAGCGCATTAATTTCAGTAGGGCTTGGGCATATCTTGGAATCAGGGCCATTAATCTCTACAGTAATAGTGTATCGCAGAGGTGTGGAGACTCAGAGCCCTGGAGTTGAATAGGGAAATTACGTTTTAGTCATAGTTGTTATGTGGTAGGATAAAGTGCTGTAAATTTAAATACTTGTCAGATTTGGAGCTATTCTCACATTTGTTTGGTGCTTTCAATATTAATGTTCTGAATAAAATAGTTTCTTAATTAAGGTAATGTATTGGCAATACCCTGATAACTTGATCTGTTCCGTCCTTCAGTCTCTTCACTGGGTTACATATGAGTTCATTTAATTTAGTTCATTTAATTTATTTTTTTTTCCTAAAATGCTGTTTAATACCAGCTACAGAAGTTCAGGGATATGCTGTAGCCTCCATACATTATGTAAAATTATCTTTTTTGTACTGTAATGGAGCTGAAGAGAGAACTGCGTTTGTACGTAGACTGCCAGAAATAAATGGTTGCATAAAATACGAGATCTTAAGCACTCAAACTGAGAAATTTCAAAAATTAAACAGTCCACCGAGCATGTAGAAAAGGTTGTGGATTATCCAAACAATTTAGCTAATCAGGAGTGAGGAAGGAATTTCTCACTGGAGAAATTAAAGTCTTTATGCACGGTCTTTCAGCTTTGTCTTGCGTTTAGAGTGAGGGAGATGTCCCAGCCTAGAACGTTGCTGATGCTGCGCTGAAAATCTCTCGGTCCCGGCTGTACTAAGGGATACAGCTCTTTTTGAACCCATGTTCACGCTGCAAGAGAGGAGGCTGTGTTCCAGCTACTCCTGCCATTTCGTACCGTCATGTCTGTAGCTAATCAGATGTACCTCAGACACCATCTGCAACTAGCAGATATATATTCTTTATACGTATCATAAGTTTGAGCAACTGGCACATTACTGAGCTGAACGCTGTTTTTCATTCCCTTTGTAGCTGTCATCGAGCCATCCAGGATCTGACTACCAAAACCGCTACCAAAGATGTTTGAACCTTTTATGCAAAATTAAAGAATTAAAAAATAATAATGAGCTGGGTGAAAAATGCCTCCTGGTTCTGTAGTATCATTCAAGGCGTTTTCTTCTAGCATTTTAATAGTAACCAGTACACGTTTGAGAGACTGTTGTAACTGTGTTTTGTTGCTGGGCCTGAACTGTCGAAGCGTGGAATGCTTTCTTGACGCTTGAGAAATGCATCAAACTGTTAAGCTTAAACTTTGTTTTTCTTTTTCTGATATTTTCCATAAGTGGATATATAAATATTAGGCCGGTGGATTGCTCCTCTCCATGCAAGCTTCAGAGCCTGGACTGTACATAGAAACCCGTTGGTGAGCGCCAAGAGTTGTTAGCAAACCAGCAGCTCCCCAGTAGCTGGGTGGAAGGT
Organism: Dromas ardeola; assembly: GCA_013398915.1. NCBI lineage: Eukaryota > Metazoa > Chordata > Aves > Charadriiformes > Dromadidae > Dromas > Dromas ardeola. The sequence continues at coordinate 212,541 of VYZM01005851.1, forward strand.
TTTGGCTGCGGAGCACTGATCGCAGTGGTGCAGGGTGTGTGACCATCAGTGGAGAGCTTCTCACAGCTAAGGTGATCCTGCAGTTACAACACTGGCTAACAACTTGCTCAAAAAGACAATGATTGCACTCCAGGGTTGCACCATGGATAGCCAAGGCTCGGTGTGAAACCAGGTGTGGAAGGAATTTCAAGGTTTCTTAATCATTTTTGGGTCTGTAGTATCTTGCAGATTTCAGAGGGAGCTTGTTGTTTAGATTGGCAGTTTGACCTGTGTCATACACTTAAATCAAACTAGCACAGTATGTTGCCAACCACACACAGCCTCTAGGCAGTCTAATTAAAGCTCTGGCATTCATTAAGAGAAAACCCTAGGTGTTATTTACCAAGATTAGGTTAGTATGGAGTTTGAAAAAACTGTGTGATAACTCGCAATACTGAATGTAGCAGTTATCTGCAGGAATTCCATACGTTTCTCTTAAATCCAGATACTGTACGGAATGGAATCCCTGCAAGAAGATGCATTTTTCATGTATTAGTGGCGGGTGAACTTCTTTCCATAAACATTATTTTTTTCCATAAAAGCTACATGCCAGCGGTTTGCTATATGCAGAGCTGGAGCACTTGCAGAGCACAGCTTAACAGTCTGGTGCAGAAAACTTGCTGCAGGTAGGAGCCACGGTGGTACTCGTTTGCCAGGCAGAAAGTTGAAAAGAGCTGGTCTCTCACCAGCCAGCATCACTGCAGAGCAGAGCATTGGTGAGAGCCCCTGGAAAGTTATCTCGACATTCTGCCTAAAGGTGGGATCTCCAGGAAGACCATTAACGTATTTCTGTTACTAAACATTGCCTTTGAAAAATACTACAGTCCCTCAGACAAGGTGAAACCCTCAAGTACTCCATCTACATGAGCCATGTGTGATATGGTGCGGCCCTGGCGGGCAGGGACTCGGTGGCCCAGGGTGCAAGCTGCAAGCAGGCAACTAGCCCCTGGGCTTCCGCAGGGACTGCAGACCCGGCAGGGGCTCCGTGCCTGGGGCAGTGGGTACAGGATCATTAACGCAAATGGTTCTTCCTAGCTGTTCGCTTCTTTTCTGAACAGTTACAACTGCAGTGTTGCTTTCAGTTAATAAGGCAGCCCTTCCATGTCTGATCTTTCACATCCTTGAAATCAAAAAGGAGGCTGTTGGTGTCATTAGGAAATGCCTCTTTAAAAGTCAAATCAAAAGTTCGGATATCCAGAGTCAGAGTGCGGTATTCAAAATGAATTTGATCGAAATTGGCCCTTGCCGCAGAGCAGCAGTGCTCTGTTGTGCCTGGTGAGTGGTGCCAAGGTCCTGACGGTTCAGTGTGCGGACATCGTCCGAGCCAAGGCATGGCGGACCGAGTCTTCAAGGGAGAGAATGAGCATGTAGGTTAAAACTGCCATATGACAGCCTCTGCAAATTAAAGCCAGTTGGGTTTCAGGCTCAGTAACAGTAGCTCTACAGTAGCCAGGTTCAGAGGAGGAGTATAAAACCATCTGTTTCAGGAAATGCTAAAAAAAGATCAAACTGATTTTTAAATGTACGCTTCTTTATAGAAGCATTTAATAAAGAAGTAACAGTGGTGTACATTGTGCCTTGGAGATCAAGTGATGAATAGAAGTGATTTGGTATCATGCTTTGTCTGTGAATTAATTGGCTGCCATTGCTGCTTGACCATTAGCCCAGGCCGGGTGGGAGCTGTGCCAGGCCGTGTGTCTCATCCTGTGCTGGAGGGACTCAGGGCTGCCCAGGGAGACGCTTCCAGCCCCGGCAGGCTGCCCACCGCCAGCAGCTAGGGTCCCCTCCGCGCCCAGGGGGCTGCTGCCTCTCATTGAGGTGCTTGCTATTAGCACCTTCTGGTGGTCCAGCCAGCTGCTCATTAACTGAGCCTCAGTGCATCAGCAGGTGGCTCTACTCTTTGTTTCTTTACTTTTGTGAAATGAATTCAAGCTGATAAGTGTGCTTGGTGGTGGGGAATGAGTTTCGCTACTCTTGCTTGTATCTGGGATGCTCGGGGAACTGGCTCCCCAGAGGGGAAGTTACCACGTGAAATACAGAGTGCTCTGTAATCTCTTTGCAACTGAATAGCATGTTGTCTTGAAGAGCTATTGGGGACTGTTAACAACTGGCTGGTATCCTGTGTTGTTCAGGACTAGAAAACAGTGTTTCTAACCTTTTTGACATTAATTGTCCTAGACAGATTGTCTCAGATATATTTGTGGATGCTGCAGTCACTCTTCTAATTGTGGTGAGTAAACACGGTCTGTTGCTTGGTTTTTCTCTTTTCCTCCCAAGTAATCAGATGGATAGATGGATTTTACAAAAACAGCTCAATTCATGTTGCTTAAAATTTCGGTCCAAATATACCAGTGCTTTCTAAATCTAGAAGTAGGCAGATGGGACTGTGACAGGCACTAGCTCTGCCCCCACCCCAACAGAGGGCTCTCCAGCACTGGATCGACAGCTGCTGATTCGGCACCTAAGGGAATGAGAAAAAAGTATCCAACTGCATTGAGGGCTCAGCAAAAGTCATCTTTGAGTCATTTATGAACTGGGAGTACCAGAATTAAAATCCTGTTGATGTCTTTGTTACGGGTCAGGCTATTGATGGGGAAGATTTTCTTTTGCAAAGACAGGAAGGAGAGAGGTGTCTCTTTTCACGCCCCTCCCCTGTTCTCAGGAGTTAGCTCAGGCTGGGAGACACCTCTGGAGCTCACGGCCCAGTGACCGGCTCAGAGGGGGCCATCCTCAGCATTAGATTGTCTTTGGAATCGGTGAGGCGGCAGATAAGCTCCCACACTTACTAATGAGCTGCGAAATTCCAAACGACACCAGGAATGAAGATGTCTCTATTATGTCAGACAGCGATTTCGCACATTTAGGTAAAACTCCCTGTTCACACACTCGTTTTCTGAAGGATTTTCTATTTCCATTTCTGGAGTGGATTCGTGTTACTAGGTTTTATGGTAGTTGTATTCTGGTTTGGGGAACACAGGAAACCCACTGCTGACTACTACTTTGGTAGTTAATTTTTCGAGTGAGATTGGCATGGCACAGTGTCTTGCAGTTCTGCTGACTCTCCTGAGGGAGAATGGAAGGTGCTTTTGCTCCTTCTCCATGAGTAAGGCTCTCTCCAGAGCTACCTGACTGCCACAAAGGAGGGGGAACAAAAAGCCTCCGTTCTTGAAGCAATTGCTATTCAAGAACTTGCTGCAGGCCTGGTTATAGCAGACTTTTGGGGTGCTGTGCTTAATGAGTGACCTTCTGCTAAAAGGAGCGTGGGTCTGTCACACAGCTGGGTTTTCATAGCTCAGTCAGTTGCTTTTCCTCTGAACACCCCTGTCTCTTCCTCCCCCTCTGCTTTCTCTGAAACTGTTGGAGTCCTCATGCAAAGCAGGGATCCTTTTGCAATTTAGCATTGTCATCAATTAAAAAAACCCTGTGGAAGCAGGCGTTGCACGTTGCCTGCTCTAAGGTGACCCTGCTCTGGTGGGGGGGTTGGACTGGATGATCTCCAGAGGTCCCTGCCAACCCTATGATTCTGTGATTCTGTCACATTGTTTATGCCTGTTTCCCCTATGCTGATCAGGCTCGTTGTGGGAAGCTGCCCTGAGGTTTGGCTGTGCAGCACCTGTGCTGGAGCTTGATCCCAGCAAACTATGAATTATTGAGCGCTCCGCTGCAATCAGGAGGAAAATGAAGTGCCGCTCTCCTCAGCATTAGAAGCTTTAACCCAGTTTCTTACTGTGAGATACCATTTCTTATTAGATTGTTGTCTTATAAAGGTGTGTAGAATGCAGTGATCCTTCAGATCCATGCAGTTTCCTTAAGAAATAATTTAAACACTTTTTAAACTCTCCTTCTAATGCTAGAAAGAAAACTTCCTATACGTTTTGACAGTTTATAATCCTTAGGAGGTAATATTGTATTGAGACTCTCATTCTGTGCTGTATTAGACGGCCTGACTGGATCTCTCACCGTTCAAGCAATTGCTGAAAAGTCACAAACATTTTTACCTGTCAGGTCACTTACTCAAAACCCCCAGTTCACAGGGACTAGAAGCCTGTTGCAACCTGGGCACTGCTTAGACTTGTACAAAAAAGGTATGAAAAGGTATTAGAAACCAGAGCGATTGTCCAGCACCATAAGCTGATTTGGTTTACATGGAAATGGAAAATTAAATACATTAAGCATGTTTAATCGGATGCATCTAATGAAGATGCAGAGTAGCTAATACTCTCTGTGCGTGGTAATTCCCTGTGTGTATATTTCTCTACTGTTCTGATTTAGAAGCTGACAGAGGCTTTTCCCTTTCTCTTTCTTGGTGATACTTTCGGAAATCTTAATTTCAGTAAGGAGTTCTGTGGGTATTGTAGTGATCAGAAGCCCTGTAGAAGAGACCACCCTGGCCTCCCCAGGGGACAGGGGATAACTGATGTTACAGCCAGCACTGAAATCGGGCACCATTGCAGAAGAGGAGGTAAAGCAAAAGAAATGGCTTGATAAAGAAGTCGGTAGGAGTCTAGCAGAAATATGACGTGGACAGACATGATGCAGTCAAGTATGATGTCTGCCAACAGAAATTAACCTATTAAACTCCCCTGAACAAACCGGAGCTGCCACAGGGATGTTGCAGTAGGTCAGTGATTACAGTCTTTGGGCAATCACAGATTCCATTGAAACTGTGAACCATGGAACTGCAGCTCACAGATTTTGTAGCTCTCGATCTTACTGACCTTGAGCAGACGGCTGTGAATTGTTGTGCTTTGGGTTTCCACCTCTGGGGTCAAGGGGCTGCGCTGTGGGAGATGCGCGTTCCCCTGCTGCCGTCCCCTTTCTCCAGGCAGCGTCCGGCCGGAATCTGTGTGGGCTGTGCCTGTGGGCACACGCTCCCGGGAGTGCAGGCTCCAACCTAAGGTAACTCTGGCTCAGACATAGTCTTAGCAAGGTTTTGTATTCATAACATTTAGACAAGTATCTACCCCCCTTCCCATTTCCGAGGGTAAAGAAAAAGAATTACTTGACATTTTGTGTTAATCTGCTTTTGTGCAGTACCTTGACTGTTAAACACGTATTCTCCAGTGTTCTTTGTCTATACCTTCTTTGCCAGTAACTTCTAAAGCAGTCTTCTCTTTGAAGGGAATATTTATGCTAAGTGATGGTTGAATGACTGTCTGCTGTAACACACAAACAGGCAAATCCACTTCAGCGCTGCTCTTTGCATTAATGCAGCCAGCTGAAGCAGCCCACACCTTTGAAACAGAGAAGGTCTTACATGGGTCGCCTGCAATCCCTGTCTGCGCTGGGGGAGTACAGCGACATTCAGATAGTGGACTTTCTCTTTTCTTCTTTTTAGCCTATAAATAACATTAAAGTATTTTTTTTAGCAGGGAAGAATGAGGCCAGGGCACCCACATATGCATTGGCAGCTGCACTGGCTATTGTAGCTTCAAGAAAATGCCTTGCAGGATTAATGTGTTTTACCGCTAGGTAAGGTCAGTGGTGTTCTTCCTGCTCTGCGGTGTGTCTCACTCAGTTTCTCCCTCTCTATCTCTCTGCTGAAAGTTAATTGTGGTTGGACATATCCTGTTTAAAAAAAAAACAAGAAACATAGTTGGAAGGGGAGAAATAATACTGGGCTTAAGAGTTTAAAACACATTGATTTTTAATGTAACCAAATACATGCTTGAACCCGTTTTTTGATGAATCTTGACACTCAGAATTAGCAAAACATAAATTTCAAGGACCATCCTCTCTGTATTTTGCTCCATCGATTTGGTTCTCTGAAATACAAGCAATTTGTGCAATGTGGAGGGTCTATGTTATTGTGAGGATTGCATTTTACATGTAGCTCTTTTTAAACTGTATGTCTACTTTTTGAAAAAAAATCTGTGCATCAGCTACTCTCTGTCACTCTGTCTCGCCACGTGTTCCAGGTTACTGAGGATTACCAGTCTTGAGTTTCTTCGGCTTCCTTATGAGTAAACCTGATTTCTAGATTAAATGGCCGCTCTGTTACCGGAGGTAATTACCTGAAAGATTAAATAGCTTGTGTCTAGAGAGTGGTGTTGATGTCTTGGCAGCCATGGTAGTATTTCAGCTAGAGGCTTGCTGCACAGTACTATAAGCCTTATTGCTATTAATTCAGTTGCTGAAAAATTAGCAAACAGTATTTATATCACATTTTATAGAAAGGGCAGTAAATTGCATTAGATACTTTGTTATGCAGTGGAGAAGCAACACTTAATTATTCAAGTGGATATCAGTGGATATTTTGACTGAAACCCCATCTGCTAATGCAGAAATTGGTTCTATTTTTAACAACACGAGATGCTCTTCTGCAATTATTCAGCAGAGTTGCTTCTGAGCGGGTATTTTCATGCACTACTTCTGACTGTCTCCTGGGTGAGGTTTGTGTGTGATCTTCTCTGTATATTCTTTGTTGTCGTACAACAAAGCTGAGCTGTCTCCAGCTAATCAATGACAGTTTTCATTAAAAATGTGTGGAAAACTTCCAGTTAGGAGGCAGAAAACAGCTAGGTGCTTTGAGAAAAGTTTTGTTGTCTCCTTTGAGGCCAGGAGTGCATATGGGTCAGCGCGGTGGGAAGGCAGGGCCTGTCGCTGCCGCGCTGTGCCTGGACTCCGGCACGGGACAGGATGGAGCTGGGGCAGCAGTGCTGGAAGATGGAGAGAGCTCTTGGTGGGATTCGCTATGTACCTCCGGCTGTCTTCTTGTGACTGCCAGACATTCGTCCAAGTGAACTGGGCTAATGGGCAGCGCTGTACCATGTTGGGTTCTCGGGGGTGGCAGCGCCGGAGGGGCAGTGAGGGGGGCGGCATCGTGGGCCTGGGGCCAGCGCGGCAGAGGCTGCCCGGGGGTTCCTCACCCTCCGCTGAGGAACACCCTGCCTTTGCCATTGGGTTTCCAAGCTACTGATTAAAAGTAATGGCAGCTTAGGAATTTCTCTACGAGCCAATTCCCAGAGCGACAAGTTTTACCGTAGCAGTGGTTCAGGCTGGTGTGTTGTGTTCTGCTCCTGGCACTGCCGTGCAGCCCCGGGCCTTCGGAGTGGCATGGGCCCAGCGGGGCTGGGCAGGGCATGGGGACGGTGGCAGTGGCTGCCATCCCTACGGGCTGGTGGCGGCCCGGCATGGCTCGGTGCAGCTGAGGCTCACCAGCAGTTTGGGGAGGTGACTGTACCCGTGTGGGCTCGATGTGACCCAGGTGGGAGCTCATTGTCCCTTCGGGCAGTTATTGATGCTAAAGACTGGGCAGAGCCTGTACGGTAAATTGAGAGTAAGAATGAATTAGTGTGTATTGTGATGGATGCATTATTACAGTAAGACCTAGAAATGTGCTAACCTGAGTTAGACCAAAGCTTCCTTAATTGATTGTTGTGAATTTTTTAGAACATGCTTTAAGTTGACTCAGACATGTGAAATTTTCTAATTTTTCTTTAAAAAAAAAAAAAAAACAAAAACAAAAAACAAACTGGAAAGAGGTGGGCACACAAAAGGACTCGCTTTCTGAATATTCAGCAGTATAAAAGCTTAAACCACTGTGAGGGAAAAGAATAATATGATAATTCTGGAGCATTATAGGATTATCAATAATCCCTCTGCTATGGTGGCTTCTGCAAAGGTTCACACTCTTAGTACGGATTTAGAGCAGGCCAGTCCTAAAACTACCCGTACAATTGCTGAGCAAGAGACAGAACAAGGTTCCCTGTAAAAACTGGTCATGGTTACTGATCAGTTGGTGGGGTCTGCTATGAGAGCAAAAGGTGTGCTCACTGGATAAACTTGAAATGCGTTTATTTCCCAAAACTGCAAACCCAAGCGGTTAAGCCAGGAAACCAAGCTTGTGTTCTGACAGTGAGGGCAGTGGCAGGAGGAGCACACCACCCATCGTTTTTAAGTCCATCTGTTGTTGTTATCAGTTTTTCTAAATATTTCTGCAGTCCCTGCCAATTTTTCACTTTCCGGTGTGTGAGCGAGGCCTTTGCTGGCCGGGCTGTGGAGCGGGGCTGAGTCCTGGTGGGCTGGTCGCCCTTCGGGCTGCTCCTAGCAGAACCTGAACCAGAGTCGTCTTAAACTTGTCAGACTGCTACTGAGCAGAGAGTGATTACAAATACGGAGAACGTAGTAATGTAGATTATCCATGTCTGTGACCTGAAAAACTGAGGGAAATACACAGTGTGGTGTTTCTTAGACTTAGCATCCACCTCTGCTTTCCTTGAATGAAAATGGTACAGACAACCAGGCTGATTTGCAATTAGCAGAACACAATCCATGTGAAAACATGTCTGGTGAATAAATTAATATCTTTTAGAAATAACTTTCCTTTAAGGATGGATCTGTTATGAATAGGTGGCAAACAGTTGCCTGACTGCAGAGCAGTAAGCTATGAAGGAACTTATCTTGTTTTTCCTTCCCCAGAAGAATAAATTGTCTCACCACCCGGCAGTTTCCCGGATCATACAGGGCATGCTTGCTATGCTTGGCCAAGGTGTAAAACAGAACCCAATTCTTGACGTGTTTTCCCGAGGGCTCGTTCACAGGTGGGAGCTGCGCGGGGTCCGTCCTGCCTGTCGTGCTGTGTGGATTTGTGGAGGAGGGCAGGAGGGAGGCTCCTGCTTCCCAGAAGAAACTCGCTGTCCGTCCCAGCAGGGAGGGACGGACCAGAAGCATCGTGGTGTCTGTCAGCCATGGTTCCACTGCGTCCGCTCCTTCTGCGTTCCTCGGGGCACCCTCACTGTAGCCGGGCACCGCAGATGGCACGGGCCGGGTGGGAGGTGTTCCGTGTGCCTCACCTGGGACACTGCAGTGCCCAAGGCTTCCGTGGGGCAGGTCTGGAGCTTGTCTGCAGTTAACTTGTCATCGGAGTCTGAGCAACCTCCCGGGCAGGTTACAGGGGAAGAGACTTTGAGGTTACACCTTGCCTGGAGCTCTAGAAGAGGCGTAAAGCGTGTCGTTCACCCAGCAGTCTTCCTGCTGGAAGAAAATGTGAAATGTTTTTCTGTTCCAGACTCTGTTAGGGTTTTGTTTGTTTGTTTTTTTGAAAACAAACTTCCTAGACTATTGCCAAAAGATGTATTTTGCTTTTTGGTTTTATTATTCTCCAGCAAACAAGGCTCTCGCTTCAGACGTGTTCCTGACGGGGTCAGCGGTGGAGCATTTTTAGCAGACTTGGTAGCTCTTCTGCAGCGCCTTCATGCCTGGCTTGCTCAGAGCTGCGGTTGCTTTCTCAAACATGCATTCGGGGCTCCTGCCAAGACACCCAGGGTGCTCCTGCCTCGTATTACAAGGTCCTGCTTTGTCAGGGCAGATTCAGCCTGGCAGGGCTGGAGCTGGTCCCCGCTAACGTGACTCTGGGTACGGCATGTTCGGCTGGCGGCAGGGGCTCGGCTGCGTGTGTCCCTGCCTGCCCAGCCGGCATGGAGGGCTCGCCGCCTGCTGCCGAAACTGTACGTCTGTGGCTTTCTCCTTTCTGGGGTGTCAGCCGTGCTGGGGTTGTGCATGTGGCTGCTCCGCTGAGCAGAGACCTGGGTTACCCCTGAATGCCCAGGCTCAGTGTTTTTGCTGGCTTTTTAACAGTCTGCCTGCGAGCTGCTGCCTATTGCGATGGCGAAGGGGTGAGATTGAGTATCCTCTGTCTGTTGTCTCATGAGGCTGGATTAGATTTCTCTTTTCTGCTGTTGCTCTGTAGCAAGCAATGTTTGTTGGCCCAGCTTGGGCTCACTCTTAAAAGAAGGAAAACAGGGAAAACTGCTTGCACTGCTGAGGCACTGCTTGTCTTTTAGGTGTTTGATCTGTTCTTGCTCTGGGGGTGAAGATTTTGTGTTGGGACATTCCTTGTGAACGCAAAGAATCTGTGGTTTGAATGGTTTAGTGCTTAGAAAGGATTTCCAATACCAGAAGTCCATGTCTTTTGGGCTATGGTTAGAGCTTCTCCAGTTACGATGATTCCTTCCAGGGAGCTTTGAGGTCAGGCTTCCTCGTGGTAGTCCTCCACAAAGCGTTACGGAATTTGTCCGAAACAGCACCGAATGTAGAGAATTAGTCAGAAGAGGAAACGTGGCTAAGATCAACTTTTAGTAATGTTTAGAATCTCTTTAGCATTTAATGATTGTGTTTCATCAGGACAGTAAGGCAGTTGTAGGAAACTCCCTGTTCTTCAAGACAGAAATGCACTTGTTTGAAAGTCTGCCTGCATATCCTAGTCTCACTAGATATATTTTGGTTGACTCTAAAATTGGGTGCTTCATTAAGAAAACAGTGGTGAACCCCATAGCAGTTCCCTTCCCACAGTCTAGAGGAAATTTCATCAATCCTGGGACTGCTGGGAGCATTAGCACTGATTTTTATCTCCGCGTTCACGCTGTGGTGCGGTGCCTGGCTACCTGTCTGCCTTCTCATGTGAATGCGGGTGCTTTGCGGTCTGGTGGGTCCCTGCGGGCTGCGGCTGCGAGTTGATGGTGCTCCGCAGGGATGGCAGCGGGAGAATGGCACAGTGTTCAGCCCGTGTACGCTCATTCCCGGAGGACAGAGCTGCATTGTTGGGACAAAGAAAAGTGAAAATACTAAAAGCATTCAAACTACTTTCATTTTATTTGGGGAGCCTTTTTCTTTTGTGGAGCTCTGCTAAGTGCCAGACCAGCCTGTAGAGCCACTGAGAGGTGAGCTGAGAGTGGAGAGAAAATCTTGGCTTGTATAGGTTTTGCTTTTTTGCAATTTACGTGGAAGGGGGTTAATATTTTTATATGAGACGTTATAAAAGCTGGTCTAAGATGCCTGGAGAACTCGTACAAAAGATAAGTGACGGCTGATCTATTTAAAAGGAGAAAATATTTTTAGGCAATCTGTTTTCAGCTTTCTTTGTGGTACATATTCTGTTTCAGTGACTAATCCTTTGGGTTTTAAAAATTCAGCTTTCTTGTGTTGTCCGTTTAGCTGCAAGTATCTGGGTCTTCAATACCTCTCCAACAAAGCCAGGAAAGATCAGATTTTCTGCTATTCATATTCCTACAGTTTAAGGAACTGTGGGTTAAAGGGAAGAGGTTTTTGTAGCGGAAAGGACATGTTATGTGTGTTCTTCTATAAGCTGTCAGTGGAAAAAATAGCACAGGGCCACATGTTTAAAAAACTTTTTTGTAGGTCATCTGCAAGGAAGAATTATGTATTTGTTGTTGAAAACAATTTGGAGTTGTGGGAGTTTCTTTTATTGTAAGACAGAATAGCGGGTGCTTGGGTTTTTCTGGGTTGTTTGGTTTTTTGTGGTTTT
>VYZM01005851.1:245553-263562 GCA_013398915.1 Dromas ardeola
AGCGGGCCGGGCCGGGGGGGGCGTGTGGCGGTGCCGCCGGGCCCGTCCTGCCGCCAGCCGCGGCGGGGACCGCGCCGGAGTGGGCGTTTCGCGGTTCGTCCCCGCTGAAATGGCGTTTTACTGTTCTTGTGCTAAGAAAGGTGTTTGGTCGGCAGCCGGTGCCTCCCCCGGCCCGGGCAGGGCTCCCGCAGCCGCGGGGCGGGCACAGGGCTCCCGGAGGCTCCCGGCCTCCTCTGGAGCACCGACCCTAGTACATCCCCTGTGTTCCGATGGGTTTCGTTACCGCTCGCTTTCCTACGAGCAGACGGACCAGCACTGGGAGTAACTCGGTTCCTGGGTACTTGGTCCGTGTGGCTTTTGCTTTTTCCCAGTCACCTTCTCTGTCTCTCCACTCGCCGGCTGATGGAGCTACTGGCCTTACACCAAAACTCCTGAGAACTCAGCCTGCTGAACTTGGGTGCCCTGTCTTGCTTTGTGCTTGATGGTTTGGTTGTTTGAGGCCATTAAGTTGGCTTAAGTATGAGGGGTTTTGCTTTTTTCTCAGCTTTTACTAGATGTCTGTAAAGCACATGGAGCTCAGTTGGTTGATACTGTACCCTGCACAGCTAAAAAAAGGTGCATTTTTGCAGAATTACATCCACTTGTCGAGTTGGTTGGCACAAGGAAGGAGAGGTTTTGTATTAGTGAAGCTGGTGATCAGCGCTTACGTTTCTCTCTCTCCCTGCCCAGATCGAGCGATTGGAAGTCAGCAGCCTCGCACAGACCTCCAGTGCAGTGGCCTCGAGCACCGATGGCAGCATCAACGCGGACTCTGTTGATGGGACCCCAGATCCCCAGCGGACAAAAGTGGCTATCACACACCTGCAACAGAAGATACTGAAGTTGACTGAGCAGATCAAAATCGAACAAACGGCCCGTGATGACAATGTGGCAGAGTATCTGAAACTGGCCAACAACGCAGACAAGCAACAGAGTGCCCGCATTAAGCAAGTGTTTGAGAAGAAAAATCAAAAGTCAGCCCAGACCATCTTGCAGCTGCAGAAGAAACTAGAACACTACCATCGAAAGCTGCGAGAGATTGAGCAGAATGGGATCCCTCGGCAGCCAAAGGATGTCTTCAGGGATATGCATCAGGGTTTGAAAGATGTTGGAGCAAAAGTCACTGGCTTCAGTGAGGGAGTAGTCGACAGTGTAAAAGGTGGGCTTTCCAGTTTCTCCCAAGCCACGCATTCAGCAGCAGGAGCTGTGGTTTCCAAGCCCCGGGAGATTGCCTCCCTCATAAGGAACAAGTTTGGGAGCGCAGACAACATTGCCAATCTGAAAGACTCCTTAGAAGAAGGCCAGGAAGATGGAACGGGGGGCAAGGCTCTAGGTGTTATTCAGAACTTTCAGTCGAGCCCAAAATATGGCAGTGAAGAGGATTGCTCCAGTGCCACGTCGGGCTCAGTGGGAGCCAACAGCACAACAGGGGGCCCTGTGGGAGCTTCTAGCTCCAAAACAAATACTCTGGATATGCAGAGCTCAGGGTTTGATGCAATACTGCATGAGATTCAAGAAATTCGAGAGACACAGGCAAGACTGGAAGAATCATTTGAGGACCTTAAGGTTCGCTATCAGAGGGATTACTCATTAATAATGCAGACTCTGCAGGAGGAGCGGTACAGGTACGTACTTTTGTACTTTGTTTCGGAATTCAATACTGTGGATTGCAGAGCACCAGAGTCCTGGATAGTACGACTCAGCAGCTGTTCCCAGCAGCCTGATTCAGATGGGAAGTTCTGCGGTCTTCTCAGGATTTCGCCCTTCCAGCTTTTGTCTTTTTGGTATCTATTGTTATCTTGCTGCTCATCTCCCTTTCTGTACAAGAAAGAAATAGCAAGGAAAAGGGCTTATTTCATAGTGTTTCCAAGATAAAAACTCAAGACAAAGAGGTTTAGAAAGGTGTCCCCAAAAGACCAGGAGTACACTGATGCAGTTACTGTGATCCAGACAGTGCTTTGCCCTCCAAAATCCTGCAAAGGTTTGGGTCAGGGCAAGAGATGGGGCACTAGATGTGGACAGTATCTCGACCCTGCCTTCTGCGGCACTCAGACCCATGTCTACCAGAGAAAGAAATATCCAGCTTTCTCAGGACTCTCCAAAAAGACACGATCTTGCTCCTGTGCCAAAACTAGGATATCCCCTTCCCTTTTCCGCTCAGCCCCACAGTGTCAGGGTTCAATGAAATGAAGTGAAATTAAATGTCCAATATCGGCAGTGCCCTTGTCATGGAGGTCCTGTGGCTCTGGAAGTGGGTAGCCCATGTTTCCATCAGCCTTCCTGGAAGGAGTGGAAGGGTGCAGGAGCCGCTGCAGTACTGCCAGGCCCTGCTGAGGCCACAGGGGAGAGGTGACAGCACGGTATGGCAGCCACCTCCTCCCACCACCCTGGGGCTGCCCCCACCTCCCCTGGGAAAGCAACCCATGGAGAGGCGCTGAGGGAACCTTCCCTGAAAGAGAGCTCTCAGCAGCCTGCCCTGCCTTATCCAGCAGTGTCTGGTGTCCCTGTCCTCCCCGTCCCAAGCTGGGAGCGAGGGCTTGTCCCCCGGCTCAGGAGAGAAGACTTACCAGCTGCCCTTCAGCCGTTCAGGGCATGGCAGTCTAAATAAAACTCTTAAACTGTGCTTTTTTAACTTTAAATAACAAATGCAAGGAGCCGAACTCCTCGTTCTGATGGAGGACAGCAGGCTTTTGTAATGAGGCTGCTTGTGGCCTTGGTCACGTCACCCACGTGAAGCACAACCCTGAGCTCGGCGGAGCTGCTGGCGTGGGGAGCGTCTGTCTGAGGCACTGCTCGCCGCGGTGGTTTGCACAGAGTGACGTGCAGGTGCCCTACAGCTCTTCAGACATGCTGGTGCCAGGTCATTGGAAAAACATTTGAAAAGGCTTAGCCTGGTAGGATCTTGTAGAGACAGCAAGCTTTCTGTGTGCTTTGCAAAGCTTGGGCAGACAAAGCCAGGCCAGCGACACTCTCTAGTCCTGCTTTGCAACAATCAGCGATTTGACTGAAACCAGCGCCCAGCGCAGCAACTTTGGTTCCTGGTGCCTCATTGTCATGAATTCACATAACGAAGCGATGCGGAGTCTGGTCTTCCGCTCCCCAGCAGAGAGGGGTCCTGTTGTCTGCTGCTGTGTGGGTTGTTGTTTCACAAGCACAGCGGCGGCCATTCACGGTGGAACGCTGTATGCGAGCACAGCACAGCTGAAGGAGCGGCCTGAAAGTACAACAGAGGACCATGGGGACTGATGGACGTTGTTAGCTAAAGTGTCTAGTTATTCCCTGAAACCATTTATCAAGGTTCACATTAGCTCCTCATGCTGGTGGAGTATGAAGTCCTACCTGTCAGGTGCGCTAGCCAAGGCAGCCTGCAGCGAAAAGCTCCCGGGAGAATCTCTATTTGGCCGATAAGTGCTTAAAAATATAGTAATTTAGACCTGCCATTTGGAATGTTGATGCAAATTAATTAAAGGTGTGACCTTTACGCAGGAGCAGTTACACCACACGCAATGCCCTTGTCTTTGTAGGCTTTCCAGGGTGGGCAGGTAGCTGCACCGTCTGCAAGGAGCTCGTGGGCTGATCACAGATTAATGCCTTATTGTACAAATCTAGATTCTTGTTGGATAGCTTTTGTGTTTTAGAACATCGTGAAGATAAAAGCCAACATCACCGTGAGAACGGGAGGGTTACGTGGTGTGTTTAGGGCAGAGAGGGCCAGCACCTCTTCCCCTGGCTGGGAACCCCTCTCCTTCCTCTGCGCTCTTCAGGAAAAAGATGGGAATGGAGGCTGTGGTTTGGAGCTGGGAGGCTGGGGATTCAAATTAATCATAAGTGGCTTTCAAAGCTATAAATACCGCATAACTTTGCTCTATTTCTGTGAAGCTTTTGAAAACAAGGACTGAGTTCTCTTATAGCTTGAAATATGAAGTATTTTGGAGAAGTCTTTGCTCATAGGGCAACATTGAGTGTGTCTGTTGTACCTGGAAGCTGGAACAAAGCAGGTGCCATGACATTTTTCTCACTCGATCTTTGCCCATTTCCTCTATTTAGATGTTCTCCTTTTTTGCAGCTTCTGATCTTTTTTTCTTGTATGTTGGTGCAGTTTCTGTTTTATCAGCCATGGCTTCCCTCGCAGGTTTTCCATCACCTCCTCCATCTCCTCCCTCCCTCTCCCTGCGTCCAGACCTTGCCTATCCATCCGCGTAGCTGCTCCTGTGCACTGCGGGACAGGGGCTGGCTGGTGCGGTCGCTCCGGTTCTGCTGCCGGTGTTGCAGTGCCCGGTGATGTGGGCAGTGGCAGTGCTGCGGTGCCCGGCGTTGCGGTGCCTGGTGCTGCGAGGTGGGCAGTGGCGGTGTGGGCGGTGGCAGTGCTGTGGTGCTGGCTGGCAGCACGTGCGGGTCCGAGCTCCGTGCCGCGCCGCCGGGGCTGACTCATCCAGGAAGGAAGATTCTGGCGGCGCCTTGGCCTCATTGTGTTTCTTCTGCACCGGGAGCAGGCGCCCAAATAGCCTCTGCTTATCTCATCGGCTGGAAGGTGGCGGTTGTTTACTGATAGGAGCGGGGACTTTCTGTGCTATCGAGACTGAAATAAAGTTCCTGCTGAGTATTTTCATCTTGCGTGTCCCTTCAGGAACCTGTTTGTACGCGGTGAAATCATGAGCTCACATACTTGGCGTGTGGCCAGTCCGAGGGTTTGGGTTTCTTCCCAAGCCTGGCATCCTTGGAAAGGGCATTGAGGTCTCCCACACTCCTGTCAGGAGAAATCTGTCGGACGGAGCGCTGGACGCTGGTGCTTTCATTTACCTGATTTTTGCTGTAGTCTCGGACTCCACTCTGTTCTTATGATTGATTATTATAAACCAGACCAAACGCGCTGAAGCTGTGAGGTGCTAAGGGCTGCAGAGGCCGCCCTGGAGTGTGGGGGGGCCGGGGGGCCCTGGCCCGGCTGTGGGAGCGCAGGAACCTGCTGCAAAGCTCCCGCCTTCCGCAGGGCTGCTCCGGAGCTGGAGGCTCGGCGTGGTGCAGGGGCCAGCCCTGGCCCTCCTCTGCCGCCTAGACAGGAGACGTGCAGTATATTGCAATAGATAATTGCTTTTAGCTATCACTCCACTATTGAAAGCGGTGTGTTCAGCAGCATAAAAATGAAGATCAGATGAGATTTTGTATGATGTAGTTATAAAAAAAAAAAAAAAAGGTCCATCTTGAGAGATGCCTGAAGAGCGGTATCAGACTCCATTCACCCTGTATTGAGAAGGTCTTTTAGCATCAGTTTGGTCAGAGTTTCTTTACCGGGCAGAGCACTTACTGAGTGCAGATAAAATGTCTTTATCATCATGACTCTCCCTTACACAGGCTGTATTAGCCATGTATTTTGCAGCTGTTACTTTGAAATGCCGTAAAGCCCTTAAAAAAGTGAGATGGTCGTACTTGTGTTTCTTAGCCTTTTTCAGATCAGTTCCCTGATTCCCAAACAGCGAGGCCCAGAAAAGGTGTGGAAATCTGGCCTGGCTTCTTTCAGTGACGTGTTCCCATATCCCCTGCTTTAGCCGAGCTCCCCAGCAGTGTCCCAGCTCCGATGAGGAGATGCTCATGACAGTCAGCACTAGTCTGTTATACAGAAAACTTCCTGTGCTGCAGCTTGTTAATCTAGAGGCTAGTAATTTTAAGGGGAAATGTCACATTTTAGCTAGTGAAAAAATAATTCTTGGGCTCTAATGAGGCATTTTCTGTACCTGGAATAAAGTGGGATATGATCATTCAAGGCACTGCTGTATTCACAGACAAGAGAATCTGTTGCGTAGACACTGGTGCTTGCACGTTAGAGAGGGAAGTGCAAGTATAATCTTAACCCTCTTGACAGGTGCCCTATCCCTTTTATTTTTGTAGTACCTCTGGGTTAAATGTGAGCCATCCTTCAACAGGAAAACCCTGGCTTCGGGCCCTCTACGTCACATGAACCCCTCAGCTTTTCAAATTTGAACACCAGTAGAAAACAGCAGGGAAAGAAAAATATTTTCTAAATTGTAGATAATGGGGCAAAGGGTGAGGAGGAGATAAATGGAGGAAGTGTAATTTCAAAAATAAGTCAGGGTAGGTTGTTTGTTTGTTTGTTTGTTTGTTTTTTTAATAACCCAATTCCAGCAGTTGCCTGATGCACCAGTTTCTGAGTGTGCAGATGATTCTTGGGTGCAAACTGCAAAAGCGGCGGGGTCGAGCAGGGAGACAGAGGGTGGTTGAGAGCGAGCCGTCAGCCCGGCGGTCAGGGCAGGGAGGATGGGAGCCAGCCCTTCTGCTAATCGTGTTATGCCTAAACTCTTAACTATACGGATTTGCAGGGTTTCCTTATGTTTCCTGTAGATTGAGGTAGGTTTGAAGTTATTAAAATACAATTGTTTCTTGTTGGAGAACAGGATTTAAGCTGCCTGGCAACAGCTGTTTCATGAAGGGCGTTTGTGTGGGAGGAGGTTAAAAGGCATAATCATGGTATTTTCAGAAATGCTTAAGTCCCTTTTTGTGTAACAAACCCACTGGAGAATTTTGTAATATATTAACAAACTGAATATATTTCAAGTAATTTAGGCTGCCTTTGGGACTTAGAGCGGGTTTAGTTGTGATTTCTTGGTTGTCGGCAAGTTGGTTTGTTTTTAAGTTGGGTGGGAACAAATGGCAATATTAATTATCTGGGCTCCTTCATTAGCCCATCTTCACATGGCTATTCCCTTGTCTGCAGCTTGTTGTTCCTGGGAAACCAGTTCTCTCCGCGTCCTGCCTGGTTGCGCAGCTCCTGTGGCACCTCTCCGGGCTGAGCACCGGCCGCGGTGGTTGTCCCAGTCTCGCTGAGGGTTGACCACATGTGTTTCAATGTTGGACGTTGTCGTGCTGCGTCTGGCTCCTTCTTAGTTTAAAGCAATACTCCATTGGGAATGTAAATGAAAATTCTCTTCAGACTTTTCAATTAAAAACAAGACCTCAAGACTGTTTTTAAAGGCTAGCTCATGCCTACAAGTTCTGAATATTTAGCTTGTGAAGAACCAAAAATCTTGGAAAAAAAAAAATAAAATGGAAGCAAGATTTTTATCTTAGTTTCAGAACTTGTGATCAAATTCTTTGTTTATTCATTTTATGTGTGTGTGTATAAATTAAATTCAGAGGGAGTCAGAGGGGAACTGAAATTAAAACAAGGAATTATCTCTGTGTTTAATTCCTTAGAAATTTCTCAGTTATTAGTACCAAGGGTCAGATGATAAGAGCTATACGCTAAGCTTTTTCCATGCTGTTAGGATGAGAAGACAGTCAGTGGAAATTAGAGTGGGAAAACCCCAAGGCTGCAATAGCTGCACCCAAACCTTAGTTGCCATCAGCTGTCGCTTGTAATGACCCACGAACGCAAAGCCAGGGGGAAGCGGAGGCGGGAGGAAGAGGATGGTGCGATGGCGCCCAGCTCGCCTCTCCCGACCCTTGAGCTATGGCTGAGCCCCCTCCGTATGTTTCCCTTTTGGAAGTAATACAAATACTTGGCTGATTGTAAAAGGGTCTTGAAGCATGAGTTGCTTGTAAATTTGGACTTGAAATTCCAAAAATGAAGTGCCTGCGTACAAATGCAAAGTATCCCTAATGTATTTTGAAAGTGCTAAAATAACATTATGGAACAAAATAACGTCTGAAACATTGAA
This sequence comes from Dromas ardeola, assembly GCA_013398915.1. Lineage (NCBI taxonomy): Eukaryota > Metazoa > Chordata > Aves > Charadriiformes > Dromadidae > Dromas > Dromas ardeola. Next base: position 253,263 of record VYZM01005851.1, read on the forward strand.
ATAAACTGAAAACTCCCTCAATGAGAAACAAAACCCCATCTCTCGGAATGGTTGTGACCCAGTTTTTTGGGCAGCCCTCTTTCAGAGGACTGCTCCCAGACCATTCACCAGTAGCAAACTGAAAAACAAGCCCGCAGGTTAATGATTCATGTGCCTTCCTTATAAATAATATGATGACCTTTGCTAGTTAGGCTGAATCATTCATGAGAGATAAAAAAATAAGGGAAAGATATCCATGTGACCTCACATGTGAAGGTCAGACAGGACCAGCATGTTCTCTGAGGCATCGGTTGTGTTTAAGTTCTGTGTCATTTTTATGCCAGTTACTGTTCCAAGTGTAGATGAAAATGCTTCAGAGCTTATGGTATTAGAAGGGAACTGTCTGGTTTAAACAAAAGTTTGGGAAATAACTTACTCTATTCTAATTCTGTCCTTGATTTCTTGCATCACTTGACAGTTGTCACTTAACCGCTCTGTGTGTTTTTCCCCAGGATAGAAACAGGATTAACATTACCTGTCCTGGGTGAAAGGGTTTCCCCAGTTCACAGTGAGAGGGCCTTACATTGTAACGCGTACTTGTGTGATGGCTGAGGCAGCCACACTGGTTTTCGGTAAAAAGTCTGTGATGTTCATTGCTCGATTGTTACTGGTGTAATTTTGCCATCCTCTTCTCGTTAAAGCTACTGTACCATGTATGTCATTTCTAGATGCGAAAGACTGGAAGAGCAGCTAAATGACCTGACTGAGCTCCACCAGAATGAGATCCTCAATTTAAAGCAGGAGCTGGCCAGCATGGAGGAGAAAATCGCCTATCAGTCCTACGAGCGAGCGCGGGACATCCAGGTGGGTGACAGAACCGAGGATGCTCCAGTCCCGACTTCTACCTGCTCTTTTCACAACTCATTCACTTCTGTGATTCAGTGTTTGGTTTTAATCCCTGTAGCTTTATCGCTAAACTGCATATTGACGACTTCTTTAATCCATCTCTGTCCCTCGGGTGTCTCTCCAGGTCACCATCAGGCAGGTTCCTCTCCAGAGGGACACCGCCACTTGCTCCAGAGCAGTTTTTAAGTAAGTTGTAGCAAAGTGGAAGCCTGCATCCACTTCTTGTACAGGGTTTTGTAGGGTATTCAAAACTAATGGGCTGTGACCTGTTTTTTACAGTATCATTCCCAGTGAACTGACCTTAGGGTGTGTTTCTGTGTCACTAATTTTAGAGCAATGATTACATATGTCTAAGGAAAAATGGCTTTGTGTATCCACTGTCAGGAAACAATTCTTTCTGTTGGTTTTGCCCAAATAAGGAGGTATTTTCTCTGAAAGTTTCTTTCGGTATGCAAAAGACCAAAGCTATGGAAACAAGAGATTATGGAGTCGGAGGGCCTTCCATGGAGCAAAAGACCTGGGAAATGCTCTGAGCAGCCACCAAACCTTATAAAGAAAGGCCTATTCAGAAAGAGATCTGTTGTCCGTTTTAAGTGCTTGTGCTAGTTTTAGCAGGCATCTTGATTTTGATCGCTGACACAAGATATTGATAGCATGAGCAGAGAACTGTAGGTTGAAATTCTCCCTGTGGCTGCCCCCGAGGAGCCTCGGGCAGGTGATTTCCCGAGGCTGGTGGCCGGCAGAGATGTGGATCTGTGGTGATCCCAGCTGTGCCGTGTCCCCCGGCTGCTGCGGGGGCTGAGCAGTTTGCCCCCATAGCCACGACGGAGATGAGCCCCGCATGTCACTGACCTCCCCAGGCATGATGCAATGACAGAGAAATGTAACAGGTGACAATGACCTTTAAGCGAAGGTTAAAATAAATCAGCGTCTGTGGACAGTGGTGCTGTGGCCTCCGACAGAGTAAACATGAGGCTCTCCCTTGGGGGAATGTGACAATACTCAGGTCTTGTTCTCCTCTCTAATTTGACAGGGCAGGAAGAAGTAAGGTTGAAAACTTAAATTGAAATGGGGATTTCTCAATAGCTTTTTTTAATCTTCATTTTATGATTCAACGCTTTTAGTGTAAACTTGGAAATTCGGACAGACAGTTCCTCAGCATTGCTGGGGAAAAGGTAAGTGTTTTCTCTCATGAAGAACTAGTGAAGAGCATGGGCTGCTGTTGCAGCAGAGCAGTGACAGAGCTGGGTCTGGTTCCTGTTGGGGTGACCAGCCTGAGAGGGGCGGACGCTTGCTGCAGGCTGCGAGATGGACCCGAAGTTGGCCTTTATGTCTGAGAAAAGCAACTCCGAGTCAGATTTAATGGAACTATTGTAACTTTGTATCTCCAAGAGCAGCAAGGTCTCATTGCATTAATTGCTTTAAAAGCCCTCCTCCTTCTCCCTAGCCAGTGTTGCACTGCAGCTTGGGTTGGTCTATTTGAAGTTCAGCATGGTGGAAAGGTCCAAAACCAAATCACCCTAAGGTCAACAGTGCTTTAGAGATGTGTTGTACAGGGTAGTCTTCTCCTTCCATGCACTTTTGCTTTGCCTCTTCCTAGAAGCAGTTTCATAAGTCTCATGCTTCTTATCCTTCTCCCGGGCATCTCTTTTCTCCAACCCTTGCCGTGCCACACTCGCTGCAGTGTGGAGGAGGAGATCTTCCTCCTGTGACACCAGCAGGACAGTCCCACCCTGGTGCTCCTCAGACCTTTCCCTGAGCTCTTGCAGCTCGCTAAGCAAGCAGAATGCAGCAGAGCCTTTTTGATCAGTTCTTTTTGTTGACTTAGTTTTCTGCCATGTTGACTAGAGACTTGAATGGGATCAGACAAGCACAAGCCACTGCAAGGAAAGTGGTGGAAATGGGAGGCTCTGGGAATGCACATCCCAGAAGAGGAGGAGGAGTGCTGGCTGGGCACAGCACCTTTGTCCTCTCAGTGGTCTCTTGAAAGAAAGCTGAGATGAGTGGCTCACTGGGCATCCCCCCCTTTCTGGACAGAAGAGGCTGTCTGGCTGCTGGGGGCTGCTGGCATCCTCCTCCCTGCGGGTCTCGCTGCAGGGAAGAAGGATGGCCAGGTCCCAGGTGACCCTGTGCCATGTGCGGGGACAGGCAGCTGGCAGCGCAAAGTGGCAGCTGAAGCGTATGTGTCAACAAAGCCTGACTTACGCCCAGCCTGTCAGCTCTCTGTCCGGCCTCTCTGGTGTCAGTGAGATGACGTGGTGTGTTACAAATGGCAATACCTCGTTAAAGAGGGGCTCCTCACCCTAAGTCCCGTGAGATGGCACAGCTTCCTCTGCTCCTGTTGCAGGATTTGAAACGGGTGCGGTGACTCACGTCCTGCAGGAGGTGACTAAGGCATGAGGAGGGTGGCCCTGGCCCGGCCTGGCCGGTCAGGTAGGAGCCGTGGGACTTGTGGGGCGTTGGCGACCCAGTGGTGTGTTCTTGCCCGCAGGAGGCCCTGGAAGCCTGCCAGACCCGCATCTCCAAGATGGAGCTGCAGCAGCAGCAGCAGCAGGTGGTGCAGCTGGAGGGGCTGGAGAACGCCACGGCCAGGAACCTGCTGGGGAAGTTCATCAACATCCTCCTGGCTGTCATGGCCGTCCTCCTCGTCTTCGTCTCCACTGTGGCCAACTGCGTCGTGCCCCTCATGAAGACTCGCAATAGGACGTTCAGCACTTTATTTATAGTGGTTTTCATTGCCTTTTTGTGGAAGCACTGGGATGCCATCACCGGCTACTTGGAACGGTTCTTGTCTCCCCCCAGATGATGGCGGCAGGAATCAGCTGCATCGCCCTCCTCCCGGCGCGCTCAGCGAGCAAGCGTGGCAAAGATTAGTCAGCAACTACTCCGCTGAAGTTTTAAAGTGTCCGAGTGAATTTGTTTACATTTAGAATAACGTTTTTTCTCTGCGAGATGCATTGCAATAGTATTTTTTAGATTTTATTCAAGAACTCTTTTTGGTGAGAATCCTGGATAATTTTTATGTAGCATGGTTCTCTTTGGATGCAAATCTTAAGATTCTTTAAAGTGTACAAATGAAATAAATAAAATACAGAAATTTGGAGCATACCAATGGGCAATTTAAATTGTGGCTTGAACTACTGTACTAAACCTGTCAGGAAGGAGAGAATGTGGTTAGCTTAAGATGAGCAAAGCTAAATCTAGTGCACAGCCTTGAACGATGGTACCACAGCAAACCTGTAACACTAAACTTTTACTGTGAAGTCTGCTCACATTCCATGTCCAAATGTATGCGTTCAGAGTGGTTTCTTTCCTTAACAAGAGAAAAACACCACCGTGTGGATCTCTTCCCCAGCTCAGCGTCTGGGTTCACCGTTTGTGCTAACCTGACCTACAAGAACTGTCTCTAAAGCTGGCTAACTTTGCTAAGCGTGTGAAGTGGAAGCCTCATGCCATACACAGTAACTGCACAGTCGTGCTACAGTATTTTGAAGTAGTCCTTGAAATACTTGTCTTTAAGCAGAAGCCCTTGGTCGCACTTTTAAGGTTTTTTTTATATATGTATATTCACAGATTTAAAAAAAAATCCAAACAGCATACTTGAAGAGTGTAATACTCAAACTCTCAGTGCTTCCTTATTGTTTCTAATAGGATTTTTTATTATAATTATTATTATTATTATTGGGGGTTTTTTTTGGAAGGGGTCGGGAGGGTCATTGCGTTTTTTTTTTTTTCCTTTTAAATAAAGAAGTGATGTTTTTAAATGAAGAAATGCGTGAATAATTGTGAGCCGTCTTGTCCTGAAACAGTTTTGAGGAGGGCAGAGAGTAGTTTCTAGTGCCAGCCTGTCTGGAGCGCAGCACTGTTCATATGCCATTTATCTGTCCTCCTGAGCATACAGATGCAGCATCATGAAAAACATCTATCTTCTCCACACATTTCTGTCATGCAGGGCTTTTTTTTTTTTTTTCTCTCCAGATGTGAAGGACAGTATGTTTGTATTCCTCATTTCCACATCATCTCTCATTCCTGGCCTCAGGATAAGAATAAGGAATTTCTCTTCATGCCTTCTTAGGGAAAAGACAGGTTCTTTTAAGGAAAGAAATACTGAATCAACAGTCCACTTAAAAGAATGGTTGTCTCAGAAATATCTCTGATTTAATTTTTAAATAAACCCTTAAAAAGCGAAACCAAAGTTTTCCTCCTGTCAGGCTCTGGTAAGGTCATTTGTGTGTTTGTGTAGAGATCTTTGCGCGCTGTACCTGTGAGCTGTTCCATAGAGAGCATCCTCCTCTTCAGCCCTGGGGCAAGCACTTGTGTCGGTACCTTCTCGAAGCTCTAAAGGAAACGTCGGCTTCAAATGTAACTCTCAAGTCCTGGTGACGTGCTGTTGCTGGGGACCCGTTGGTGCTGGCAGGCTTCGTGGCCAAGGCAACTGCCTTCACTCTGCTGGTTTTTGAATGGTGTCACTGTAACAAAGCCAAGATTCAACTTCCCTCTCCATGAAATCCAAAAAGACTCCAGGATTCTCTTTCAAAACCGTTTATGGTGTTTAGTTAGATCTTACTGTTTTCCTTCCTTCCAGGCTTAAGTTCCCTTTAGGAACCAAATGTTGCCCAAGTGACCTAAACCAGTCGAAATCGTACATATACATATATGGAACATCATATACATATATATATACACACACACACACAGAACCGTAGGGCTTTTTTGCTATGATGCAAATTCTGGGTTCTGAGAGATTTCCTCAAACTAGATTAACAGCCCTGAGGGTCTTCTGATTGCCAGCGGAGACAAGCCCCCTGCCGTCCAGCCATCCTTCTTCCTTCGAAGATTGTGTTTATTTTGCCATGGTCACAGGATACTCAGGTACCCCTCTCCCCAGGGATCCCAGCACACCTCCTGCCGCCACCTGCACTCATCTGCTCTTGTCCTACTTAAAACACAAATTGCCAATTGCAACTGGCTCAAGCCAAAAATAATCACGCTTTCCAGAGAGCTGCAGACAGAGCACAGATTGCATAAACATCCCTCCCTCCACCATGCTGCAAGCGCCAGCGACACTCTTTTCTGTTTACCACCCTTCTCCGGCTGATCCAAACGACATGGGTAGCCATCGTCTTCCCATTACGTAGCTTTTGTCAGAAACTAAGGTGTGAAAAACAGTAAGAACTGATTTAGCACGTAACTGAAAAGCTTTGTTGCCTTCATTTCTGAAACCTGGCCTTTGCACCTCTGTTTTTCTCAGTTCTGATCACACTAGAATTGCACCTGGTAGGTTCTTATGTGGTGAAAGCAGGAAGGAGTTGAAAGCCAATGGATCTGGACACTTGGTGCCACTCGTCCGTAGTATCTGAAGGAAGTGTTTGTCCCTCCTCTTCTTTATATCCTAATTTAATTTAGTGTCTCAGCTCTGAGTTGTCTTCAGTAAATAATGGCTAATTTGCCAGAAGGCACAGGCTTAATAGAAACTTATCACCTCAAAACTGTTCTGTGAAGGCCATGTACATGTGGTTCTGGACAATGTCTGTCTGTCTGTCTCCTTCTCTCTCGACAGCTCCTTCCATTCCAGAAAGTTGTCTGCAGTAATGCCATGTATGATGCTGCATCCACTTCTCATATCCTGACACAACTGCCATGTGTTTCGCCTTTTGCATTAGCAGAACGTTTTGGGGTTTTCCTCCCTCTTCACTTTGAAGGTCTGTGATGATTTCTGATAGCTTAACAATGATTATATTGTTGGAAATGTGATTCTAGCTTTAAAGCTTCTTTCTTTGTAAGTGGTTGTGTTTGCTTTCTTGGTGAAGCATTTCTGGATGACACGTAGAAGACAGTTTTGCCACGGATGTGAGTGTGCGTGTGAGTACCTTTCATTAGCCTTCCTGTGGATGTCAACTTTTTAGTGACCATCTCTGAGTTGCGGAATGTTTCCCAAGACATTTCATATTCAGAGTTGAAACGATTCTGAAATTGCTTAGATATGTTGAGCACATATCAACTTGGCATATAAAAAGGGAAGAATATAATAGACTGCATTAGTTCAAAAAGCAGCAGCCCTTCATTGAAATTCTGTGGTTCAAATTAAGTTCATGTTTCCCCCATTTGCTTTTACGATGTAAAAATGAAAGAAAATCTTGATGCAAAAAAATTTACCATTTTAAATTTTATAAAGTTCTCTTTTCTGTCAGCCTCATTAGTTTAGTTTAATGATACTGAGCATGCTCACAGCAATTATTTCATTGGTTTATTCCAGTCCCATGAATTCTTAGGGTCTGATCAGCTTAAATGTTGAGTTCTGTACGTGTTGCATTGGGACAGAAAAGCACTGTCTTTCAGCTTTGAAAATATGCATTTTTTTAATTAAAAAAGCAGCATTATAACAAAAGAAGCCAAGCTACAAAGGGGTTCAAGATTGGGTAGTTTTGCCAGTTTTTAAGTGAATTCTGAATGTGGCTAAAGAGTTAAAAACCCTGTGTGTTTGTGTTGTGTATGCCAGGTGGTATAGTAGTAGGCAATTGACTTAGCTGTAAGTGTGTTTTAAAAGTGTAAAAAAATAAACAGAAAAACTCACTTGCACGGGTTGAAAAGTACAGAAATGACACTTGTGAACGTAACACTGTAGTTTATAGATCTTAAGCTGCTAATTGTTGAGAGAGATTTACATTTGTCTTGTCTGATTGTCGCAGATTTATCTGTGACACTTTTACTGTATATAAAAAACTTTAAATAAAGACCTCAGCTATTAACACTGGCCTAATTCGGATGTTTCCAAAGGGACGGGGCGGGGGGATCGGGGAGAAAAAGAGGGGTGGGTTAAAAGTGTGCTGAGCCCTAATAGCTTAACATTTGAGCAAGTTCTCCATAGATCCGATCACCAAACCTCATCCTATAATCAGCCATACAGCACCTGGGCACGGTGAGGATAAATGGGCTGCTCTGCGGGCAGGGGGGAGGAAGAGCAGCACTACATTCTGTCTCCCCTGTCTCCCTCCTGGCCACCCGGAGCCCAGGACCTCTCTGCAGGGCCACTGGACTGTTGGTGTGACTGGCCCATCACGGCGTTTCTCGGCCTTCCCCACCTGCAGAGCTGCCTCCCATTGGAGGGGGTACAATTAGATGAGATGCCCAAGAGGTGTCTGTCTGTGAGGAACAGGGAGTTGGTCCCGAGTTTTCCACCTCTGGACTGCCCCGGTGGAGACGGGGTGGGCTGGGTCTTGCTCCTTTGGACTTTCTCCTCCCTGGGATTGCAGGAGCAGCTCTGCGCTGCACAGCAAGGTGCTATTCGAGCCTCACCTGTATTTCTCAGGTGGATCTTGTGATGGAGCAGCTCCAGGCCCCAGCTCAGCTCTGACGAGGAAGAGTTCAGCTGGTGGGACAGCGTCCACTAACCGAAAGCCCAGTCCCGCTGGGGAAAGGAGAGAGCCTGTATGATGTTGGTTGGGCCACCACTCTAAACACAAGTATTTTGTCTTCCAGGTTTCACAGAAGAATTTCTGAATTCTTTAGTATTTGTACAAGCTGGAAGTGAGCAGATACCTCACTGACGATCCTCCTGGGTTTTGGTCATGTGGCTTCAAGAACACACAACCGAGAAGGGAATGGCAACAACTTTTTTAAGGGGAAGGGACTGAGTCATTTTCTGTTTTCAGGAAAAGATCCAAGTGCTGTAAAACCAGCAAGAGATCAAAAAGCAAAAGCAGCTGTTTGCAGTGATTTTCCTCTGTAGTATCCCCACCACCAGAATGGAAATTCCAGCAGATTACAGATGAAGCAAGTGCATGGGGCTGCTTTTGCTAGAGCTGTCTGGCTCAAGACAGGACATGGGTGCTGGTTGTGAAGTTCAACGTTTCTGCATCCCTTTGGGGCAGTCACCTGACAGGTGCTGGTCAGGCTTGTGTTGTTGTTGAATGTGGCTCAGGATCAACAGGGCGCATGATGACTGCGCATGAAAGCAGTGGCCTCTACTCCCACGTCAACAGTTCTAAGCCCATCATTTAGAGGATTAGGAGTTGTTACTCAGCTTTTCGGTTGGTCTGTGGGAAGTGGTTTGGTAGCTCCACCCAGGTCCTGGGGACAAACAGGGATGTGGCAAGGGTATGGTTATGCTGGGTTGCCACAGTGGAGGTGAAGAATTGGCTGATCTTTCTCACTAGAGCCATCATTCTTCTGGGTCAAATCACAACATGTTGATATGTTGACAGTGGAAACTGGGACAAACAGACAGCTCCCTACCACAACACATCCATCTTCAAGTTGTTGCTTAAAAGCTCTGAATCTACTTTCTGCTTTAAAAGACAGTGCTGGTCAGTGGTTTATTGGCCTCAGTGGAGCCTCCTGCACTGACGGGAGTTCAGCAGAAATGGGAAGTGGGTTCTCTGCTGCCTGAGTCAGCGTGAAATGGAACATCCCTGGGCAAACCAGCTCTGCCAAGTGGTTCGTTTCACAGCCGGATCCCCAGCCAGGTCCCTCTGAACTTGGGACTAAGAGTCACCGCGTAGGTGTGCTCTGCCTTTGCACCATCCTTATGTCAGCCCTGGCCCAACGGGGCACAGCAGGGACTGCTGCCTGAGGGGAAACATGGGAGCAGGATGGGACGCTGTGGCGTTTCCAGCCTCCCTCCCCAGAGCAGGTTTGCCTGAAGCCCTGCCCGCATGCAGCTGGTACTCAATGTGCCTGGCCATCAGCAGGTCTGAAGGAGTTCCAAAGTTCCTCCACTACGCACACAAAAGCACTCGAATCCTGCAGAGGTCAACTACGAGATACCTGCCATGGCAGCCTCGAGGGCATCCTTGTCTCCAGTTTTATTGTTTGAAGGAAACTTTTTTCATTTCCAGCCGGTCTGGGTGTTGCTGCCACAGCTGCGCATCACCCAGGTGTGTCTCCAGCCCCTCAACGTGAACACAAGCGCAGGGTCAAGACAGCCCCCACTCACCCTTGGCCTTGCTGAAAGTGTCACCCTGGGGGAGGCCGCTGGCGGTGGTGCGGGGGCTGAGCGGGGGGAGCCCTGGGTTTGCCCGGGGAAGGGGCTGGCTCGGGGAAGCGCGGCTCACCCTCGGCTGGGCACCCCGAATGGCGAGTGGGACGTCTGGGGAGTGACCGTCCTGGTTACGCGGGGAGCGGTCCTGAGAAGAGAACAGGGATCGTATGGGCATCGGTCCCGTTTCACTGGCGTAAAGCATCTTCAAGGAGACAGCACCGCGCTGCCGCTCCTGCACCGCTCCGCTGTCTGCGGCGGTTACGGTCCTCGGAGTGGGTCTAACAGCGCTCTCCTGCACTGCTCAGGAACTTTGGTGACGTTCCTGCCAAAAATGTTCTTTTGAAAAATCTTTCGCTTATTTCCGATCAGCTCTGCTCCTGCATCGGTCACACCTGCACTTCCCGCCCTCCCTGGGAGCAGCCTGTGCGGCGGCAG
>VYZM01005851.1:264171-284937 GCA_013398915.1 Dromas ardeola
GGGCCGGAGCAGGGCAGGGCCCCCGGGGCTGGTGTGTCCCGCAGCGGCTGCACGGCCCCCAGCTGCCTCCTGGCACCCCGGGCTGCGCCCGTCCCACCAGCGATGGCCGGTCGCCCAGCGGCACGGGGACGGCCGCGTGGAGCAGCGCTCGCTGCTCGCACAGCCCGGCTCAGCCCGCCTGCAGGCGGAGCCGCTGTGTTCCCCGGCACAGCCGCCTCGGCTGGTTTGTCGGTGCGGTTTCCCCCCAGAGCAGCACCGGGGAATGTGCGGTGACGTGGAGACCAGGACCCGCTCAGTGACACAAGCACCTCGCCGATGTTGCCGTGGGCTCCGGAGAATCCCTGCCATACAAATGCCCCAGTCTCCGCTTTCAGCCGCTGGGCCACAGGCAACAGCTGCAGCAGGACAGCAAAGACCTTGAGCTGCTCCCCCTGAGCGGGACCCCTCTCCCCCATGGCTCGGCATCGCTGCGGAAGTGACTCAGTGGTTATAACAGCTCGAATCCACTCCTGCGTCCGACAGGAACAGCCTCTCCCTGCTCAAGCTGGGCTCTCCCTCTCCATCCTGCACTTTCCCACGCAGCATCCCGGCCTGCGCTCAGCTCCGATGGTTGCGCAGAAAGGGACCCTGCAGCCACGGGCCGTGGCTCCACAATGCGCCATTGCCCCGGCCCTGGAGGGAGCTGTTCTGAGGCATAATTGTTTATGGCACGCATTGATGGGTGTCAAACCAGCTTTCACATAAGGCTGAATGCTCTGCTTCTGGTGTGTTGAGCATGGCTGGGTCTGTGATTACAGTGAAAATTAGTCATTTGTCTGATTTGGAACTTTCTGCTCCTCTCCTCAAAGCGGGGCTGGAGTCTATGAAGATTTGCTGGCGTGCTTCTCCCTTCTCCTCCACCCTTGCAGGCATGCTGGACGAGCTCTGCTGGGCACACAGGGCTGACCCTGCTGCTGCCCTCCTTGTTCCTGTCTGCAGTGTGGTGCGCATTTTTTGGCCTCGAGGCCTGATGTCTCCGCTGGCTCCTGGACAGCATGTTGTCCTGTTTGCTGACCTGCAGCAGCGGAGGGGAACCATGCTGACTGGGGCTCCCCAGGGGGCCTGCCTCAGCCCTGCTCTGCCAGGGATGTGTGTCCAGCAGCAGAGCTCACACACAAAGGCGCCTTTTCTCTGATGCAGGGTAGGCTCCACTTAAAAAAAAAAAGGGGGGGTGAAAATCATGAGATTTGGAGTGTCTCTGGGGACAGGACAGAGAGACCACAGGAACAACGGCCACATTGATAAACTCCCCATTTCCTGACGCCAGCCAGGGAAGGAGGGACCTCTGCAGTGGCACCGCTGCAGAGCAGCCAGGGGCTGGAGGTGGCAGCTGGGCCAGCTCCACGGGGAGGTGGCCCATGGGGCACACAGGCACACGGCAGAGCTGGCAGAGCTGGCAGGGACAAGCTGCCTGCTCCCCCAGGGCGAGATGAGCCTGTAGAGGTTCAGCCTGAAGATAATCTCTCCTGTTAGCAAAATGCCCATCGTCTTTCTGCCGTGCCCCCCTCCCAAGCGCTGCTTACAGCTGCCACCTTTGCCAAGTACTAATAGTGCGATTAGTTTCTGTGGTTAATTACTGATGGTGTGGCATGGACACAGCCAAGACTGGGAGGGCACGGTGTGCAGAGAGGGATGCTCACGGTGTGGGAACACGGCTGGTAAAAGCAGGGTGCTGACCAGGAAATGTCTTTTTACTGGGCTGCTAAAAATCCTTCCCCATCTCCCCATCAGCAAAAGGAAATCTGAGGCTCTGCTGTCCCGGATGCTCTTTTGTTTTGCTCTGGCACATTGACAGTCTCAGGAGCTGCCCATGGAGCCCTGCACAAGAATTCACCGACTCAAAAAGCGATGAGCTGGGATGTCCCGTCTGAACCCCCCGGTCAACTGAGGTCCTTCAGTGGGGCTAGCCCAGCTCCACAGCAGAAAGCCTGTGAGCACAGGCTTGAGCCTGGGGCTGAGACTCAGTGGCTCTGGGGACAGTGGCTTGCGACAGGGCTGGGTGCTGGCATGGTCGGCTCTCGCTAGAGTGCCACGGCGGTGAAGCCGTTCCTGCTGTGGGCATCCGCGGGGAGGCCTGGAGCCAGCTGCTGCAGTGTGCTGATACAGGGGGGGAACATCTGCTTTTCCTCTCCGCTGTGCTGGCTCATAAGCACAAAGCTTACGAAGAGGGGAAAGAAAGATGGACTTACCCAGTCTCCACATCTGATACGGAAACGCAGGTGAGGCACGGTTTGTAGGTCAAGATAATAGCTCTTGCTAGACTAACCTAAACATGTTTTACACACAGATGCAGCAGTGAGCAGGAGTGACAATGGCAGCAGAGTAGATAGATTGCTACTATCTGGTTTACAAAAGAGCTTTTATTTAATTATGCTCAATTTGCTTCCTCTGCCTCTGGATTCCTCCACTGCTGTCATGGGGCTGACTGGTGCCTGCCGCCCGGAGGCAGCAGCAGGCAGCGAGGCAGCGGGTGCCTGCACCTCAGGGACTTGCCCTGATGCTGCTCGGGGTGCTCAGAGCAGCCTCACACGGGCATCGAGCCGGGGCTCCATGCAGCGGTTCTGTAGGACCCCTCACGCCAGCCAGCTTCCCGGGGGACTGCGTGTGGGTGAAGCCCATGCCCCCCCGGCTGGCTTGGCTCAAGCCCCACACTGATTTTATTGCGGCTGCAGCACCTGGCAGAGCTGGCACACACTCCACCGCCTTCTATTTTTAAGACTTCCCTTTGAGCGTGTGCACAGGGCATCTGCCGTCCCCATGGATCTTGTCAGGGTGACGGTGAGGCTCAGCTGGTGGGAGAATGCTGTCCCCCCCCAGCCCCGCCTTCCTGAGACAGAAGCATCCAGAAGAGTCTAGGGACAGCCAAGGCCAGCCAGGGCTGTGAAGGTCCTCCCGGCTGCACCACTGAGACCAGAAGGCTTCGCACTGGAGTTTCCCCTTGCTGAGGCTCTCCCCCCAACAAGACCAGGGACGGGGCGGGAGGAGGTCCGTCCAGGGTGCCCCTCCGTAGCCAGGGAGCCAGTGGCCCTGCCGAGGCCCCCAACACTGCGTTGGCCACCGGCAGCTCACGGACCCAGTGGGGGAGTGGGGACACAGCACTGGTGTCCCTGAGTGCCTCGCCCCAGTGACACCAGGCGGGGCCACATCCACGCTCAAGGCGCAGACTGAGGACAAGGAACATCCCAATGGCCGTGTGGGTGGCCCCAGGCTCGCTGCCCGCCCAGCACTCAAGGCCCCGCTGGACGAGCCCCAGTTTTGCTCCCGGGGGCTGGAGGTCTGGTGCTGGTGCCAGGGGTCTCACTCCGTGGGCGCAGGCTTTGGGCAGGGAGCGGGGGCAGAGGAGAGCAGGAACTAACTGTTTTTTCTCGCCACACTTCCCGTTTCCGCTGCTTGTGGCCATCCCCGCAGTCCAAAGCCAGATCACAGCTTTTAAAGGTGCTGTTTTTGCTTCTCTATTAGCACGCTTCGGCTCTGACTCATTTCCTTTCCCACCGCCGCTCATCCTTGGCAAATGCCGAAGGAGGTCCCTCTGCGAGCTCCCGTCCAGGAGGCCAACGGAGCAGCTCCTGGCATGCTTTGGTCTGTTCCCTTCAGCACGAGCCGTTTCAGTGACCCGCCAGGTCACAGACACACAGACTGAGGTTCAGGATATACCTGTGCTCCCCTACGCCTTGCTCCCCACCCACGGGCTTCTTAGGTTGAGCAAGCCAATGCTAATCAGCGCTCATTTGTTTCCTTTTATTGCTGGCAGCATGGCTTTTATATAAGCTTGTGGGCTCTCGCCCAGGATATTTGATTTTTTGTCTGGAGCATCTGGAAACCCTGAGAATTTCAGACAGTGCAGGTAGTTGTCACAGCATACAGGTAATCCATCCCTGCTTTTTCAGAGGAGGAGGATCTGGGGAGGGCTGAAGTTTTTCACCAAGGAAGCCTCTAACAGATGCTTGAAGGTCTGGCTAAGGATGCATTAATTAACCTTCAGGGACTCCTGCCAAGCAGCCTAGCAGAGCAGCACTCTTCCAGCCAGGCACAGGGAGGTGGAATGACATCCCCGAGGTCACAGATGGCATGGGTGGCAAGTCTGGGGACAGAACTCTGGAGTGCTCTGGGCTGCTGGCAGGAAGCTGGGCTGCTCCTGTGTGAGCGGGAATGGGAGCGGGGGTGCCGAAGGCCTTGCAGCGTGCCTGCTGCCAGGTGGTCTTCCTCCACGGTGGGCACCGATGTTGGTGCTCAGAGCCTCCTGCTACATCCCTCTGGTGTGGTGATAGGCAGGGTCCCCGCTGACCCAAGGGGCCACACCAATCTCCAGCCATTGCCTAAAGTCTTCTGGAGAGGTGGGACAGGTTTTGAAGCAACCGCCAGCCCACAGTGCATCCCCTCTCTGCCATGAACTGCAGGTGGGGGCAGAGCCCAGTTTTTGTCATGCTCAGAAAAAAATAACATGAAGCCTGGTTGCTTTTCCACCTTGATTTACTATCAGCTTTGACAAGCTCTGTCTCTTGGCTCCTCCGATACTGCCAGCTGTGTCTAATGCTGTTGATTTGATAATATATCTAATCTGGCTTTCTTGAAAACACCCGGTATCTCAGAGCTGCTGTTCTCCTACTTGAACCATCTTCCTTCCTTGCCTTCTTTCTGTCTTTCCCAGCTGGGGCCAATCTGTCCGGGAAATAGTCCAATTTGCTTCCATCTGATGGGAGCAGATCCCAGTTCCATTCCCTTCATCTACTCCGGAGTCAAAATCAGCCTAGGTCATTATTTTGAAATTCTTCATTTTCCCCCTCTGCATTTTTGCTGCTGCTTTTCTCCCTCAGTGGAGGCACTGGTGAAAATACCTCTAAATACCTCTTCCCTCAGGGTTTTCACAGACCGACCAGCACCCACTTGTCACAACATGGACATTTGAGGTCTGGACAAGATACTCCCCAATTTTTAGATCATCCTGTGGTCTGAGGAGGAGCACCAGTGTCCTGTGTTAGATACAATTCAAATTAGTGGGTCTGGGACAGGCCTAAATCTCTCTGCAGGTGTCCCCTGAGGGTGGGAGGCACCTGAGGTGTGTGTAGAGTCTCTTGAGCCTGGTGTGCAGCACCCTCAAAGTAAAGAAGTTTTTCCTTGTGTTCAGATGGAACTTCCCATGTTCCAGTTTGTGCCCATTGCCCCTTGTCCTGTCGCTGGGCACCACTGAAAAGAGTCTGGCCCCATCCTCTTGACACCCAGCCTTTAGATATTACTAAGCATCGATGAGATCCCCTCTCAGCCTGCTCTTCTCCAGCTGAACAGCCCCAGGGCTCTCAGCCATTCCTCATCAGAGAGATGGTCCAGTCCCCAGATCACCTTTGTAGCCCTCCACTGAACTCTCTTCAGTAGTTCCCTGTCCTTCTTGAACCGGGGAGCCCAGAACTGGATCCAGTGCTCCAGCTGTGGCCTCCCCAGGGCAGAGCAGAGGGGGAGGATGACCTCCCTCCACCTGCTGGCCACGCTCTTTTTAATGGACCCCAACGAACCATTGACCTTCTTGGCCACAAGGGCACATTGCTGGCTCATGGGCCCCTTGTTGTCCACCAGGACTCCCAGGTCCCTCTCCGCAGAGCTGCTTTCCAGCAGGTCAGCCCCCAACCTCTCACTCTGTCAGCGCTTGCTGTACAGGACAAGGAAGGGCCTGTCCAAGCTCCCTGTCATGCTGGGTACAGATGGTGCCATCTCCAACAGGCCTTAATGGCCCTGAGCAGCCCCACCTGGAGCCTCTGCCCACACCCTGCCCAGGGCCCAGGAGCTGATTTAAACCCAGGGCTGGGCCCTCAGCACTGGTTGGGGCTGTGCGGTGGGTGCTGCTCTCTAGCCCTGTCCTTCTGGATGGACTGTAGCTCATCTCCTGGGCAGGCCCACTGATGGCATGTTACAGCTTGTCTTTAGCCCTGTCTCCTGGATGGGCTTTGGACCTATGCTGTAGACTTTTCTCTGGTCCTCTCTTCTTCTGATCCTGATAGGACCTCTTGGATGGCCCCTGGACCTGGTGTGTTGCTTGCCTTGCCTGGGGCTGCCAATGGAGCCTGTCACCAGGGCCTGCCTCTGCCCACCATGGCCAGGCCTGCAGGCTGTGCCCTGTCAAGGAGGGCCCTGCTGGCCCAGGGCTGCCCTCGCTGCTCCCCAGTGCTCAGCATGGGGAGAAAAACTTGCTGCTTCTGCTGGTGTCCTTCCACCTTCCGTGGTGCTCAGCTGGGGATGTGATCACTTGGCTCAACTCCCCAGACTGTGACTTAAGTGGAACCATTAACTCAGCCAGTGCTGTGCATCCAGGGTTCCTGGATGCAGCGTGAGCATGTTAACGTTATTTATGCAGTATATCCTGATCCGAAGCACTGCAGCTTCAGCCAGGATTTGCAGAAGAGGGTGTGCCTTCAGACTGAAGCAGGTGCTGTCCCTTGTAGGAGACCTGGCAGCAGAGGGTGAGGTGGGGGCTGTGTCGGGCCTGGTGCAGAGTTTCCCTGCAGCCGTCTGGCTGTCAGCACAGCAAAATGGGCACCTCGGTGCTCGGATTGCCTGGGGCGAGGAGACCCTGGTGGAGGAGTGCCCCAGATGGAAATACTGCATGGAGCTTCACCCAGAGCTTGCCCTTGTTTAATGCAGAAGCCCACTGCTATGAGACCTGTGTCTCTGCTGCTGCTGCTCACTGATGTGCTGGAGGTGGGGGCTTGCACGCTTGGATCCACAACCAAACAGTTGGGTCTGTCAGCCCAAAGAAGCATCATCAGGCGAGACCAAGGGAAACCCCTTGTGCTGGCTCTGGAGAGGCAAAGGTGGCTCATTGAGGAGCGCAGAGCAAGGCTGTGTGGAGCCTGCCAGCAGGCTGTGGAAGAGCTGGGTGCATCCTGCAGAGCTGCTGGGAACTGCAGGTGAGTGCTGTGTGAATACGTGGGACGCTGCCAGGACACCCTTCTCTTGCTGGGGGATCCTCAAGCACGACAACCACAGTGGTGCTGGCCATCTGTGCCTCTGCCATCCTGGGGAACTGAAACTGGTAAAGTCTCTGAGGAAGTGACTCAGGGTTTCCAGAGCATTGCTGGTCACCATGAGGTGGTATGGGAGGTCCTGCTGACACAGCTGGGGGTGGCCCTTCTGCAACTCCCTGGGATCAGAGCTGTGCACCTGAAAACCGGTACAACCCTCATCCGGGGGCCATCTGGGGAATGAGGCTTCCAGCCCCCTCATCTGGGCACAGGAGGGACAGTTGGGAGGCCAGGTTGGACCCTGCTTTGGGGCACCATGTTCAGAGTGATCTCAGCAGGGTGTGTAGATTGCTGCTTGTGAAAATAGTGAATTGCCCAGTGTAGCTGGTTGGACATTACAGGTAACTGCATGTCCATTTGGCCTGCAGTCCAAAGTGCTATAAGCTTGTAAATGCAAAGCTGTAGCAAAGCCTAGCCCTCCTGAAGGAGGGGAGGTAACGTAGCAGCAAGCGGGGAGAGACGGGTGTAATGCGCTTGTCCTGTGCGGGCTGAAATGTTCTCCTCGAGTGCCAGGGGTCTCTGCGCTCTGGTTGCTGTGCTGCCTGCAGAGGACAGGCTGGCACATCTGAAATGGTTACTAAACCTTTTCTGACTTGATGGTGGTGAAAAGAGAATCGCCGCTGAATTGTCTAGTTTATGGATCCACCAAGTTAATTATCCATGATTGATAAGCCATTGCCAGAATGAACCATACTGTGGGTTTATCTATATAATCCCTGTTTGTGTGTTTAAAGACTGATAGGAGAGCCAAAAAAAAAAATTCCAGACAAAAAGATAAGGCTGAAGATGCATGGTGATGTCTTGGAAATTTAATTTAGCAGGGAAAATATCCCTTTTAAAACTACATTATTAACTGCTGTCAAGTGACAGCCATTTGGCCTTCATGTGCTGTAGATGAATTCAGCCAAGTTGTATCAGACCTCTCTCGAAAGCACGGTGTATGCCACTAACCAGGCTTCTTCCCTGGCGCTCTGGCTGCATAAAATCTGCATGATTGCTTTGCGATGGGGCTTGTCAACAGAGACTGCAGCTGGGTTATGAATCACTTTAATTTGTCATGTGAGCTGGTTTCACACCAATATCTCTGGAGGGGAAAATGCTGGAAAGTTGGGGGAGGGAGGAGCGGGGATATCAGACACAACCTCCCCGCCCCAGTTCTTGATGGAAATGTTTTTCCCTCTCCACCAGTTAATGACTAGTCCTAATTTAATAGAATGGAGCGCAGTGGCCAACATAAAATGTATGTGTTTTGTTTTCACATCTGAGTCTAACATGGCCACAAGTCATAGTCTGAAATGATTGAGGGTGTTATCAGTCACACAATCTGACATTTTGCCAAAAGGTCTTTTTTGTCCCTTCTCCGAGTGTGAAAGCAAGGGATTCTATTTCTTGGGTTCTGTAAAGAAAAATGTGGGTTGCAGAGTCTTAAGGAGCCATTAGATGAAGGAAGCCAAAAAAGGAAAGAAAATCCAAGACCTCTTCCTTCTGATAATCACACAAATACTGGACCTCGAGGGACACTTAATGGAAAACATTTTAGGAAGCACCTGAAAAACTGCCATGGAAATTTCCCAGCCCAGCTATTGTCTCCTGCATCCTTTACTGGGATAATCTTGAGAAAAATCAAAGCATCAGGTCATAATTTGATTTTTTCTTTATTTTGTATTTATTTATTCAGTTGCCATTAATTACAATAAAAACGAAATTACCCACCCCTTACTCCGAGTTCCCTTGACACTTAGTTAAAGTACACAATTATGCAAAATGGGCAGACTCCCACTGCATGTTATCCCAAGCAGCAAAAGCATAAACCAAACATAAGCCTCTCCACAGAGACAAATTGCTCACCCATCAAAAGAATTACTCACTGTGGACAAGTACACTTTTACAAGGTTGATTTTAAGTGTGCACATGAATGTTACAGCTGGTAAGAATTCATTAGTCAATGAATCTGCAGCAAAGGAAATGATAAGGAGACACAGATTTGTTTTTCCTAAGTGGAAAGGGTCTTATACTGTGCTGCTCAAAAATGAAATGCCCTATTCTCTTCCTGTCTCAAATCAGGAAGACGTTTGATTGTGTGTTCAGCTTTAAGCTCACAAATAGCCCTCCTGAAATGAAAAGAATTGTTTTCTTCAGTAGAGTTGCATCTTGCAAAGGCGACTGCTCCTTATGAGAGGGGCAATGAGTGTGAAGGTATAACACAAATGCCTTTTTCTAACAGTCTCTTTCAACATGCTGCCATTTCTCTCCTGGTGTGTACAGAGCTGGGGGTCTGTAGGGCCACCTTGCAATCTGTCTGTTTTGCGGCTCTGTTGGCGTTTGCCAACATCAGGACTGATGAATGTGCTGTAGAAAAACGTCCCCTCCTGGTCCTGAGCTGCCAGCCTGACCCTTCAGCACTTCCCAACAAATTACTCATCTGGCCTTGCAACAAGCAGCTCCGCAGCAGCCTTACTGCAATCCTGGTAAACAACATATGTGAGGATGAGATGGTGAAGCTGCCGTAAAGGCATTTGCTGCTTTCAAATTCCAGCTCCCGCGTCGCACAGGGACCTGCTGTTACAGCAAGCAGAGCCCACCTGTCGGCAGCACAAACACGGAGGCTGAAATTCAGCGTGTGTGCGTGTGTGGTGACTGCAGAGTACGGCTGAGACCCTCTAGATGAGGATGATCAGGTACTGCAGCAGCAGAGCTCACCTGGGCATCTGGCTGCATACCTCATGCTGAAGCCTGTTTTGGGGCTAGTGGGCAATATTCCCAATGTCTGTGTCTAGCACCTTTACTGCGCGCTACATAGACGTAATGCTAACCAAAGCTGTGCTGGGACCAACTTCCTCAGTTACTTGGTATTTCCTAAATCCGTTCATTCTTCGGTTGCTTCTTCTAATGCTTCCCTCCCCCTGCCTCCGGAGTCTATGTCCATGGAGGATATGCACATGAAAGGAGGGAAGAACTGGCCCCTTTGGGAGGAAGCAGGCATTGGCTTTTTTTGTCTGTTTCTGGAGCAAAAAGCTCCAGACAGGAGCTGTTCTGATTAGGTCTTAGTGTAAAACAGATGCAAAGTTTCATGCAACAAGTGAAGTGGCATAGGGAAACAGATATATTTTTACATGCTGTCTTTCCCCATCTCTTGCATGAGACCAGAGCTGTTAGATCTGAAGCTGATTAAGCGTGAGACCCCAGCATAATAACAAAAGTATTGGCCACCAGTTTCTTAATGATCGCCTGGGAGCTGGAGTGCAATGTTCATTTGAAATACAGGCCACAAACAAGCTCTTCCCATTTTTTGCTCTTCCCATTTTTTACTCCTCCCCGCTTTCTATCTTACAAAGAATGAAAGAAAACCAGGTTTGCTAATAGTGCCAGATCTGGAGGCAAGAGATACATTTACATTCAAAACCTTGCATGAATGTCCAGCTGCAAGAGTTTCCAAGCAAGGCAAAAGCTAGCGAGTGAAAGAAGTTGGACAATTACACTCATTTGTCTGCCTTGTTTTCATTGAAATAATTCAGGCAAGGCCAACTGTGTTACTTGGATTCTCTAAGGTATAATTTAGGCATGAGATGTTTACAATCAACTCTCATTTGCATCAACCAGGACGAAAACATGGGATCTGTTGGATATTTCAACTGGCGGGTTAATTACGAGTTTACCCACTAATATTTATTCAACCTTCTGCATGTGAACCGCCACCAGGCCAGATCCTGCCACTCTTGCTACTGTGCTCGCTCCGCAGGTTCCATGCAAGCGAGGCGTGCAGGACAGGGCCCTGCAAGGGCCATTCTAGTTTTGCTAAGGAAAATTGGTGCCAGAGATGGGTGTCTGACTGAAAGCCCTAGAAATGTTAGATCTGTTGGGAACAACATGCCCTTCCTTTTTGCAGTCCCAGGAATGAGCTTAAACAAAGATACTGTTTACTATGGGCCATACTCTGTCTGATTATTGAACTGCTTAGCAAATAACTTGATAAAATCAATGGGACGGTTTGTGAGATAGGAAACCTCTCTGTGTGTGCAAGGAGCTCCGGGACTGGCCCCCAGACTCTTTCGTGAGTGCTGCGCAGAGAAGTCTAAACACTGCTAAGCAAGCCTAGAATGAGCAAGGCAATTGATTGACAGTTTTGATTGAAACCAGAAGTAAGTTTTGCTGGTTTGTTTTTTTTTTAAACCCAGGCTTAAATAGACATCGCTTAGAAGAAGAACATCGATCGAAAGATAAACCCAGTGCATGAGAGGACCCTGAATGTGAAAAGTACCATTAAGTAGGTTAAAGGAGCCTGCCCTCGTATGTCAAGCTGTTCTCTGTGCGAAAGGACAGAGAGCACTGAGAGGCAGATAAGAAGATTACGAGGTCAGATTCCAGGTTACAGAAACCTCGGTGGCTCGTTCCGTCTTGGGCACTTCTGTGTGGTTTGCAGGCAAGAGCCTAATGAGTGCCAGTTGTGATGGTTTTGGTGCTACTCACACCCCTCCTCTGGGAAATGACCCAAACCTGTCAACTAATTCCCATATGCCAGCAGCTCACCGGGTGGGTATTTAGCCCCTTGGCCTGAAAGGACTCACCGGCAGGGAGGAAAAAGGTCCCATATTTCATGACACATCCTAAAGTCACCTAGTGAAATGTGTGTTTTCCCACCGTGACCTCTGACAGACCCTTGGTTGCCTCCCCTGGTTGGCGGGGATGGCCAAGGCACTCACCCGGGGAGGAGTGGAATAACACCGGGCTCGGGGCTGGGTAGCCCTGCAGAGCGGAGAAAACAAATCAGGTCCTGCCCTGGGTAGGTGTTTTGCAGCTGATCACAGGAGGTGGAAGTCAACGTCGGGGAAATCCCAGATTCAGGTCTGGGAGGACACAAAAGCTGGCAGAGTGCAAATCTGACCCAATGGTATGAGTGAACTGGGATTGTCTCTGCCCAGGTTCCAGTGATCAAATCCTCCCAACGCACACCTTGTCTCGGGAGGCAGAGGAGCTCAGAGCCCAGGCTGTCACCTTCAGCGCAGAGCCAGCACCTGCAGCTCATTAGTCCTCGTTGTTATTAAAGCTTATTATTGCTCTCTCTTCAGATGAATGCCATGAAGCGAAGGTTTGCTGCCGTTTCCCCAACCTTTCCAGGGCTAAGCAGGCCACTGAATTCAATGAAGCTATTGCTCTGCACCCTATGTTAGCAACTACAGCACTTGCACTGGACTCGGGTAAGATGGCAGTGTTGTTTGTGTGTTTCCTTCCACCCTTGTGGGGCAGAAGAGGCTGAGAAAAGGGAGTCCCCTGTGACATCCACGACCCCTGAAATACACAGCACACCCCTGTACAACATAATACACGGATGTGAAAATAGCAAAAAGACTACAGCTTAGATAGAAAGATGGAACAGCTGACATTCAAGTGATAAAAGTACCCCAGTCTTCAACTGGATGGTGTTTACATTTTAAAAATGAGTGAGTGTTGAAAGGTCATTTTAACTATTTAGGCTTTTGATTACCTTTTCCACTTTCCTCAGCCGTATCAGCAGGTTGCGCCATCTTCCTGTTTTACCACTACTTCTGCTCAGTTTCAGGGTTACGTTCACTGGTGGGTGAAACACTTTGGGTGCCTGTTCTACTGGGTTATCCAGATATTCCAAAGAAAAGGCTGGTTGCAGTTGTGTAAAGATTCATGCGAATGTTTCCATTAGCGTGCAGTTTTGTAACACTGCATATTTTACGTCATTGATCTAGTGGTGAGTTCAGACACAAATACACGTATATGCACAGAAGCATGCAGATTGCACATAGACAGTATATTTGCAGGCTAAACTGAAACCACCTGATAACTCTCCTTTTCTGCTTTTCTGCTACAAAATTCAAAATGCCACAACTAGTCCAGCGTCGGACTTGCTGACATTTTAAATGTGTATGTGTGCACATGTCTTTTTTTATACATAAACGTGTGTATGTGTGTGACTTTTAACTTTTGGCTTATCTCTAAGATTAATGCATGTGTTGACTGCACACGAGAAATGTGTAAACCTGTAAGACTGTTGGGTTCACCAGGGAAATGTCAAGAACAAGATCACACTGTCTACAATATGCCCAAAAATATACAACAGACGACACCCCACAAGTGACATTATAATGAGAGACAGTTATTAGAGGCAATGTAAAACACATGCTGCTGGACAACGCACGTCAAAGATTTATCTCGAAATTGTAGATCGCAGGCCATTGCAAGGCATAGGTATGAAAACATTTCAAGTTTCCTGGTAAAAAGCAGTGTGCACATACATTTGTAACTAATGCCTGCTAGCAGGTTACCGGGAGAGGCTGACCTTGCACCTCTACTCAAACGCCAGGACATGGCGCAAGAGCTGCAGGACCTGGTCAACACACGTGGGGCACAGCGAGGTCGAGGAGGGTCTTCCTGTAACGGCTGAGCACTGCGTTGTCTTTACTGGAAGTGGCACAGGCACACTGCGGGCAGGGTTGGGGGGCAGGTTGGGGGGCAGGGTTGCAGAGGCAGGGCTTGGGGCTGCCGCAGTTGGGTCACAGAATCACAGAATGGTTTGGGTTGGAAGGGACCTTAAAGATCATCCAGTTCCACCTCCCTGCCCTGGGCAGGGACACCTCCCACCAGCCCAGGTTGCTCCAAGCCCCATCCAACCTGGCCTTGAACCCCTCCAGGGATGGGGCAGCCACAGCGTCTCTGGGCAACCTGGGCCAGGGGCTCACCACCCTCAGAGTGAAGAATTTCTTCCTGATAGGCAATCTAAATCTACCCTCTTCCAGTTTGAAGCCATTACCCCTCGTGCTATCACTACATGCCCTATGTCCTATCACTACAAGTCCCCCTCCAGCTTTCTTGTCGGCTAATTAAACCTTTCTGCCTCCATGTGCAATGGGTACTGGTCCCTTTGACCAGATAAACAAACAAAGGCATAAAGAAGCACCAGCAATCTACAACTTAAGCTCCTTTAAAGGGTTTTCTAATAGGCAGTTGAAGCAGAGGTATCCAAAGTCAGCAATGAAAGCACCGGCATGGATTGGCCTGGAGCACAGAAATCCATGGCACCTTCTCCCACAGCCACAAGTCATAGAATCATAGAATCGTAGGGTTGGAAGGGACCTCTGGAGATCATCTAGTCCAAAGGTCGCTGGCAGGGACCTCGGGGCTGGAGTTCCAGCAGGGATGGCACAGGGGTGAAGGTGCTGGAGGATGGGACTGATGGGCCAGGGCTGGGTAAAAGCCAGGAGGGTCCCTGGCGGGACCAGAGTTAGAGGTGCTGGTCCCCAGCTTGGTTTGCTGATGGTTTGCTGCTGGTAATTACTGCTCAGGCAGGTTTTGGAGATGGTGCTGTCAGGGGCTGAGTGAAAAAGGCTTGGGGCTGGGGCTGGCTGGTGTTACGAGGCTGGGGTTAAAACCAGCTGAGGCTCAGGCGAGCGGAGGCTGTAAATCAGCACCACAGCTGGATGCAGAAGCTACGGGACGGTGTGCGGGGCTGCGTTTGGCAAGGGCTGCATGCCTGGCTGAGGGTCACAGCAATGACAAGTGACTTGAAGCTGGGGCTGACCTTGGCAGAAGCCCATGAATTCACACGAGCCCTAGGTCCAGCAGCATCTGTGGAGCTGGTTCAGGGCGGGTAGCGGCTGGGGTTGGGATGGGGCCTGTCAGAGGATGCGGGATGGAGCTGGGAGGGCTGGGGCATACAGAGGTTTGCCAGCGACAGGCCCTTCCGAGCTGAGGGCACGTCTGAAGCCGGCCTGGGGTCTACTCTGTTCAGCCAGGTGGAGACCAGGGGTGCTTAGAGCTGGACACACCAAATACAGAATTGACTCAGAGCTCGGTGCAACACACTACACCTTTTACAGCAATATGAGAATTTAACCAAAATGCTTAGGTTTGTATTAAGATGTGCAAAGCAAACAATAATTTTATGATTAACCACATTTAACCCTTTCACTTCAAAGCACATAATGAGCCTTGACACTGAAGCCTCAACGAGCCCAGTGAACACGAGAGAGAATAATGTTGAAGCCACTGAGGTAAGTCAGATTGGTTGGAATTAACGAGGGTAGTGTGGGCTGTAATAATATATTTACAGTGTGGTGATTATACTGTGGGAAGGAAGGGAAGGGGATTAAATCCCTGTTTAGTTTAAGCTGCATTTTAGTGCAGCCAGTTCTTCAGTAGTACACAGTTAAAAATGTAGTCTGTCAAATCCCGCTGACATATTTTGGCAATAGATATTTCCTCTAATTGAAAGCAATTGTTGTGTTGTAAGCTTTCCCCCTTTCCCATTTGTTTTGGTTAACGGGTAGTGGTGGCCTGTCTACTTAAGCACGTATTGAGCAACTGCTCGCTGGAAAGTTAGCATATTGCAAGGAGTGCGGCACGATCCTTCCTGACTTCATAGGAAAAACTTCCTCCGGGCTTTGGCGGAGGATGTTTGAACAAAGCTGGTAAGATCAGCCTCGCTGGTTGTTATTGCAGGGCTTTGCTTTTTGGGTCAGCTAGGGCCTTCATGTGTGAATCCCGGGGTAAAAACCAGGCTGGCTTCCAACGCAGCCATGCTTTGTTTTGAACGATCAGCATGGCCCCCGCTGTGAATCCCACGAGGGGATGCTCTGCTTTATGTTGCATTCGCTTCCTTTGCTCAGAGCCAAGTGCTGCATGCTACACTGCTGGAACGCAGTCAAGACGCGCGGCGCCTGCGCGACAGCCTGACGCAGGCTGGACATGGTCGGCCCCTGCCCTGCTGGACACCAGCAGGAGCCTTAATGCTGTGGGCTGGCAGGGCCCTGCAGCCCTGGGGGGCTTAACAAGCCCCTGCTCGGTCAGACTAGGCAAAATGGTGCTAAACCCACCACTGCCCACAGCGACTGCACTAGCGCTGCCGCTTCGCCCCTGCCTGTCCCACGCCCGCGGTCCGGCACCCCCGGACCCAGTGCTCCGCCGCTGGCCGCCCGGCTGTGGGGCCTCGGGAGCTGAGCAGCGGTGTTTGTGGCTCTTGGGACCTGGTAGGGAGCAGCTGCCCGGCCCCAGCGGGGTGTCGAGGCTGGTGCCTGTGCACCGGGGTGCCAGGGGCTCACATCCTCCTGTCTCTTTGCCCCAAGAAATGTGCCTGTGCTGTCCCTGCAGGATATCAGTCGGGGTGCTTGGTCTTGAAATGCCCTTTATCTGACACCCTTCTGAAGCTCAGAGAGTTGCTGTGCACATCCATTTCCCCAGAGGTCAGAGCAGGACTGGATGAAACCCTCCTTTACCCTGTAGTCACATCAAGTCTAATCATCTGGCCAGGACCCCCTCAGGCTGGTGCTGGTCAGGATCCAGCCAAAGAAGGAACTTAGTCCGCCGTGCACACCTGCACCATCCTGTCTGCAGCACCCCAGGGGCTGTGCTGACAACGGACAGGTATGGGCAACAGACCATGAGTGTAGCAAGGCTGGGCTTGAAGGGATTGTGCCTTCATCCCACCACCAGCCCCAGCATGTGCTAAATTTCCTGCAGAGCAGAGCTGGAGACTCATTTGAGCTCACTAGCCATGTTTCCAGCCCTGACTGGTGTGAAGTTAGGGGGAGTGAGTGCTGAGCCCTTGCGAAGCCTCTAAAGAAAGTAAAAGGAACAGGTCACCGAAGAGACCTGCGGGAAACTCGGGAACCTGCTGCCTTTGCATTTCAGCTTTCCACCCACAGTGCTCTGGTCAAACCCCAGCATAGGCTACAAAAGACACATTTTTTTATTGCCTTGTGACAAACCTCCTGGTCTGGAAAATCCTGCCATTACTGTGTGTGTGAACTTTCACCAGCACAGAATCTGTCATTAACCTAGAAGGAGACCTTTTCATGCTCACAACCTCTGTCTGCACAGCTCCTCTCTGGAGGCGAATCCCTCACAGTGAACACGTCAGCCACCTGCACGCTGCAGACAAGGTTATGACTGCATTACATACTCTGAAGGGAGCAATGCTCTATATTACACTGGGAAAGGTTCATCTTTGAAAACAAAGAGGCTTGAGGAAAAAAAGCGTGATTTTACTCAGAAAGTGCCCCTGGTACACATAAATCCGTCTCCTCTTGCTCAGACCAAGGCTGGAGGCTGGCAGCAGGGTGGCAGCGGAGCGCGCCGCGCCAGTGCGATTCCTGCTGCAGCCATTTGCAGTGAAGCCTGAGACCGCACTGGAGCGTGCGTTTAGATTAAAGGACGTTTGGGAAGGGACCTTGCCTTAATCTTTCTGCTAAGCACCTAGTAGACACCCAGCGTGCTAAATCGTTAGTAATAACAGTAATGACAATCTGGCCGCCTTCTCCATGAGCAGTGCCTGCAATACAGATTGATAACAATGAAATAGGGACTCGGTCCACACTCATCCAAAAATACACCAAGGATTGCTAATCAGTCTATTTCCAAGCCCTCTGTTATTTCTGAGTGCCCTGAAGTGCCTCCGCGAGCACTTTGCTGATGCATCCAGCCTGATGACACACGGCACTAACAACCGACTGGACAAAGGCAGGGTGGCAGGCAGGACTGGAGAGCATCAGATGAGTGTGGTGATCAGGGAACAGCTCTTGTTCAGGCAATGATTTCTCTGTGTCTAAGTGCTCCTCAGCTCTCCTTGCGTTTCCCCGGTGCATGTCTCCTCTCCGTTCGGAAATGCCGCTTAAGGGAGAGCCCTGTCCTGTCTGGCCCAGGGCTGGGCTGGTGGAGACCAAGCGGGACAGCTCTGCTCTCACCTACCTCTTACCCTCTTCTCTCGGATAACTGCTAGCAGCCTTTCTCAGAGTGGGGAAAAGGTGTGAGCTGGACTCTGCTCTGACCCAGCACAGCCATTTTCCATCAGTATGGGTTTCTGAGAGTGAAAGCGGGCGGCCAAAAGGATTCAAAACACGTGTCTCCTAAGCATTTGTGAATGCACCTTACGGTCTCCTGCCAACCTGCCCTGCAATCATATAGAAAATGACCCAAATAACACACTTAGAGGCAGAGTGAAGGAGATGAAAGAAAAAAAGAGGACTGGCTGCCTGGGTAGGAGCAGAGGGACCTTCTGACCCGCTGCACAGCGGCAGCAGCAGCAGCACCGGGGTGGCTGAGGCCGTGCCTTGGCTTTTCCTCTGCTGGGGCGCCAAGCGGCCCCTCTGCGGTGGCCAGATCGGGGGGCTTGTCTCTGCAGGGGGGCTGTGCCCCGCGACAGCCAGGCCTTCCCGATGTGCTCAGTGTCACAAGCCAGGGCAGGAGGCATGTTGCTCTTCTCCCAGGTGCCAGCTCCTGAGCCTCCGCGCGGTCCCCGGGGGGGTCCCTGCCACCGAGGCGTCCTGCACGCCTGGCCCGCCGCCAGCCACTGGTGTTCACCGAGAGCAGCCGAGTCAAACCTGGCCATCTCCAGCACGCGAGGGTGAGCTTTCTTCCTAAATCCACAGGGCACTTTATGGTTACCTTGCAGATAAACCCCGCTAAATAAATAGATGCTTATGCTCCCTGGATTAAAGCGATTAGATCCTGGGTTTTGACAGTGTTGAGTCAATATAACCTGAGTAACTGCATGAGTAACTCATGTTTCCCCTAAAGGGAAACTGTTCTCCTGTAAATATATTTATTAATAATTAATGTGTTTTTGAGTTCTTGTGCACACAGTCCCTCTCCCCCACCGAGATGTCTGAAAGGCCGTTATCTTTAAACCTGCGCAGGACTCGCACAGGAAGGGACTTTGGCAGGGGGGTGACGGTCTATGGGAAGAGGCATGTGGTTTCATTTTGACCTTTCTTTCTTCCTGAACAAAAAATAATGGTGAAATCTGTTTAGGAGAGATTTAAAAACCTCTACTACTCCATTAGGAGCATTACCCTGAAATACTCACTGGAGCTTCTAACAGCCCAGATAATAAGGGTGGGAAATCATTTGTGGAAAATATTCCCCTCAAAGCATCTTACCAGAGGATTGTTTCCTAACAACAACAACAACAATAAAATCTTTGTCAAATAATCCTTCAATACCACAAATATTTTGGCTTTAATTGTATCAGCGTAGATAACTGCTCAGCATAGGAAATGGGAGTCAGAGCTCCTGGGGGATTTTTTCTGACAAAGGAGTGCTGGATACCTTTGGGTAAGTCCACATTTTTCTGTGTTCTTTGGCCTAATTTTTTTTTAACTGACTGTAATCTGGAACCTAATTTGATATGCCTTAAAAGGCTGATTTCACATGGAAGATGCTCTACTATCAGGATAAGCAGACATAAGAAATCCTAAAATAGGCGGATTAAGGGTTTGGGATCATGGGGGTTTATTTCTATGTAATTAAAGACATGATCGCGTTTTAAAATTGCTAACTTGTAGTTTAAAAAAAAACCCAACAACTGGGAGTCCCACATTTAAAAACAGCTAATAACTCTATTAATTAAGGATATGATTAGCAGAGACAATGAGTCAGATAGCACGAAAGCACAGCATTTAATTCAATGCACATTTTTGGTGGACATGGCGTGGCCAAGGCAGTTATGTATTAATTAGTGCTCTGAAGAGGGCGAGGAGGACAGGAAGAGGGTGAGAGAAATTGGCAGGTGTAGAAATTAGATTAGACAACAACAGAGGATTTTTCTCTCCAGAACAGAAGTCGTGCAGAATCCTCATCAGCCTCGCTAACATGTTTTGTATAAACAAAGATATGTGCCCCGAGAACAGGCAGGGCGGTAAGGCAGCGCTCGGGGATGGGGAGAGGGAGCACAGCTTTCCAGGGCTCGCCTGCGGAGCATTTCCAGGCGGTTGTGACCAAATGCCAGCCTCGATTTCCCACCCTTGCTTTAAACGCTTCTGGCTATCTGTGGATGGCACGGTGTCTCCATCCTCAACCCTTATGAAGGGACCTGTGCCATTGTACTGATTTACTGCTGTACCACTGCGCGGGTGCTCCAGCTAGGTCTCTGCTCCTCATGGAAACTCAGGTTGTGACAGGGATGCTGTGCCCACACCCTGTAATCACTCCACTTGGCCGCCAGCTCTGCCATCGCTTCGGCTTGATGCACCCACACAGTGCTGCGAGCGCCACGACCAGGGTATCTGCTGTGCGCTGGAGCCCACCCGTGCCCCATCGTGCACGGGGACCTGGATGTGCTGCCCAAGGAGCCGGGTCCCGCCTGGGTGACTCAGAGCCTGGGTGACAGACCTGTGCCCTGTGTCGTGACGGAGCGGCAGGAGATGAGCGCTGGTCCGGCCACCCGCTCAGGGCTCTCCCACTTAGACGGCAGGGACATAACCTACGTGGGCAAACAACGCAGGGAGCACGGCCCGGACAGTCTCTGTACCAGGACGGATCCTGACCTTCTCTCCGGAGCCTCACTCGGCAGCTCCAGGACGAGGGGGTAAGTTCACACGCCCGCAGGCGAGGGAAGAACCGTCGTGGGCGTGAATCGACACCTCCACCGCGCAGGTGGCGCGTTCCCACGCCGATAAGGGAGGGTGGATCAGAGGCTGCGCTCCCCCGGGGCCGCTCCCTCCGCTGGTGATTCCAGTGGGTGGAATTTGGGAATATCATCACTTCTTTCGCTGCCTTTTTTTTTCCTCCACAATTAAAAAAGAGCCCGTTGGAGGGCAGAGGAGATGCACAGTCCTATTTTGAACTCGGCTTCTTGGCGAGCCGTGCGGGCAAAGCTTCTCCGGGGTGGGGCCGCGGCGGACAGCGCTTCGCCCCCTGCCCGTTCCCCGAGGAGCTGAACCCCCCCGGGCGGGCGGCAGCGGGGCCGGGGCCGACC
>VYZM01005851.1:293812-361965 GCA_013398915.1 Dromas ardeola
TTTTTTTTTTTTTTTTTGTTGAGTTGGTAAAGAAATTATTGCAAGTTGTTTTCTTTTCAAGTTGGGATCTAACACCTTGCAGCAAGTGGAGGAGGTGGCAGACTGTCTACGGCAATCTCCCACTTTGAGAGACCGGTAGAGTTTATTGACGTTTTTGAGCAGAGGGAGCAGTACTAATTTCTAACATCTGGATAGCAGCTCTGCTGGCAGCCGCCGCCCCGGCGGAGCGAGGCCGGCGGGGGCGTGGGACGGCCGCTCCCCAGAAGGCCCATATCAAACAGAGCCTGGATGAGCCCCCGTTAGATGTGGTGCGCTGATGAGCAGCCTGATGTCAAAACCCGTGATGATTTCGCCTCGTTACCCGCTGAGCGTCAGGGGGGCTTGTCCAGCGTGGGGAGTGTGCGCTGGCTCCTCGCACAGATGTGTGCTGGGGGTTGGGACCAGGGACGGGACACACGGGGACTGTGGTGTCCTGCAGCAGCAGCGGTGCAGCAGTGACGGCTCGTGCTCTGAGCAGAGCTGACCTGCTGTTGCCAGCCCTTGTGCCTTCCTCTCCAGTCCAGGGTGCATTTTTTTTTGGAGGAAGGGACCTACGGATGAGCACAGCCTTGCAGGCCGGGGGAGGGACAAGAGGGATGTTGGCTTGGGGTGTTTCTCAGGTGGGCAACGGGATAGGGGTTAGGATATTCACAGGTAGGATAGGGATAGGGGTTAGGATATTCATGGGATAGGAACTTGGATATTCAGGCTTTCTTCCGAACTGGGGGTCTCATTCTGAAGGTGGCATGGCAAGAGTCCCAGTCCCCCGTTTTGCTGCCGTGCTCGTGTGGGTGCCACCGTAGGGGCAAGCGGTGGCCGCGGGACACAGCGGGAGCTCGGGGCTCATGGTGGGGCTGCTGGGGTCCAGGGCACAAACCCCAGCTCAAGTCTCAGCCCTCAGCGGAGCTGCAGGCCCGCGTTTGGCTCTGCGGCCACCGAACCTGTGCCGGCGGCGCTGCTGGAGGGAGGTGGCCTGGCGGGAATGGCTGCTGGAACACGGCTGCCCATTTTTTGGGCCCAAACCATTGGAAAGTCATTGTTCTGACAATATTTCTGCAGCTTTTGCATTGCAAGTGGCACTGGAATATGAATCTTTTGATTCTAACCTATAAGCAAAATTTCCTGAAAGTCTGGATTTTGCAAACATGTACCTCTAATATTTGAAGGAAATTTGGAACTTGTCTCCCTGTTTCTGTCTCGTCTCTGTTCAAAGTATTATGCTACTTCGTACTGCTCCCTTCTGGAGCAAAAACCCTTTGGCTATTGGATTTTCATCCCACAGTCTGCTGACCGCTGCCAAGATTCAATGGGTTGTGAGCTGCTAGTGGCCAAAAGCCATCTCTGGCGGATCGCCTAATTAAAAAGGGCCATTGAAAACCTGGCATCTTCTAGAAAATGGCTGTGTGTACAGTGATCTTTTTAGGAAGAGTTGGGACAAGTTTACAGTATAGTTATAGCACTCGATGAAGAAGGGGAGATGTGAAAGATGAGGGGTTTAAAATGTAATATAAAATAGCAGTTTCCAAAGTTTTTTGACTCATGAGTCCCTGTTGTCCTTCAGCACGTCTCCAGATGTGAACTCCAAGCGGTACAAAGGCACCAGGGTTGGTGTGCTGTTGCACGTGGTTCCTCAGAGAGCGGTGGACCCCACTCTGGGAACCAGCTCACTCAGGGAGTGGGCTCAGGTCGGGCTTTCGGCAATCAGTATGGCAGGTCATTAAGTGGGAAGGAAATTGTGGCTAAATCTCTGCTTGAGGGGACAGACATCCGCATGTGGAGAGCAACAGATGACTTCGTCCCCGCACTGTTCCGCTTGGTTTGACTCGTGTGTGTCCCTGGGCTGAGCCATGCGGCGGGAGGCTGGGATAGGTGGAAGTTCCCGCGCATCCCTCCTGGGATTCCCCCTGACAGCAGAGTGCTCTGGCCGGCACGCTGGCTGTCTGGCACGCCGGGGCTCCCTGACTGCGGAAAGGTGGCTTGGCCACTGTCAAAGAAGCTGCCGAAGAAAGGTTTCAAGCTTTGGGGAGGAGCTGGGGTCGCCATGTTATGTCCCTGGGGTCTCCTAACTGTAGTGTCATTTCTTGCTGAGGTTTGGTATCACAGCAAGCTGCAGAGCTCAGTGGATCATAGAATCATAGAATGGTTTGGGTTGGAAGGGCCTTTAGAGGTCATCTAGTTCCAACCCCCTGCCCTGGGACAAACAGCTTTGGAAACATCAGTTTCTACAAATCTTGGAAGACAAAATATAAAATGGTAGAGAAAAGGAAAGACTTCCATACTTTAACCAAATAAGAGAGGTGCTCAGTTGCTGGATCCAGTAGGACCATTGATTTTTAACAAATTTTGAAATTATTCTGCTGATCCTAATTTCCTAAAACCGATGCTGTAGTGCTGTAGAGGTGCAATACTGGCACGTCAAGGAGCACAGTGCTTTGAGAGAGATGTCTGGAGATACCTTGTGCTTTGTACAGGTGCTGCCTGCGAGAGGAGAGTATGTGTGTGAGTCCGAGGGCTGGCCACAGGTCAGAGGAGCCTGTGCTCACACCTCCATTCTTCTCACTTTCCATAACCATCCATTTAACCTGTTTACTTGAGTTTTCCCAGTTCCCCAAATGAGGGCAGAGGTCTCTATCTCATGTGTTAGAGTGGAGGAAGCGTACACCTGCAAGCTGGAGAAGCAGTGCATCTGAGCCCATGGAGGAGCAGGCGCTGCGCGCGGTGGTGCCCATGGAGGAGCAGACGATGCGCGCGGTGGTGCCCATGGAGAACGTCTCGGTGGCGTGGGGCAGCGCTGCCGTTCAGAGGCAGGTTTTACTGAGGATACGTAAGAGTAGAGTTCTGCTCATTATCTCAGAGCTTAATTGATTCGGCAGAACTAATGAGGAAAATACAGGAAAACATTTACTATAAACTATTGCTAAATGAAGCAGATTTGAACTGACACATGCAAAAGACCGGTTGTGTTAGGTAAGAAGTTGTTACTTTAATGGATGCTTTTTTCAGCCCAGAATTGCACAGATATGCTGTCAGAGCACTTTGAGCGTGTAAAGTGCTAAGTGTTTGTAGTAGCAATAATAAAAAAATAACCCCTGAAGATCGAAACTCATGGTTCACCCAGAACTCTTCCCTGTGGGAAGGAGTTTGAATAGTTTGGGATTGGTTTCTGGAGCCAAAGCTCAACATAAATGAGAAACACAGCTTGAGTGGTGGAAGGGGGGGGCTCTCCCAAGGAAAGAACAGCTAAGAAAATACAGCCTGAATAAATCAAGCATCTTTCTCCAAGCAGTTTTGAGGGGGACGTGTTAGTTGGGCTTCCAGAGCGGCGCGGGCGTCCTTGGGATCCGCTCTGTGCCTGTCCCCGGGGAGCAGGGCAGAGGAGCTGTGTTTCTAGTGGGGGTGAATTTAAAGGACATCCAAACTCCCACTGCTTAAATGCATGGTGTTTTGACTGTGACAACCCCTTTGGAGCCTGTTATTCGCTAATCCCTCTGCCTGCCCATTCCTGGGGGATTTGATTGTATAATCTGAAGTATTGTGTTTAATGCGGGATGAAGGCTAACATAATAAGCTTGACCAGGCTTCCTGGCGGCATGAAGGATGTGCAATTTCAGTTAAAAGACTGCTACTTTTTTCTATTTCTCCGCTTTGAGCAGTTCCCCGTGCAGTCGCACGTGCTGGTTCAGCTCCCTGCAGGGTGACACGCCGCCGGGTGCCGGACCCTCGGCTCGTGCGGAGCAAGGGAGAGACCCTGCTGGAAGGTGTTCTGGGGGAGGGCTGTGCAGAGGAGGTCCTGCCAGCGTTGCCCTCTGTCTTTATCAGTAGTTCAGCCTTGGGGCCAGCACGACAGGGTTGGGGCTTGCATGGCGATGGATGGCCACGAGTCTGGCCAGTTCCTGCAGGAGGAGGTGGCAGAGGGGACCGAGTGGGTAATCACGCTGCCGGCATCCGGCGTCGGTGCCGCTGCTGGAGCCCCGGAGCTCTTACATCCTCCCTAACACAGGAGGACGGCTCTGTTATGGACACCCCCGCCCTTTCCTCCTGCACCTGAAGTGACACAGTGGAAGATGGGTGGCCGCAGGAAGCCTGTGTTCGAGCCGTTGTCAAGCTTTGGCCTTACTATCACAGACCAACTGGTTTTGCCAGCAGTTCCCCAGTCCCATCCCAGTCCTTTGGCTGCGTCATACCCCGCGATGGGCTCTTGCAGCCGCAGCAGAGCCTGCGTAGGGGAGGTCTGCCCGGGGCTGCGCTGCTGGAGCTGCCAGAGCCTGGGTTTGAGTCACGGTGCTGAGAGCATCTTCCAGCGTTTCAAACCACCTCACCTCTGGTGGTTTGAGGTCTGCGGTTGCGGCAGAGGTGAATGGCTGCCGCTTAGATGCAGGCAGCATCTGAGAATTCAAGGCTTGGCCTTGAACTGGTTGGAGGTCTGTGTCTCTGCAGACTCACTGTAAAAATTTCCCCTTTTGCTTTCAGGGGGCTGGTGGGCTCAGCACATCGGGTCAGCTCTGGCCCCGAGTCTGGCTTCAGACACGTGGTCTGATGAGCCCATCATCTTGGAGCAAGCACGCACCTCGACCATTGCTGAGAACTCAGAAATCAGTGAAGGGCAGGATGTGGCGGCACGGGCACCCAGGGCTGCTGGCATCTCACACCTCCGACTGTGCAGGTTCCTGAGTAACTCTTGTGCAGCGCAGAACACAGGAGAAGTACTTGTGTGCAGAGTGCTTGCTGCGGCCATCGGTCTGCGCTCCCTGGGGTCTGCTCTGCCCACTTCATGTGAGGGACACGAGCCTGAATTCCTCTGTTTTAGTCAGGTGAATGTCCCATGTGGAGCTGCTGAGAGCGAATGTTAGGAGCTGGCGGGAAAGAAAAGGGTTGGAGTTGAGAGTAGGGAGGGGGAAGAACGAGTTTTATTAGATGGGGGAAAAAAGCTTTCCTGTGAAATAAAAATGAAGATAAGAGGCTGAAAAACTGCCAAGCATCAGGAGCTCTGCAGAAGCTGAAGGAACGCTTTTTGGCACGGGGGTGACATTTGTCTGTGGTGGAGGGAGGAGCGGTGGTGCTGACAGGGTCATTTCTCTCCCTGCGTTGGTGGTGCCGCTGGCGGCGCCGCGGTGGGTGCGCCTTCGGCCAGGGAGTGGTGCTCCGCGGGGGGGGTCTGGTGGCAGTTTTTCATTAGCAATTACTCCTCTTCAGCAAGACATTAACTTTTCTGATCCGGGGCTGGAGGTGACACTCGTCCCAGCTGTCACCCGTGTCAGGGGGAGGTGCGTGGGGCTGCACGTGGGTCGCTGTGCTTGCTCAGGGCATGAACCAATACGGAGGGGCTGCCAAGAGGTCCCGAGGGCTGCAGCCGAGGGAGCATCTGGGCAGGTCCCACGGATGCCGATGAGCCCCCGGTATCAATTGGTCGGTGCTGGTTGCCCCCGGTACTGTGCCCCCACCGTGTCGAGATGCCGCTGGGCTGGAGGAGCCGCTGGCATGGTGGAGCCGGGGCCAGGGCTCCCCACGGCGGGACATGGTCCGGGCTCCCACTGTGAGCAGACAGAGCGGTGTTTGGCAGCCCGTTACTGGTGTCACACTGGTGGCTTGCAGAGCTGGGGCTGGCACTGTGCAAACGTGCAAAACACAGCAAAACGGCTGCTTCCTCGCTCGAGAAACTTGTGGTCTGAGTAAATAGTGAAACCAGGGTGCAAATCTCATTTTAAACCTTTTTTTTTTTTTAAGGATATCTCCTGTGCCGTGGGGGTGCTGATTGCTTAGCGTGGGTGATTCTTGAGAAAAATTCAGCAAGATTCATTTTATGAGAGGTTCTCAGCCCGAGTGCCTTGACTGGCCAAGAGTGCATGTTGATTTGTCTCCCATTGCCTAAAAAATGTGATGGGAAGTTAGAGGGGCACTGTGATAATGCCTGCCCTTGCGGCAGCACTACAATTAAAGACTGCTTACGTCTCAAGTGCCTGAACAGTAAAGCCCTCTTCTGAGGATGACATTTTCCTCCAGGCATCCCAAAAAGCCTGTTTTTGACAGTTCTGGTTGCGACACTCCAGCAGATAAACGCGTGATTGTGTGTACAAACTGCTGGCAGCGCGGGGGGGGGCTGCGGGATGAATGGGCTCTGCCTGGAGGGGTTCCCTGGCCGGTCTGGGCTCTGCCCGCACAGAGTGGGGCTTGTGCGTTCTGTCTGCGTAATGCCAGGCTGGCCGGCCACCATCTCTCCCTCTGCCCCTTTTCCTGCGGTGTCTGTGCAATATTTCAGCGCTGGTTTTCAGCCTCTGTCTACTGCTCAACTTGGAGTCCATGTCCGGCTGTTCTCTTCAGACAGAATCCAAATTATTTTGAATATTCTCTCTGCGATCAGAGATTTCCCTGAGTCATACCTAAACGTTAATAAAAGCCTAATGGTTTATGTTAAGGAAGGCAAGAGATAAAACTAGAGCCCTTTTATCACGGTCTTTAATGGCCTGAAAATGTCAGTTGCGTAGGAGCAGCTGCCAAATTTTGAGCCTATGAAGACGATGGCTAAGTCCCACAAATCAACAAGTTTGGAGCGGATTATCGGATGCTGGCTGTGTCATTTTCCCAGGACTCCAGGCATGCTAAAAGCCAACGCTTTAATCCGCTCTGATATGAGGCATGAAAGGGGCCGGACTCCCGTCCCACTTCTGCTCCTCCGCGGCGTCTCCAGAGCCGGTGCAGCGCAGTCAGGAAAGCCGTGCTGAAAGCAAAAGCTGCAGGGCTTTTTTCTGAACTGCAGCCTGCTTTTGATTCAGAAATAAACTCCATCTTTGCCTAAGAACTATTTTTAAGGTCACAAACACAGGATGCAGAAATCAGTAGGTTTCATGGTTTTCCTGAGTGCTGCCTCACCACTCCTCTTCCTCCTTCTGTTTCCAGCAGACTTCCTTCCCGAAGGGACATCCTGCGCGGATGCCGCTGGGGCACAGCGCCCGGGGCCGGGGAGCTGTAATGGAAATTCTGGGAAATTGCTTTTTCTGCTCTTTTTAGGCCTGGGATAAAGAACTGAACTTGCACCACGAAAGCATCTGAACTTGAGCTCTGACGTGGCTGGAAATCTTTTATCTCTGTCCCACTTTGTTTTTGTGATCATGCTCAGGGGTTAATCTGACGAACCCTCCTCTTAGATGTGGCTCCTTGGTTTAATTTGCATCACTTGTGAAATTTAGCGAAAATACCAAGTACTCCCTTCTTGCAAGTGTGCGGGTGATGGCAGCGCGGCTCGGCCGGTGCTGCCATGGGCTGGCTCCCGCTGGCACCCGAGGTGGCTTTTCGTTAGTGTCAAAGTGGCAGAGCCAAATGCTTCGGGTGCAGAAGGATTCGAATCTAGACTCGCCCGGCATTTCCGCGAGTTACTGAGTGTCCAGAGCGTGTAGATGAAAAATAGTGACAATACAGTAAATACCCACAGGGTTGTTTTAAAATGCACATGATGGAAAGAGATTGGTTTTGGAAGAAAACTTAATGTTTATGCTTTCCCCACTTCAGGGTAGGGCAGTTTGATTTAAGATGGAGCGAGATTTAACCTGTTCCACATGGAGAAAGCCTTTTGCCACAGCCTTTGAGTGCGACTTCCCAAGCTACAGTGATTGCCTGGTGCCTGCAGAACGATGTGCCTTGGCCGTATCCTGTTTACTGTAGCGTGACAGGGTTAAGATGTCCCCTCGGTGCTATGGTGTACCCATGACAGCAGCGCAGCCTGTCACCCCACCCTGGGACCCCAGAGAGGGAAACACCATGTGTCTCCTCCTGCCTGTCCGTCGGAAGAGCTGATGTCATTTGAAGAAAGGTGTTTCAGAGGAAGGATGTATGTGGCCAAAATAAAGCTGGGCCTGTGTTAGAATAGCGACATCCTGTTTACTGTGGAAAACGCTTTGCGCTGATATGAGCTCTGAAGTGCGTGATTTATAAGCAGGCAGGCGCAGCAGATAAGGCACTTCCCGTGATTTCGGCCACCTGTGAGAAGAAAGGGCTGCGTCCCTCAGTCTGGGACAGATGCCGGGTCCGGTCCCTGGGCAGCTGAGCATCCTTCGGGCTCCCGGGCGGCCTGAGGTGCCTGTGCTCGGTTTCCCAGCAGGAAGGGGCCTTGTGAGTTTCAGGTTGTTAATATTGGTAAAGAGTAATGAAGAGGGGCTAGAGATAACCATCCCCTAGACAAATAAATAAACCCAAGTGCATTTCTAAAGGTCCGGCTGTGAATGAAGGGACCATTACATCAGAAGTGTGAATGGCTAGCATGTCCTCTGTATGGTATAAAGAAATTGTATTGCCCAATTACAGGGGGAAGCATACACGCTTAAGAATCTGGGCTGTGATTTTATTTTTTAATAGAATGAAATGCCGTAAAAGTGCAAAATGCATTTAGCGAAGTCAGTTGCATCCACAACGCTTGATCCTTCCGTCTCGGTTCCACGTGAACCGAGCTGCAGCTCTGAGCGTGTTGCCTCCTGCGTGGCACTCGCTTTAGCAGAGGAAGTTTTTGAAATCAGTCTTTGTTACTTCACATGTGACGCGACCAGCGGCGGTGGGGTCTGGTGCTTGCTGTGGATCAGGGGACCGCGGTCGGGGTGGTTTCTGGAGAGTGGCACTGCGCTCGCGCGGGTCCAGTGGCAGGGACACAAGCCCTGCCTGCGCCCGCAGGGTACTGTCTCTGTGTGTGCTGTGGGGCAGGGGATGCTGTGGGTCTGTGGTGGCACCAGCTATTCGAGTTGCTGTTTGCTGACCAGCTGCTGCAAAAGCCATAGAGCTGTCTGGCATCTGCACCTCACACCCTGCCTGGTGGGCATTGCTCATGTCTTCTCCCGTGCAAACGGCAGGAGGGGGCAGTGCCACGGCCTGCGGTCCCCACACCGCTCCACGGACCATCCCGGCCGCTGCAGAGAGCCACCAGCCCTGTGGTGGTCTGGCAGGGGGACACCATCTCTCACCCCCGCCGACGCAGCCCAGTTGCTTCACATACATTTTGGGTTTTAGCAAGTTTCTTCTCCATTTTTGTCCAGGGACGTGTTGCTGTAATGTGTCACCAACCCAAGACGCGTGGTCATGGCCGGGGGGGGGACAGGTGCCAGGCGGGAGGTGCACCACAAGCCGGGGTCCGGGCTCGGAGCGGAGCGGTGGTCCTGCCCGCGTCTCAGCACTCGCTGTGAGGCCTGAAGATTGGCCTGATCTCCTAAAGGGGCTGAAGAGAGGGGAGAGCTGAAGATTGAGTCTGGTTCCATTAATGAGATAGTAATGGTAATAAGGGAATTAAAATACAGGCCCTGGTGCACCCAGCCCGGGGAGGACGGACTGTGCTAAACAGGCTGGTTGTCAACGTCTCTTGACCGGTGGAGGCACATGGTCCAGTTTCTTAACAGACACAGCCTCAAATCCCTGCATTTGTTCTGCTTAAATTAGCACTCCGGACAATGATTTTGGAAGGAATATCCACGTTACAACTGAGCTCAGTAAGGCATAAAATGTGCTTAGTTTTAGGGGTGTGGGTTGCCGTCCGCCAGCGGTCTTCTGTCTGGAGTTTTGCCTAAGCGCTTCCCACAGTCAGGGCTGTTAATTTGGAGTGTTTCCAGGCAGCCGGCGAGTGCCCACGGCCGGTGGCACGTCAGCCCCGCAGCTGTGAGCCCGCACCCGGGGAGGGTGACAGCACGATTGCAGCTTCTCTTAAGATGAGCCTGAAATGACAGGGCAGATGATGTGGTAATGGCCCTTGAAACATGCCCATCATTCGAACGGCGTCAGCTGTGCCCACAGCACTTCATAAAAGCCGCTGCAGGAGGGACGGCAGGTAAATTGTCGGCAGCGAGACTGTTGTGATGTTCAGACTTTGTTGAATTCATCCACATTGTCTGAGCAGAAATTATAAGGAGAGTCTCACAGGATTCAGGGCGAGAGTGGTCATAAATCTTGGGTGCATCTCGGCAGGGTGGGAGGAATAGGAGGCATCAGTCCCGTTTGCAAATGCTGCTGTCATGCAGCAACTGTGCTAATTAATTTAGCACAGGATAGTAAAGTCTGCTGTCTTGCTCTGGACTAAATGAGCCAAATGCCTGCTCACAGACAAGGCTCACATTGAGGGGACCTTAACAATTGTCCTCTGCCTTCGCCCCTTGGCACCCCGTAGCGGATCGACATGGGAGCTTCGATTCTGGCCTCGTGTCCCTGTTTGCCAGCCCTGGTGTGGGGTGGCCCCAGCGCCAGCAGAGCTGCTCACCGGTTCCTGCGGGGCCGGGTGCCGGCTTGAGCTGTGGCACCCGCCGTCCTGCTGTCTTGGGTTTAGCTGTTCTGTAGCAAAGGCGTTTCCCACTGCCACAGAGCTTCGAGGAACAGCTCGGAAGCAGAAGCCAGAGGTGAATAATGAGCACCTTGTGGTCCTGGGCACAGGGCACAGCTGTATGAGTTCACCGGGGCACGGCAGCGGCGGCAGGCTGTGGCTGGATGGTGGCTCCAGCATTTCTGGGCAGAGTTTTGCAGCCACTGCTTTTCCCTCCGTGTCCTGCAGCGTGGTGCTTCCTCCTACACGGCAGCTCCTCCGTCCCATCCCAGTGGAAGACCAGTGGAAATTTTGCTGTTGTCTGCAGTAGCAGCAAGGTCAGAGACAGGATTTACAGTCCTGAGAGTTGCCAGCAAACTTCTCCCTGCCCCGCCCCCCACCTTGTCTCTGTTCTTAGTCACTTCCTTACTTACTTGCAGGGAAACGACATTTTGAGTTCTTTTATTGGAGAAACTTTTTGCCTCACCTTGTGTTTGAGAGGCAAGGAGCTGGAGATGGCTGTGGGGTTGCAGTGACTCCGGGTGCTGCCCAACGCTGGTCCTGAGCGCTGCCCTGCGGGCTGGGGGACACCTCGCAGTGCCGGGGGCAGAGGGGTGTCTGCGGGGAAAGCAGCCCCCTCCGCAAGGGCAGGCGGCCGCTGGGCAGGGCTCGTCCTTGACAGGCTGAGAAACCTCCCTGTGGTGCAGCCCCCACCAGCGAGAGGCTTTCATCGCTGGGCCAGAGGAGAGACCTTGGATGGCTTTGGTGGGAGAAGGGCGCAAGGAGCCCCCTTGTCCCCTTTTACCATCGCACCAGAGTTTTGTGTTGAGGTGAGGGTGCTCCTACAGTAAATGGGCCTTTGGCTGGAGGACACCCTCCTGATGCTGCCCTGATCCTGCCCGTAGCATGGGCAAGGGCATTGCTCCTCCGGCAGCGCATCTCCAGGAAAGCCTGGTCTGCATTTGGCTCGGAGGGTAGATCTGCCAAGCACAAGGGAGGCTCTATCACAGCTCTTTGCTCGCGTATTAACCCGTTACATTTGCCTGTTCCATGACTCGGTAGCGAGGAGTTTTCCCCATCAGCAGTTTGTCTGCACTGAGCCTGAGGCGGTGGTGCCGGGGGGGACCGCTGGGCTTGCCGCAGCCCGTTGATGTGCCTGTCTCTCTGCAGCTGCAGCCGGAGCAGCTGGACTGTGGAGCCGCGCACCTCCAGCACCCGCTGGCCATCGTGAACCCCGTCACAGCCACCCCCGTCTTCACCTACAGCGGCCTGACCGCAGTGGCGGTGGCCAGCGTCAACAACTACACCGTCGTGTTCCTGGGCACTGCCAGCGGAGGACTCCTGAAGGCAAGTGGAGCCCGGCAGCCCCAGCACGGGGCAGGCAGGGCCGGCGGAACAGGGGGGCGGCAGGGCTCTCCCTTCCAGCACCTCTGGTTGCACAGAGGACGATGTTGTCGAGTTTGAGCACCTGCTGTCATTTGGCAGTGAAGGAGTAATTGGATGCTGCCATAATCTGTACGGTGATATATGCCGCCTGGTGACTGGTGGCCGTTAATTACTGTTCGAGGCTGCCATGCGAGCAGGATGTTCTTGATGAACCCTACGCTGGAAATGTTATTGTGCAGCATTTAATTATTAACAGCTCTTCCAATAAATTCTCCCTCTGAGCTGATAGCTTTTGAAGGCTCCATGTAGACAGGGGAATCACCGAGAGCTGCTTCGTCACAGCTGAGTCCAAAGCAGGTGCGAATCCATGCATCTGATGGAGTATCTGTTTTACATGATGTGCCAAAGGCAATGTGGGGCAATGCAATACCCTGGCTCCAGAGCCAAGATGCCAGGCCAAGGTTTCAGTAACTTCAGCGCTTGAAGTTTGCCGAAAAAAGTTTTGATTCCAGCCAGCCACAACACTTTGGTGTACTCTCAGCATCGAAAGTCCATAGAGGAGAGGCGGGGAAAAAAGCCCTGGAGCAGACACGGCTGATACCTGCTTTGTCTCAGCCTGGGGTTAGTGGTGCATAATGTGGAATATTGGATCAAAATGCTTGGAGAGAAGAAAACTGATCCAATCTCTTCCCTTGCGTCCAAGTGCTCCTGGCAAAAATGTGGGAACGATCACAAAGAAACTCACTGCTTTGATTTTTGCCCTCAAGGGCAGGTAATTCGTGGGGGTGGGAGGGAACTGACACCCCAGCCAGGTGCACTGGGCTGCAGAGGCACATGCCACACGCAGCGCAGACCGCGTTCACACAGTATTAACAGCTCTGCTTCCATTATCGTCTCTGAGAAAGCAGCCTTATCGGCTGAGCCTCCATTAGGGAGAGGCTCCTGGCTACCCTTTGCTGGGATAATTTGCTCAGATAGCTCTAATCTAATTCTACAACACAGCTGCATAACCAGAAGCCCTTTTACCTTCGGGGCTCCTTGTTATTTGGCATGGGATACAAGATACTTTGCGTGAGTTATCATTCAGATTTGCTGCCTGAGAAAAGACAGCAAAGGGGCAGAAATAGCGCTCGACCAGCTCCCGCCAGCAGCAATTATGGCTGCCGGGGGTGTGTATGGGGAATTAATCAGATAGGCTGCAGACGGGCATTTCGCGCGGGCCGTTATCAGAGCCACGTCCAGCAGTGCTTAAAGGAAGAGCGGTGCTGGGGAAGCGGTGGCCAGGGCAAGGTGTGCCAGGGTGCTGTGTCCTTGAAGGATGCGGGATGGGAAGGGTCTGTTACGGCCAGTCCCCTCGTGTCCGGGTCTGGGAACCCGTGGACAAGGTGCTGTGGGGGGTTACCCAGGGCTTAGCACACCCTGCTCTCGCCAGCGCCAGGGCAACACGTATCCTGCAGCTCGCCCCGGCCCTGCTCCGGCAAGAGGACTGGTGGTCCCTGCCCTACTGCGGGGGATCTCCCGCAGCTCGCGGGGATCCGGGGAAAGTGCCTGTGCTGGGAAACCATGGGGTGAAGGAACCCAGGAAGCAGAGTGACCTAAGGACAGGCACGAGGAGCACCCAACGTAGAGCAAATCTCAGCAAGAAGGGGGAGAGGATGATCGCAAAGCTAAAGCGGAGGGCTCGGTTCATGGACGTCTTGGGTGATCCCAGGCAAATTATTTAGTGGGATAGCCAGCTTTTAATGGGGATAATGACAGTTCCCTTCTTGTTCTGCATAGTAGCTTGCGGTTCTTGCATATGGTTCTTAGCAGAGGGAAGCCTTCTGCTTTGAGCTTGTGCTATCTTACTAGGACATGTCGGTGCTGCTCTAGTGTAAGAATTAATTAATCCTATGTTAATTAATTAATCCAGACTTTAGAGAGCAGAGGCACACTTGGTCCTTAAAATTATTGCCTTCCCTTGCTAGTAAGGAGGTAGGAATTTTCCTCGCTCCCTTTCTGTTTTAAGCTGAAAAATGACTGTCACGCAAAATTGTGTAGCCCTATTGTTATTTCTACTCAGCAATGCCACATTTAATTTGCTGAGTTTTCAAGTCAAATGCCAAGACATTCTGGGCTCCGAAAGGCAGGCTGATGCTTTACAGCCT
The DNA here is from genome assembly GCA_013398915.1 of Dromas ardeola. Taxonomy (NCBI): domain Eukaryota; kingdom Metazoa; phylum Chordata; class Aves; order Charadriiformes; family Dromadidae; genus Dromas; species Dromas ardeola. The sequence continues at coordinate 307,646 of VYZM01005851.1, forward strand.
CTTCCATCACTGCCAGCGCTTCAGCTGGTGATTCATGAGGCAAGGTAGGATTTGGCTCTCTTGCAGCAGCTGCCATGGTCTTCTGGAGTTAGCAGGGATAAAAGCTTCTTATGGCCAGGAATGACAACACTTATTTTTCAAATATGCAGGGAGCAGGGGATGCCATGTTGTACAGCCCTGTTGCTGATTTTCACTGGTTTTCATTAAGCTTTGGAAGTGCAATGGTCTTTGTAACAGAAATGCACATATGTATGTAATGAGGGCTGAAGGCTGGTGCCACTTACATGAGGGCAAAGCGAGAGTCGCGCTGCTCTGGCCTGCTGGAAGCAGCCCTGCAGAGCCTTTGACCAGAATTTTGCAGGCAGCCTCGCAAACAGAGGGACCGTGGGCTGCAAGGGGTGGTCATCGTTGAGCAGGGCTCCTGGCCACGGCCTGGGCCACTTAGTGCCTGCCCCGGGCACAGAGCCGGCTTCTTGGTAAAGCAGTGTGTGCAGCTTGTGAGGCGTGTAGAGATTTACAGCGCTTGAAAATCTGGAATGCTGTTAGATACCGCTTTGACTCTTGTTTATAACTGAGGAAAAACAATCTTCTCCCCATAGTGTTTGAAGAATGGTCTCACTGAGTGGCTTCTTCTCACACTACAGATTAATCTGGACAGTACCATGAAGGTTATTAGCAGGAGATCCATTTCGGTGGCTTATGGAGAGCCTGTCCACCCCATCATGCAGTTCGACCCTTCTGATTCCACCTACCTCTATCTGATGACCTCCTATCAGGTGAGATCTTTAGTCTTCAGCCAAATAGCCCTTTGAGCGTCACGCATTTGGTTTGGCGTTCAGCACTAAGCTGGGAGCAGGAAGGGACAATAACATTTGCTTTAACATCAGTGGGCAGAGCCAAGAAGTTCAGAGCCGTGGCTGGGGTGTCAGAGGGCTGCCCGGGGCGTACCTGTGCCTGTCCACTCTCTGCGCAGGACAGGGGTCGCGCCGAGCGGACCGGCTTGTCAGGCTTTCTCATCTTTGTGGTGGCAAGGTAAAGAGTGAAGGATATCAAAAACGATTCCACCTATGGGAGGGCAGAAATAAGCAGAGGTTGTTCCTGTATAGAAACCTGAAAATTACGGTACACAGTCTTTAAGGAGGCTTTTAGGAGATCCTACAGACAAAAAGTCTGCCTGTCAGAAAGGATGCTCAGGGGAGGTTTCTGCTCAGCCCGGCCAGCAGGAGGGCTGGGAGGGAGGAGGGCTCTCTGCGGAGCCCGGGAATGCCGCAGCAGGTAGAGACAGACGGTCTCATCTCCATCAAGTGAGCAGAGGACGAAGATGAGAGCTGAGCGCTCCAGGCGCTGGTGGTTTGTCCTGAATTACATTTTAATCTGTCAAAACAGATGCACAACCACAAATGTTGTATGTTGCATTTATATTTTCCAAGCCCTAATTCCCTGCAGATTGGTCATTATCATTTCACAGAACCCTCCCGGGATGCCTCTTTAGCCGGTGTTTCAGACTGTCTCAGCTCAGCTCCCGCGCTGCGCTGTGCACCTTATTCAGGCTTGATCAAACACCCAGCGCAGCACTTGTGATGCTCTCCTCTGTTTCTTTTCCAATAAGCCAGGCGAATTGATTTTTCTTTGGTGGAATTAGCATCCTGGGTAGCTCCCTGGGGGCTCGATGGGATTGGGGGGGGGTGCTGAGCACCGCAGGGCTGGGGACCAGCGAAGTGCTGCAGGTAAAGTGGGGGTCAGGCCAAGGAGATCGCCTGGTGGGAGCTCAGGGCTCTCAGCACCTCACGTTCTCAGTCTCCACTGAACCAAACAACTCAGTTTTCTTTCCCAAATGTTTAGAAATTGAGGGAGGAAAAAGCAGAAACTGACACATGCTTTCCCTCCGACTGCTCCTGCTGAGCAAGTCCCCAAAGGTACTTTGATTTCTTTACAAATTAAGGTTTCCAGAGTGGTTTTGCTTTCTGGTTATTTTGTAAATAGCCAGACAGCGTTCAGCTTTGTCTAGAAAGGCGCTTTCTGCAGGTCTGAGTGAGAGCTTTTCACAGGGAGGGACGAGCTGTGAAACCATCTCCATCTGAGGCATCAGGAAGGTGTAGTGTCGCTCTCCGTAGCCTGATCATCACACATCTATTGCCAAGGTGCCGGCTGGAAAAGAGCAGCTCAGCTCAGCCCACGCTGCCGTGCGCCCCGTGGGGTGACTACGCTGGCGGCAGCAAGCCCCATCCCTTGGGCATGCTTCCCTGTCCTGGGCATGCAGCCCCCGGGCTGGGACGGGCTCTGCTGCCTGTGCTGGTGCCCATGCGGGCTGGTTCTACACCAGCACTGTGGGGCAGAGGACGGCGGTGCCAGGGTCTGCTCCCCATCGTCCGGTCTGTGGGGCTTGGTCCAGGCGAACGGGTAAAGCCACCTGAGACGCTGGTGTCTCATCACTAGCTCCACGTGGTTGTGCCGGTGCATCCCGGTCGGGTTGACTGTTCCTGTGGTGGTGTAGGACACTTGGAAGCAGTTGTGTTGTTGTCATGCAGATGACGCGGGTGAAGGTGGCTGCCTGCAACCAGTACTCGACATGCACGGAGTGCCTGGCTGCCGCTGACGCCTACTGCGGATGGTGCACGATGGAGACCAGGTAGGACTGGCTGTACCCTGGTGCGCTTCGGCGTCTCCTGTGGCCCTCGAGCCTGGGCAAGAATTTCTGGTGCCTTTTATATTTCCACACAGTCACAGTACCATTAGTCTTTGTCCATTCCTTATGAAATACGTGCTTTTAAAAACAATTGCATCTGGTCTCAAACGGTTGGGATGCTCCTCAGAGCCAGGATTTCACTGTAGCTGCATTGTTATGCTGCAGTCGGCTGCCAGTGCAAAGAATATCTTGCAGGCATCCAACCATGGGACTGAGAGAGCCAACACCCTGTTAAAGATCGTCTTTTGGCCTTGCAATTATTATTTATGAGTAGGAGAAAATCAGCACTCAGAAAGGGATTCACAAAATTAGACTCCGGGTTTATAAATTGAAGAAGTCAACAAAATGTCACCTTCTCCTCCTCAGTGCTGGGTTCAGCCTGGGCCTGCTCTCGCTTACCCTGAATCCTGGTGCTGCGTTGATGCTGGTGGGAGTACGCACTCTTATCGTGGCAACCTGGACGCTTTAAATATAGCAGCAAAGCTTTAGGCTTAACTGCATGGATGGAGGGAAAAGATGTAGGCACAGGATTTTCTCAGGATCTTCCCTCACAAGGAAGCCAACATTTTTATCACCTGTTTTAAAAATAATCAGCCGCGACTTGTCCCCCTGTGCGTTGCAGGTGTTCTCTGCAGCACGAGTGCACGAATTTCACAGGGGCCAACTTCTGGGCGAGCGCAAGCGAAGGAGTGCAGCAGTGCCCTTCCATGACCATCTTGGAGCCCGAGATTAATATCGACAAAGAGAACCCGGTGCGTTTCATGTGAATACCAAATTAATCATGTGCAGCGACCCATAGAGTCGTTACCTGCTCTCAGGGCTGATAAATATCCACTCTCGTCTAGCACTGCAGCACAGCTCCACGCGGCTCAGGTGTGGGTTGTGGGGATGCTGAGCTCTCTTTATGCCCCCGAGTCAGGCCAAGGTCCTCGGGAGCGCCTGGAGGTGACGTCCTGCGCCTTGGTGCCCTGGCGGTGGCAGGACGGCAGCCGCTGGGCCCGTAGGTGAGCAGGGCTTGTGACGCTGCCACGCTGAGCACACGGCAGAGCTCTGCAAAACTTCAAATACAGACGATCCACTGCAGATAGCTAAATCAACTCATTTTCCAGTTTTGTATTGTTGCTATTTTTAACTGTATTTTAATGATATTTTAAGTGTTTTCAGCAAAATATTTTTCGTTTAAAGACAGACCCTTTCCCAATGGCAGCAGTCTCTCTGTGCCGAAGTGCGCGGCCAGCCCTGATGTGGGGAAATGGCTGGTAACAGGCAGTGGTTGGGGCAGAGCCCAGACCAGAGCTGGAGAGGGGGATCCCACTGGACCCGAGCCCCAGTCCGGCTCTGCCGCTGCTGCGCAGGAGCAAGGGGCTGGGGGTTCCCAGGAAGTCCCCCCCGATGGCGGGGGAAGCCAGCCCAGCACGTGGGCCTTGCGTTTCCCTCAGTCACCCTCCTCAAAAGCATTCCCTTTCTGCCAAACTTCCCCTCCCTCCCCCTTGGAGGCTGATGGCAAAACGAAGCCCCTGCAGCCCACCTGCTTGGCCCTTGTGGGCTCCTGCCAGCTCGACACCTCCCGTCATCCATCCCTGGCACGGACAGGTGCAAGCTGGCAGGTTTAGGCACTCAGAAGCAGGGGTTCATTTTGTTCTGCTCTCCCTCCTGCTCCCAGGAGGCTGTGGGATGGGGACAAAGAGGGGCTTGTGCAGGCAGCGCAGGGCGAGGGTGGCCAGGGAAGGCTCAGCCCCCACGTCCTGCGTCCCCCTGGCGGGCTCCAGGGAAGCCCAGGCTGGGTGTCCTGCCGGCCGGTGACACACCAGCTGCAGCTGCAGCAGTTGGTGACAGGGCTCTACTGAAGCAAGGTTTTGTACGCAGGTGGCTTTTTGGAGTTCAAAGTGCATAAAATGAAAGAAAATGGCTATCTGTGCACTTAGTTTGGAGTCGCTAGCCTATGAAAAGTTTGTAAAACATTGACAAATTCTAAATATAATTTTCTGTCATAATAACTGATTATTATTTTTTTTGTCCAAATATAGGCCCTGATAATACAAATAAATGGAACTATCCCAAACCTGAATGGAACAAATATTTCATGTGACTATGGAAATAATATCCACACGGTGGCCAGAGTGGCTGGAGATTATGTAAACCAATTTATTTATTGCAGTTTACTTCCACGCGAGAAATATCCAACATTTCCGGACGACCAAGGTATGTAGAGGAAAACAAGTTCGATTCATTCTAACCACTTTTGTGGACGTAATTTTTCATTGACTTTTTTTCTTTTTCTAATTGTGTGTGCAGATAATGCATACAGGGGAAAAAAGACCCAAGCTGCTTCTGTTTTATAGGGCATATGACTTTAAAGTGTGGGAGTTTCCACCATCTTAACACGATTTGACAGTATTTCAAATCTATGAATTTTTGTTTTAAGCATCAAATTTTAAAAGCCAGTTCATGTACTTATTTTGTTAAGATTTATCTGGTTTGAGCTTCTGGTTTAGATTTAATAAGTACTAAAAAAATATGTTTTAGCCCTGGGGAAATAATGTTGCTACTTACATTGATTTTTTCAATTGCTTTTGTTCAATTTACCTCCCGAACATGTGCTACTTTTCAGGAGAAGTTCTGGAAGAAGAGCAAGTGTGTACCTAAAGGCAGCTCAGAAACTCTTAATCTCATTCATGCAATTAAAAGCCAGACTGAGGTCTTCTAGTCTGTCCCCCCTCCCTGTTTTCAGGTGGTACCAAACGGGATGCCCACCTTGAGGCTCCGTGGAGCCGCGCTCTGGAGGTGATGAGCACCTGCAGAGCTGGTTGGAGTCAACCGAGCCTTGATGGCTGAGCTGACCAGGTCTGATACTGGCCGCTTAGCGATGGAGACAGCCCCGTTTTACAGCTCCTCCTGAGAAGTTTGATGCTTCGTTCCAGACTTGAGTGCTTCTTAAATCTTCATCTTTCAAGCCTGGAGTGAATGCCCTATTGAAGATGGCTGACTTCAGTAGGAGAAGAATTAGCCAGTCCTTTTGAAAAATCCCACTTTTCATATGCAAGTTTATAATGCGGCATTGTTTTTCTCCCTAGCTATCCAAAGAATGGGAGATCATTAACTGTTCTGTATTGTTGGTTATGGCAATGTCCAAATGAATTTCTGGAATCCAATGCACTGATTTATTGTACATATTCTGAAAGAGGCATTGTCTCTTGTCCCTGGTGCTTATATGGCAAAATTGCAAAGAAAAAAAAATTAAGCAATTCTGGGGGGAGGGAGAGTTAGTATAGCGTGTTAAGTAGGCAAAAAAGGGATTTCCACTCCTCTCTGTGGGTTTGTTGTCATGGGGAAAGTGAGCGGGGTTTTAAAACATGATAACTAACATGTTTTAATTACCACATTTTTTTTAAAGTATCATTTAGCGCCAACTGTAAGCGAAGACAATAATTAACTCTGCTAATTAACACTTGCAAAACATGCTGGAATTTTCTGCTGAAAGTCGCAATGTTCTTTTCTGGTGAGGGTGGTGTAAAGCATTGATTTAAGAGGGAAGAGCTGAAAGTCAGAGGGCAAAAGATGAATGGTCCAAGCTCTGAAATGCAGCTCGGAGGAAACCCTAGAGAAAACAAATCAGATTTAGCCCTTGTTTTCCCAAGGGTCTGTCTTGTCTTCTAAGCGTGAGGCTCTTGCAACCCAATATTCTTTGGCTTGATTCTCTCAGACCACGTGGTCGTCGAAACTGCTCTCCGGGTCAACGGCAAAAACATTATCTGGGCCAATTTCACCATCTACGATTGCAAAAGAACGGGAAACATTTACCCAAAAAGAGCGTAAGTGACGCAGGCAGCGGGTGGTGCCGCGCTGGCTGCGTGGCACTGGGTGATGGAGCGGTTGGAGACCAGGAGGGTGCTGGCGTGCTGCCGGACCAGGGTCCCCCCGCGCGGGGCTGGTGGGGGAGCGTAGCCTCCATCCCTCCATCCCTCCCTCCCTGGGGTGGCCGGGGCCTGGCAGGATTTGGCAGAGGATTTGGTAGGGGATGCGCTGCCAGGGATTTACAAGGGAGCGTCCTCATGGCGGCTCGAGCCATCTGGACATGTTGGGTTTTTTTAAACGTGAATAATATTTTTATATACAGCTTGTTCTGTTAACCCTTAGGCAGCGGAGCCGGCCCCCGCAGCAGTCCCTGGGGGTCTGTGGGGCGGTGGGGGAGGGCGGGTTCCCCCTGCTCTCTCTGCCCCACCAGCCCAGGTGGGAGCAGCCGCATACCCCTTGTCAGCACAGTGGGCTGGTGCCACCCACAGAAAGCCATCCGCCTTTCAGGAGTGCAACAACGGAGCCTGACCGGGGGATCCCCACATCCTGCCCGCCGGTGGTCCCACACCCTGTGCCAGCTGCAGGGGAGAGCTCTCATAGAATCATAGAATGGTTTGGGTTGGAAGGGACCTTAAAGATAATGAGCAGGGACACCTCCCACCAGCCCAGGTTGCTCCAAGCCCCGTCCAACCTGGCCTTGAACCCCTCCAGGGATGGGGCAGCCACAGCTTCTCTAGGCAACCTGGGCCAGGGGCTCCCCGCCCTCACAGCCAAGAATTTCTGCCTCAGATCTCATCTCAATCTCCCCTCTTCCAGCGTAAACCCCTTCCCCCTCGTCCCATGGCTCCCCTCCCTGCTCCAGAGTCCCTCCCCAGCTTTCCTGGAGCCCCTTGAGGGACTGGAAGGGGCTGGAAGGTCCCCCCGGAGCCTTCTCTTCTCCAGGCTGAACCCCCCCAGCTCTCTCAGCCTGTCCTCACAGCAGAGGGGCTCCAGCCCTCCCAGCATCTCCGGGGCCTCCTGTGGCCCCGCTCCAACAGCTCCGTGTCCTTCTGCTGTTGGTGCCCCAGCGCTGGAGGCAGCACTGCAGGGGGGTCTCCCCCAAGCGGAGCAGAGGGGCAGAATCCCCCCCTGGCCCTGCTGCCCACGCTGCTGGGGATGCAGCCCAGGCTGTGGGGGGTTTCTGGGCTGCCAGCGCACGTTGCCAGGTCTTTTTGAGCTTCTCATCCACCAACATCCCCAAGTCCTTCTCAGCAGGGCTGCTCTCCATCCCTTCATCCCCCAGCCTGTATTTGTGCTTGGGTAGGGCGCAATAATTTGTGCTTTGTCAGGCGCAAGCCTGCCTGGCTCCCTGGGGAGATGGATGCGGGGAAAGAGTGTTTTAGGGGGAAAAAAGCGTTTTTCACTAAGCAGGGGAGGAGCTGGAGCCGGTGGCTCATGGTCTGCCATGGCACCGCAGGTGGCGACACCCTGGAGCTGCCCTCAGAGCAGCACTGGGGAGGATGGGCTCTGCCCGCGTCGCCCCTCAGCTCCCAGGGAGAGGAGGAGAGGAAAAGCAGCGCCTGCCACGGGTCTTTCTGGGCTCCGTTAAAGACTGAACCCAATGTGTGAATATCGATTGCATGGCTGATGTTTGACTGCCCTGAGCAGCCTGAGATTTGCTTTTCTCACTGCACCTTTGCCGTTTCAGATGCACCAGCTGCCTCTCTACCAGGTGGAAGTGTCACTGGTGCCCCTCCACCTACGCCTGTGTCTCCAACCACTCGCAGTGTGATGACGCGCTGCGGATGCAGGTAGGGCCCGTCAGACTCTGCTGCCTCGGGAGACCTTCCCCATCGGCGTGCTCTTGTTTTCCCTCTCCCGGGGAGGGAGGCAGATGGCCTGGGTGTGGCAGGGGGGATGCCAAGGACGGTGCTGCTCGGCGTCGCTGACGCGCTGCCTGGCCTTGGGAAGTCTCTGCAGTCGGAATTCCAGTGCTACGACGAAAGAGGGGAGATTTAGATGAGAACTCCAAGGCTCGGCCAATGGAGAGCTGCAGGGACACTCTGGAGCGGGGCTCTGCGGGCGCCGGGATCGCAGCACTCCCGGCAGCGATGGTGAACATGGGGTTGAGGCCGCTCGGACCGACTCAGCTCGAGGTCCCCAGGCTGCACCTCGCTTTATGTTGTGACCTTGGCGGGTCTTCAGGCACTGGTGTTCAGTGTGGTCTCAGCCGCTCTGAGCCTTCTCCATCAGCGTCTGGCACTTGCTGGCCACGGCAGCGTGGCCACGGCTTGTCCTGGGCTGGAGTTGGGGCACCCTCCTCTGCCAGTGTTCAGGAGAGGGGACATGCGTGGGACAAGTAAGCTTGTGCCATGCCATGCTGGGCCATGCTGTGCCCAGAGGCGCGTGTGTGTGAGGAGCTGGTAGCCCAGCAAAAGCGTTTGTCTTTCCCAGCAGCCTCCGTCCCTTGGCTCCTCGTCACCTCCCACAGCCAGAGCGATGCCGCTGCCTCTCTGCATCCTGGGATGCCTGGGTTTGAGCAATACAGTGAATTTAGCAATACTTTACAATTCGTTTAGCTTTGACTGGGCTGTTGCAGTATGTTAATAATTTGCTGGAGCACCACTGGTGGTGCTTGTCTAAAGGAGAAAATTGCCCCTTTCCAAATTATAGCCTCTAATAACCCAGAGACCCAGTGTGCTCCTGCTTCTGAAATTTAAATTGAAGTTAATTTAAATAAAATTGGCTTTTTAGCAATCAATCTGCCATAGATCCAAGCCAAGCTTTTACACTGTAAATTGAATATCCCTTTGGCACTGGTGCTTTGCTCTCATCTCCGCTCTTCCAGCGGTTCCCTATGCTTGTTGCTGGCAGGAGTTTGTCCCCATGTCCGACATCCCACCCTCACCCACCGGGCTGACCCCGGGGATGGCCCTGGCATCCCATCCGAGGTGGCGGCTGCAAGCACAGGGGACAGAGAAGGAGATGGGGCCACCACGTCGCAGCTCCGTGCGGTCCTGTCTAGTGTAAAGCCCTGGGAAATGTCTCCCGTTCTGCTGGGTGGCAGTGGGATGACGGCTCCCGGCAGCGCTGGTCTGTCCTCTGGCTTGTGACGGGTTTCTGGGTGGGTTGTGCTTCCTGGTGAATGTCTGGGCTGCTTGTACCGGGCAGATGAGGGAAGCACCCTCCACTTCCTCAACTTCCCAGGTTTCAGAAAGTGTCTGGTGTTTTCTCTTGCTGTCTGGATGGGGGCTGAGCACTAGAAAACCATCACCCATGGCTGCTCCTGATGGGGGAGCCACGTGCGAGGCTGCGTGGTGGGGTTTCTGCCCTGTGTGGGGACAGGGAGAGCCATGCCAAGTGTCCGGCGGCGTGCCAGGATACGGGGAGCTGTGCTGGGCTGTGGGGGCACTGCCTGCAGCTGCCCCTGGGTGCCAGTTGGGCCAGGGTCTCCAGGGGCTGTCGGTGGCACTGGGTGACAGCAGGGCTGCTGGGGCAGCTGGGGAGACGCTGGCTGGGAGTCTTGAGCAGACGAGGAGAGCCAGGGTTACTCTCTGTCAGGGATAACTGTGCCTGTTCCTCCTTAAGGATAACCCTGCCTGTCCTCGCTTTCTCGCCTCTGATCTCCTGCTCCAGAGCTACAGCGTGGTTGGATGCTGCACCTGGTTTGGGCACATTTCTGTTTTATTTCTGTGCCTTTCTTAGCTCTTCCTGCTGTTTTCCGTGAGCAGCCTGCAGGATGAGGTGCTCTGTAGCCCTGGAAACATGGTGCTTCGTCCTACAGCCTGAGCTTTCAGTAAACAAAACGTTGCTGGCGTGGCTGCACCTGAAAACTGATCCGCTGGAAAGCCAGCATCATACTGGCTTCATCCACAGCATTTTAAACATTCAGACCCTTCGCCCTGATCCAGACGTGAATGATATAATCAGCTGGAAAGCTCTATTTCTAGCCACTGATGAACAGCAGGAGAAGGGGCTGCAAGACGACAAGTTAATCAGCCCTCTAAAGTGTATTTATCTAGCAAGCTATGCCAGCTGCTGTGACATGCAAGGACACACCAGGCCATAGGAGCTTTTGCATGAATTTTCCATTGTAGCCCTGCTGGTTTTATTTTAACTCTTTTGATTCTCCTAGAAGAGGCTTGGGACTGAAATCTCCCTCCAGTGCTTTGCTTTGTTGTTTTCCTTCTCTTATCATGTGCATCTTTGTTATTTAATCTCCTTGTTTAGGTGGCACCAACTGTGCTTGGTTAAGATGAGTGTCCCGATAGAAATGAAGCATGTTTTCCACAGTCAAACAAGCACTTCCAGACAGTTCTCTGACCCCCAGCTAGGTCTGGGGAAGGCAAGAGAAAACCTTATGCAGAGTGCGTGTCTGGCACCGGGGATGAGTCCTGCCGGGCACCGCGGCGCTAGGAGGGCAGGCTCTACCTCTGATCAGAGCAGCAGCAGCACCGTCGTCAGCAGCGTCACGGTGGGGTAGCCCTTAGTGCAAGTGAGAAGGAAATCTTGCCTGCTGTAAATTATTCTGCATAATGGACCAAACATTTTGTTGTCTTTTACCCCAATGGCTCCACTGTCAAAGGCATTAATCTGGATATACCCTGGGGCAATGGAGAATCTGGCTTCATTTTTGCTGTAGTTTTGCAGTGTGATTTACATCTCATGAGAGAACAGGACGGGCTTGTCACACAGAGTTGAATTCTGAGTCAGCTCCAGTGTCTGAGCCATCGATTTAAAGTGAGAACAAAAGTAGGGGACAGATGACCTTCTAAAATAATTTTTCAGCTTTATTTAGGCCTTTCATTTCAGCTGTCCTACTGCCGCAGTCCCCTTGCTGAAGCCCCTACAGCTCGTTATACCCTTTCCTCTGCGCGCACACGCGTGAACATACAAGACCCCGCACTTCTGAAATGACACGGTGCAGGAGGGAGACTGCTGGAAAGCGAAATCTCTGCAGGGGCTTGCAGCAGTGCGCGTTGCGGTGTGTGAGACTTGGGCTGCCCGCTGGCAGGAGCAGGTCACGCCGCAGGTTTGCCGTTGTTGGCTGCAGTGCTTCCTTTTAGTGTCACTCCAGCCCCGTCGTCTAGCATTTAAGTGCATGTAATGAGGGAGCTGCCCAGAGTGGCAGCTGAGGAGTGCGGACGCATTTGCTTTTTACCTGGAAGGACATTTTTTCCAGCGTGGGAAGATGAAGGTGCAGGTTTGGCAGCCCCACCACCCAGGGGATGGGAGCTGCCAATGTCCCCGAGCTGGCGGAGGAGCCCGGCAGGAGCGAGGGGGGGACTGTGCTGAGCTCCCCCCTTCGCCAGGCCGTGGCTGCTGGCCCATGGCTGTGGACCAGCCCTCCTGGAAGCCTGGCCACCCTGCCATGGTTATCCAACCGCTAGCAGAGGGGTGGATTTTTAAGGCAGTGCCAAAGCTGGTGACTGGGGGGAGGAAGACTCCACGTGGCGTTACCACTCTGTGCATCACAGTGCCATTTTGGTCTTTCACTTTCTGGGGTTACAGCATGGTCTGACTTTAAAAATGTAGTGAAATTAACCTTATCAAGGGCCCCGAAGTGTCTTTTTGCCTCATCATTGAGGATGCTCAGCGTGCAGCTAGCTAACCTCTCATTTTTTTGTCTTGCTTTGTACCTAACAGAAGAAAATCGACTGTCCGCGAATTGTACCTGCCACACTGGACCCAATGCCCACGGGAGTATCTCGGGACATTACGATCTCGCTGGCTAACGCAACTTTCTCGAAGGTAAATGAGTTCCTGGAGAGATGGGGAAGGTTCAAATGAGCCTAGGCTGGTGTGCAGGAAGGTGGCCAAAGGGAGTCTAAGTACGAGCTGGTGTCTGCCTTGGGAGCGGGTGCTTGCGTTAGCAGCTGAAATCACTGTATTAACAAAAGACGTTGGTGGAAAGCATCGCCCCGACGGCGAGGGAGGTTGCGTGGCAAAGCCGAAGGGAGATGCTGTTTGTGTGCAGGCATTCTCGAGGGATCTCCGGCAATTAGTGACAGGCTTTTTGCATTCGGTGGAAAAAGGAGGTTTATACACCTTGTAAAACAGTCACTAGAACACAATGTTTGGGGGAAGTAAAATTCCCAGTTTCCTCCTGGGTGTTTGCCACACTGCAGGGCGTGCTGGCATTGCTGCCCCAGCGCCATGTGCCAGCCCGGCCCCACCGCCCCAGCTCGCAGTGAAGGACAAAGCCCAGAGCCCTATGCTGGCTGAGCCACTGCTCAAGGTACAGCACGGAAATGTGTTTTAACTTAACTTCTGGTGGTCACTGCAGAGCTCTTTTTTTTGTGTGCGTGAAAAAATCCTTTCTGTGAAATCTTCTGGCATGAGAATTGTAATAGGGTGAAAAGCAGGTGCCTTTGGAGATGTGTCCCACTCCAGGAGGGACTGGAGAGGCTGGGCACTGGGAAAATACTTGACTAAGCTCTAGTATTCGTAGAAAGCTGCTCTGTGTCATTTTGGGTCAAGTCTTCAGTGGGGCCAGTGGGGCCTGGATGGCCGTGTCCCTGCGGAGGGTACCTGCACGCAGGACAGCCAGGCAGCTTCTGCTTCTGCGGGCAAAGGAGAGGGCTGGAAATGCTGGTGTTGCTGCCCCACTTGCTGTGGTGAGGGGCTGTCAGGTGCTGTGGGGCACCACGTCCCCCGGACCTCATGCCCCTCTGGCATGGGGGCAGAAACGAGCTCTCCTCACCTGGCTGGGGCTGCCCTTCCTGCCCCTGGCCTCTGCAAATGGGGATGTGCCCGCCGTAGTCAGCGAAAATAGGGCAAGAAATCCTTCTTCCTCTGTGGATACTGGAAGTGGCTGAAGAGGAAGCAATACCGCATGGAACCCCATAGGAAATGCAGTCAGCAGGAAAGGGGCCAAGGCACGGCCGCTCCTGGGGCAGCCGGAGGGGCTCTGGCAGTCTGGTTTCCTCCCGCCGCCATCTGCAGACTGTCCTGGGGTGAGGGGGGTTTCCTTCTCCATTCGTCTCCACAGCAGCTCGCAAGCGCTGCCAAAGCTTGGAGCATCGGGGCCATGTGCCCCGACACCTTCTCTGCCGCGGGGGCAGTGCCCCGGCGGGGGGCGAGGGGCTTGGCCAGCCCGCAGATCCCCAGCTGCCGGGGCGCGGGCAATGCGCTGGGGGAGACCCCAGTTTCCCCCTCGCGACCGCCGGTGTGTTTGCTCAGCCAGCAGCTGCCTGCCAGCAGTCTGGCACTTTCTTTCATGTCTTTTATCAGATCTGTCGGTTTTCAAAGGGTAGTTAGACCTCAGTAGTGGTGGAGCATCAACCTGCTTGTAGATAGGCTTTTTTGCTGCAGGATGGGGCACAGCAGTAACTCGGGGCAGGATATCATCCTTATGTTCTCAGGAAAACAGCACAGAAAATCTGCCTTTGAACGTACTCCCGGCTGGGTCCTCATTTGAATTAGAGATTTGCTCTGTGCAGTTGTTGGGAGGAGAAGGAAGGTGGCTTTGAGCCCAAATCACGGGCTGGTTTGGTCTTGTTTGGGTGAGGTGGCTTGGGACCATGTTGGCTCTGGGTCTGCATTGCAGCATGAGCTCCAAACACCTCGGGCCAGCGGAACCTGGGTACCCTGCGGTGGGGGTTACGAGAGTGTAGCCTGGCAGGCACGTCTCCTGGTCTGAGTGCTGTGGGTCACACACGTCTCCTGGTCTGCACATGCTGCCTGTCCCCAGCTCCAGGAGCCCCACACCTGGCTGTGCCACTTCACAGCAGCATGCTGGGCGAGAGCAGGGGACAGGGCTTGGCTCCACATGCAACGCTCAGCCTGCGGCAGTTTTATGTAGAGGTGTGTAACACAGCAGGATTAATTAGGCATGGATCCCGGCCCCGTTTACAGCGTTGGGTTCTGATCTCCTATTCGACTTGAACGCAGTTCAGGTACTGACAGCAGAAACAAGGTGAGACTCGGCGCCTGCCAATCGGGTTGACTAAGACGGAGAACTGCACGTAACAGTTGTTGCAGCCGTTCTGCCCTTGTCTTCCCTCTCCCAGGAGACAGCTCTGGAGTGCCATTTTGGGACAGACAGGATCTTCGAAGCCCGGTGGGTGAACTCCTCCGCCGTGGAGTGCGTACACGTGCTGGTGAGTTGGGGGGTGAGGCTGCCAGCCTCTGCTCCCCCTGTGGCGTGGGGCAGGTCCGAGGGCAGGGAGGGTCTTGCCCCCACACCTCCCACCCAGCGGCTGGGAGGATGCCTGCCCTCCTCCCTCCCTCCGCTTTGAGCTGAAAAAAGTGCAGACCGGGCTCTCCTCTCGGGCAAGAGGCTCTTTGCCTGAGCTGATGCTGGACGGGCATTCGTGAGTCACTGATGCTGCGTTGTCTGCTCTGGGAGTACCTGCAGTGGCTGCAGCCCCAGCTCCACTGGGGCTTGGGAAGGAGCTGCTTGTTTACCTTTCTAAATGGCAAGAGTTCAGTTCAGGCAAAAAATTTGGCCACTTTTCAGTGTTGCTATTTCTGTAGCTTTTATTCTGAGCTAGGAATTGGCCTGAGAAAATGCTCAGAGGCTCACTGAAGAGCAGAGTGGGGTTGTTGGAGGGCAAGCTCTGAAACGTTTGGGCTTCCACCGATGGGAATGCTGCAAGTAGAAGCTGGAGAGGAGCACTTTCCCATCATGTCACCTGCAGAACTCTGTATTGTAGCCCGGCACCAAAAATGCGCAGACCGGACAGCCTGTTAGTCTTCCTGTCCGTTTTTGCTAAAAATAGCAGCAGGCCGGGGCTGTGTTGTCCCTGCGGTGTGCTCTGTGCCCCGGTGCCCTTCGTTGGGACCTCAGCAAAACAATTAAAACAGAAAACAGCCCTCCCTGTCTTTCTCTCTGCTAACGATGAGACCCTCCTGTACTAAGAAGCAGTGGTCAGAGAAGCCTCAGAGGAATGTTAATCCATATAGTTTACGTATGGAACCTTGTATTTTACTAAATTTCCTAAGCTTTTGTTGATTTGTTTTTTGTGCACAGCTACACACATCAGAAAAAAGCCATCTCTTCCCAGTGAACCTTCAGCTGAAGGACAGACCAGACAGATTTATCGACAGTCCAGAGATGATGACAGGTCTGAGCTGAAAGTATTTTTATTCTGCTCTCATCTGGTCAGCTTAATGACTCTAAAATCCTGGCAAAGTTTATGGGTTCAGGAGGGAGACCATGGCTCAGCCGGGCACAGCTGAGCTCTTTCTTGCAGGCACACACAAAAAATGTGTTTACCGAGAGCTGCACCCACGGGCACGTGTGCCCAGAGCCCCGCAGGCGCCTGCGGACATCCCCTTTGCACCCAGGGAGAGTCAAGCCCTGTCCTTGAGCGCAGGCAGCGGCTGAGGTCTCAGCGTGGGATGGAGTCTGCTGGTGCCTTTGGTCACAGCAGAGATGTGGGGCGTCCCCGGGGTCGGGTCGAGGAGGAATTCCTCCCGGAGGAGATAAGGGATGGGGGAGGGCTCTGCCCTGAGTTCTCACAGGAGTGTGGCATCAAGGTTCAGCACACTGTAAAAATGGAGTCTTTTTTTTTTTTTTTTTCACTCCTGTGCTGAGAAAGAATAAAATGTGTAAACACATTTCACTCCTGGCCCGCTCTCTGTCTCTGGGAAGTACGCTCGGATTCCCAAAAAAGCCCGTGCTACATCAGCAGACGAAGGCAGGCAGAGTCAGAGGAGTGCGCTCAGAGAAGGCATGCCGGTGGGACAAGCCCGGCCAGTCGGCCAGCAGAGACAGCGTTTGCCCCGCTGCCGCCTCTGCCCCCGGTGGGACGCGTCGTGCGCCAGCTGCGGGCTCTCGCCGGGGCGGCAGCGTGGGGCTCTGCTCCCCCCCAGCGCGGTCAGCAGTAGCAGCAGAAGGAACTGACTGACCCTGGATGCAAATGAGAACTAGATGCCTCCAGTGAGATTTTCTTTGGAGGAGAGCTGTAATAGAGACATTAAAGCCGTCAGCCACTGACCCAGGATAAAAAGGTTTCCCCATAGTAAATCCCAGTATAAGGGAGGCTTATCTTGCAAAGCATTCCACTTTGGTGAAATAACCTTTGAAATACCAATCATGGGTAGGCATGAAACGCGGCTTCCTTGCAGAAAGAAGAGGGTGTCCGTGTTTTTGCACTAGAGAGGTAACCCCGAGGAGAGGGGTGGGAGATGTGAGCTAAGGCTGCTCTGCTGTGCAAGAGAAGGCTCTTAGTTCTCAGCGTGGGTGGTGCTGGGAGCAGGAGCGACTGCAGGGAGCGTGCTGGAATTCCCCCTCCTGTGCAGAGAAAGAGTCGCTTACACAGACTGTGTTTGCATCAATCTGAATTTGCCAGAATATTTGGAGATCCTGCAGGACCGTTAGGCTGCTCTGGCTCCTCCTCGCCTTGATCAGATTGGTGCGAGGGAAATCAGAGAGACTGACTTGCGAGCAGAGGCAGCGGGCCAGTTATAAATGCCTGCATCTTTTATGCTGTCTTTAATGGAATTACTGTTATTAGTGTTTATTATTTCAACATTTATTAGCTTTTATTGTAAACTGCATTTTTGTAGTCCACTGAAGGAATCCCATCCCTCTGCTGTTGGGTGGAAAACCAACCAGTGCAACTCACTGGGTGGATTCCAGACGAGGTGAAATACGCTCATTTTTTTGTGGAGAATGGGAGACTTCCTTGGTGCCAGTGACGTTTCATTAGCACGAGCACAGGCAGAACACTGAAGGCTCAGGTATTCGTTCGTCGCTTATGAAGCGCCTTGAGATCCTCCTGTGAACAGAAGTGCAAAATGTGACTGTTTCTTTGTTTTATGTTCTCCTGCAAAGTCTCCTCTGGGGAAAGGGGTGTGAAAGCACCATTTCCTGAGTGTTTCTGGCTGTTTATCTCAGCGGATGCCCACACTCCAGCAGCAGAAGTCTTTAGGCTGGAGAGGAAACATAAACTGGGGCACCAGCTAATGAAGAGGTGAAGGCGGTGCAGGAAAATGATGTGGAAGCTGAGCTGAGCAGATCTGAAGGGAGCAGTCAATGAAAGGGGCCCGTGGTCACCAGGGGGAAGGAAAGGAACTGTAAACACTGTATGAAGCACTGTAACCATCCGATTTTTGCCAGAGTGTGGAAGCAATGTGATTGCTTCGCTAACAGGATGGAGCCAGCTTTGCCAAGCGGCTTCCCATGTGGATGCTGAGAGTTGGAAACATGTAGCATAAATTGACAAAAGGTTCCGAGTTTGGGTGTTGTTTGTTTTTCAAGGGGAAGAAAAAGGAAAAGAAAGTGCTAAATTATATTGCAGTGAGAACAAGCACCCAGTCCTTCTGGGAAATCTTCAGGATGGCAGCCAAACGCTGCCTCATCTTGCTGTATGTGCAAGCTGCTCTGCTCATCCACTGGATTTCGGATGTTACTTGGATTAATGGAGCCGGAGGGCGGGGGGAGTGGGGGGTTTTTGTTGCCTCAAGCCAAGCAAAGCTGCGACAGCCTGGGGCCGGGGAGCTCACAGTTTCTGTTTCTCTGGTGGTTCAGTGGAGGTGTACAACTGTGCGACCGGGAGTGCTGACTGCTCTCAGTGCCTGGGCAGGGAGGACCTGGGGCACCGCTGCTTCTGGAGTGAGAGCAGCTCCAGCTGCAGGCTGCACAGTGAGCCCCCCCACATCTCGGACATCTGCCCGCCGCCGGACATTCGGAAGGTAAGACCCGAACGTGGTATGGTGGGCGCATGTGGCATGGCAGGCGGTGCCGACGGCTGCACCGGGCTGCTGTCCCCAGCTGGGGGCAACGGAGGAACCGCACGTTGTCCCTGGCACAGGACAGGGTCCAGCCCAGCGCTGAATTATTCACTGACTTTCGATGCTGTTGAGTCACCTGATGGCAAGGACATCTTTGCTAGTGATGAGATCCAGTCTTCATCCAATATTAGTGGGAAAAGCAGCAGCACAATCAAAATGTCCCAGAGTTCCTGGGGTTGGTAAAAGCGAGAAAGATTTGTAGGGCTGGCTGGAGGATTCTTATCAGGAATAGCGTTTAATGGAGCATGGCTGAAGTGTGAACGTGAGTCCTATCTCCAAGCATGTGTGCTCTGCAGTTCTGCTGAGATTAAGAGTGGCAGAGGGACCTTTTGGCGTTATGCATTTTGAAATGAGTTTTATTTAAATTGTACTTGAATGAATGTTTGTTGGGGGCATTTGGATCTGAGGTTCTGCATAGAGGTATGGTATGAGCCAACAAATTTTTCCCTGACAAGTAGCAAATCTTAAAATGAGCTCCCTAGGGAAGAAGCTGGAGAGGCTAAACAGCTAATGTGAACATCAAAGTTGGCAAGGATACGGGATTTCTGTTCTTAGGGGTGTGTGTAACAATAGCTACTCAAAGTCCGGGTGCTGTAACACTGCATGGAGGGGCTGCAGGATCCCCATTGCCTGCCTCTTCCCTCTCGTCACCGTGTGAGGGGAGTGCTCCCCCTGAGCCTCTCCTTCCCCAGCACACGTCAAGTGTTATCAGCACCTCACCAGAAAATAGTGGAAGGAAATCACCGTTCGGGTCGCAGAGTGTCACAGGACTCTGTCACTGTTTCCTTAGCAAATAGTAGCTGGTAAATCCAAATCCTTCAGAGTCACACGAGCAAACAAGCCCTCGCAGAGCCCTCCTGGAGCGGGGACAATGCAGCAGGCAAAGGACACCCAGCCTGGTGGTGGGTCCTGACCAGCCCTGCTTGACCAGCTGGTGCCATCAGGCACGTTGTGCTGGCTTTGTGTGCCATTGCCTTTGCAAACGGAAAAGAGAAATTTCTGAATTGGAGGGATTTGTCTTACCCACTGAATGATGTGGTTGCTGTGCCCGGGGACACCCCTCGCACAGTGGGACAGCATCATGCCCAGCACCCTGTCCCTTGCAGCGGTGGGGTCAGCAGCTGCCAGATGAAAATCCAGTGGTGTAGGAGATGGATGGGGAACAGCCTTCTCCTCCCACGGCACCAGAATCATCCGGCATCCCGGGTTGCCATGGTCCTGGTGTCCTGGCCACACTCCACACATCAGAACACTTTTGGTCTTGTTTTGGTCCTGAAGAGCCCTGCTGTGTTTTGGACAGCCCTTAAAAACGTGATGGCAGGATTCTGTCTTCCCAGCACACTAGCATCCCTCCTCTGGGTTTGTCTCTGCCCCAACTCCATTTGGACCTGTGGTGTGGAAGGAGTGACGTTTCCCCCCAGATGTGTTTGCAGCTGGAGTAATCCCTGACCAAACCCAGCAGAGAATCACAGAACGGTTTGGGTTGGAAGGGACCTTAAAGCCCACCCAGTGCCACCCCCTGCCCTGGGCAGGGACACCTCCCACCAGCCCAGGTTGCTCCAAGCCCCGTCCATCCTGGCCTTGAACCCCTCCAGGGATGGGGCAGCCACAGCGTCTCTGGGCAACCTGGGCCAGGGGCTCACCACCCTCATAGTGAAAGATTTCTTCCTGATACCCAACCTAAATCTACCCTCTGGCTTCTCATTTGCAAAGCGGCAGCGAGGGGAGCGTGGTGGCAGGCACACTGTGGGGGAAGCAAGAGTGTGAGGAGCCATTTGGTCTTCTTCACGGGGGGCCAAGTGGGACGTGGACACAGGCACGGGCTCAGGGATGAAGGTCAGGAGCTTCCTGGTGGTTCTCCAATGACCTTTCCTGCAGATCGAGCCGCTGCGCGGGCCGCTGGAGGGGGGCACCCTGCTGACCATCCGTGGGAGGAACCTGGGCCGACGCTTCAGCGATGTCCTGGGCGCCGTCCGGATAGGCAGCGTGCAGTGCACGCCACTGCCCCACAGATACATTGTCTCCGAGGCGTGAGTATGGGGGGAGCTGGGGAGAAGGTCCCTGTCCCCTGGTGTCCCCTGCCCGTGCCTGTCCCCTGCGCTGGGTCCCCGGGCAGGAGCGGGGCGCTGGCCTGGCCTGGGTGGGATGCGGGTGCCCTGCGCCAGGGACGGTGCTGCAGCCAGCGCTGGGCAGCGCGCGGAGGAGGAGGAGGTGGTGGCTGTGGGCTCTGCCCCTGGGCTCTGGTGGGGTGGCATGACCGCCAACCTCCCCTTTCCCGTCTGCAGGATCGTCTGCCAGACGGGAGAGGCTCTGGAGGCGTTTTCTGATGCGGTGACAGTCAACGTGAGCCGGGAAGGGAGGTCCAGGGAGCGGTACTCCTACGTGGTGAGTGGCTGCTCGGGGATGTTTCTTTGGTGATTCTCACGCTGAGGTTCCCTGCACCCCTTAGAACAAGGCTGCAGCCCCGCACCCCCAGAAGGAGGGTCTACGACAGAAAGCATCGGGGTCCTCGAGGAGCGGCTGGCGTGTCCCCTCCCCTGAGCGAGGTCTGGGAAGGCCGGGGACTGCCACCGGGGTGTCACGCACAACCTCGCCCCTGGTCCCAGCTCCTGCAAGGGTTTGTCCCTTACCCTGGCTGGGTCATCATTGCTCCTGCTATAAAAAGGGGCTCATTTTTCTTCCTCCTCTTTTGCTAAAGTGCTATTACAGCCTGTGAGATTTTTTAAGACTTGCAAAGTCTCTTTGTGCTATGGAAGTTACATACCATAGACTCACATTATTTAGAACTGGTATTTTTTGCTGCAGAGATTGTCTTAGTTTTTGCATGAGAATAATATGTAGGGATTAGACTTGAGCTAACCTTGTTGTCATTATACAAAGAAAAGCCCTTTATAGCTTTGTACTGTACCATCTCACAAAGATAACTTTAATCTCTATAAACCTGAAGGAAATCCATGCATTTCTTCTCTTTCAAACAGGCACCCTGGTCTCTGGCTAGAGGCTGTTCACGGGCGTCCAGGACAAACACAGCAGCGTGGGGGCCAAGGGCTGGGGGAGGATCGACTGTGCTGCAGTCGAGTGGCTTGAGGGAAGACTTGAGCCCAGGAAATGATTCCTGGTAGCCATTGGGAGGAATTTAGGGCAGGATTACGGATTGTGATCCCCCACCCTGTATCTGATGATGTGCTAGGCGTGTATTTCAGGGAGGTTTCCCCAGCATGCAGCCGGCACAAGCAGGGCACATCCCAGTGTCCCGCAGCAGAGCCAGGCCTGGAGCGCACGAGGAAGGGACCGGCGAGGCCAGGGCTCTGCCAGGCTTGGCTCAGCACCACTTCCCAGGGGGCCGTTTGTGCTGAGACCCATTCCCATCATTTCCAGGCATCCATGTTCACATCCAAAACGTCTTAGAGATCCAGCAGTCTGGAGGGGAGCAAGGTGCAGCTGGGGTGCGACCCAGTATCGGACCTTGGGTTTGGGATTTCTGGAGTATTGCCATCAGGATGTGCGTGCTGACTCGGCCACATCACCCGCTGCCGGGCCAATTGTCTTCTAGACAAAGAGGAGAAGGGCCCGAGGAGTGGGAAAGGGCTGGGCGGCTTCTTCGCCGGCTTTCGGCGTGCAAGGAAAAGCCCTCTCAGGAAACACCTGTAAAAGCACCAGCGCTAAACCAAGCAAGAGGAGCAAAAGCCAGCTGCTGAACCGAGACCGGGTCCATGACAGCTCTGTGCTGGCAGCTCCTGAGCAGGCTTATGGCAAAGGCCGTCCTCCCGGGAGAGGGGGAGGAGCAGTTTTCTGCTCGGGTGGCACAGCAGAAACCTGTCTTGTGTCTATCTCAGCAAAGCTTGGAGGAGAGGTGAGACGGTGCCCTGCTCTGTGCATGCGCGAGTCAGGGAGCGAAGCTGCACGATGTGTAGCTGCGGCTGTGTTCCACACCGAAAGTGGCTTCTGCACCATTTGCAAACGAAGCAATGCTGTGTAGTTTTCTTGGTTCTCCTCTCACATACAATGGCATGAAGATGGAGCAGACTACACCATGCAAGGCTGGTCTTGGTGAGACCTGAGCTTGAGCATTGTTAGCAGTTTACCTGGAGAAGTCTAAAAGACTTTTGGAACCGCCCTTCCAAAGAAAGCTCTTTGTAAAGTACCAAATATTGTTTGTGTGCTACACCTTTCAAAGTCCCCATCAGATGTATCTAGAAGAGACAGTATTCAGCTGTAATTCTGCTGAGGAGGAGGGAGGAACGTGATTGAGAGGCTTCTCCAGGATATTATAGCAGGCTATGGATGAGCTGAATTTGCCAAATGAGCTGATTTTGCAAAAGTTGTGATGGAGGCGATCAGTGCTGGCAATGCACGGAGAGCAGTAGCCTCTGGCTCTTGCTGAGGGGAAGAGCTGGAGGGCTTTGGGGAACATGAATAATCCTCTCTGCTGTTGTAACTGCAGATTTGAATGCAGAGGTTAGGGGTGAAGGGCAGGAGACAGCTGCCTGCAGACACTCAGAGAAATACAAATAAAGAAAATGAATCCTGTGGAAATGCGTAACGATCAGAAACAACAGAGGAAATGGCTGCAGAGAAATAAAGCAGTCTGAGTGTAGGACAAGGGCAAGGATAGCTATTAATAAGCGTGTTTGTGTGGCTGGGATTGACAGGGAAGGGCATTGGCAGCAGGCGGTATGAAGCAGCCCGTGTTCTTCGTCTCGGCGCGGCTTCGCTCTGCGGCTGCGGCGAGGGATGGGCTGTGGCGGTGAGCAGGCGGCAGCCAACCTCCACAGACCGGTGGGCCTCCCGCCACTGGGGTTTGCGGCGTTTGACAGGGAATTACCGAGTGCCTTGTGGAAGGGTCTTGAAATAATTATTTGTTCTGCCCTTGGTGTCTTATTCAAACCAGAGTGGGGAGGTTGCCCAGCAGACTCTCCTGGGGCGCTCTGTGTCGCATGCATGAGGGTTCAGCGCTGCATTAGTTATCAAAGCCTCAAGCTCATGAAATCTCAGGAAGATTTCCAGGGGCTGCAAATGCAGATAACATACATGCTAATTTCTGCTGAAAATGGCAAGAGGCAAAGTAACTTCCCCCTTAGTTCCTGTCGCCTCAGGAGATTCAGATTTGAAGCTTCCTTAAGAAGGAGTTTGATATTCAATTATTTTGACCCAGGTGGCTTTTTTCACAGATCTCAAGGCCATCATCCAGTGGGGCTTTCGCATTAGCTTTGCATTCAGGAGGAAATGGATCTAGAAGGGCAGAGATGGTGGTAGCTGGAATGAATGAGAAATTTCCTTTTGTTGATGGACCTTGAGCTGTCGCCAGCTCTGGACCCTCCATGGGAGATCTCAAGGGACTGGTGGGATCCTGGGCTCGAGTTTGGACTCATGTCTCATTTATTGCCAGAATTTAGGGACTGCAGAGAGTCACAGAGGTTTTACATGACCTCACTCCTCAGCACATGTACCTTTCTCCCTGTTCTGAAACCCTGCCAGCGAAAGCTTTTGTTATGCTGCTGTTTCAGAGCCTCATAATACTGAATACTTAAATTTACTGAAGCAATTCCTACATGCAGTGTGGGGTATCCAAATGTGAATTTACCAGGCTAGAAAACAGATTTACCCTTTGTTTTTAGCTTCCCATTGTGCAGTCCATATATCCCCTGAATGGCCCAAAGGCTGGAGGAACCAGAGTGACCATCAGAGGCAGCAGGCTGGACGTCGGCTCTGAGCTCCGTGTCCTTGTCAATACCTCCAAGCAGTGCACTGACCTCAGGTGGGACCGGGTCTGGGGGCTGGCACTGAACTAGTGACAAGGACCAAAGTGTAAGGAAGGATGATACTGTTCCCCAGGAGTTCAGGAAGAGCTGGGGTTTGGATGGGGGCCACCACTGCACGCTGCTGCTGGCCTTGGAGCCAGCGTGGCATCCCCACTGGGATCCCTCCTGGCTGCCACCTGCCCCATGTCCAGCGCCCCGTCAGCCTGCTGTCCCCGGTGTGGCGCGGCAGAGCTGTGGCGCAGCAGAGCTGTGGTGCGGGTGCCTGACACCAGCATGGGGCGGGTTTCCCTGGCAAAGCGATGGCGTTGGTGTTGCCCTGATGTGGTGATGGTGACCAGCAGCAGATGAAGTGCTTCTCGCACACCGTTCACAGGATGCTGCCAGGCCCCTTGGGTGTGCTGGGACCAGGACCAAAACCCTGAGAGCGAAGCAGATGTGGGCTTTGTTCCCAGATCTGCTGGAGGCAGAAGGCACCTGCACACCCAGGGTCCCGCTCCTGCGGCAGCTCGCAAACCCCTCATCCTCTATGTCCCCATCTCATCAGCGGGAAGAAGTAGGAGCCTGCCCTTTTCCTTTGGCTGCACGGGAAATCAGTGTGGCAGCCTGGGATGGTATATGCTCAGAATTGCTTGTTAGTAGGCAATGTAATTAATAGGTGATTGGGATGTGACTGGAAGCTCCTTCTTGCCTGCTCTGCTGATGCGTCGCTTCCCGGGGGTGCTCAGGTCCGCGGTGCCTGACTCTGGCCGCTCTGTCTGCCGTGGCTTTCGGCACTTACCCTGCCTCTCCCTGCGCAGCCGCAACGACAGCACCATCGCCTGCACCATGCCGTCCGCGGAGCTCACCACGGCCGTGCGAGTCTGTGTCCAGTTTGAGAACAAGTCTTGTGCTGGCTACAACATCACGTTCAAGTATGAGAAGAACCCGATTATATCAGACATCAACCCCAAAAAGAGCCAGATCAGGTGAGATCCCTCCCCCACCAGAGACAGCCAAGTCTGCCAGGATTTGTGGCCTTTGTTGAGATAAGCCTCTTAATTTTTGCCGAATGCAAAAGTGAAGAGTGCTCTCCCATCAAAGCACAGAGCTAATTGGAGTACCCTGGTGTAGCCCGCTGCAGGCAATGTGAGCGCACCCTGTCTGTGCTGCAGGCCATGCAGAGGCACAGTAGATCGCGAGCAAACCCCATGTCAGGAGCCCAGGAGTCACTGAAGCACAGGCAGGAGGCAGGGCACGGTATCAGGGCCTGTGCCAGGCTCTTGTAGCATCATGACTTCCATTTCGGAGCTGGCACGTGTCTGCATCTGCCTGCAAAAGAGAGGACGGCTCCAGGCTGGTGGGACAGGGTCCTGCAGGGAGAAAGGGGCTTTCTCAGCCCTGGGGTCTGACACCTTGCCTTGCAGACAGGGACAAAGGGGGCACCACAGAGTGCTCTCGGGGTGCTTTGGGTACCCCAGCACTGGAGTAGAACAGGTCTCACACACCAGGACTCTCCGTAGCTCTTTTCAGTGCATTTAAGAGGTGGAAAAAAGTCAGCCTTGGTAACTGTGCTGTGTACACCTGGTGGGTGTTTTAGGTTCAGGTGGGGGGCCTCTGTGAGACCCTGAGGATTTTTCTTGGCAGTAAAACTGCTGGACGATAAGCTGAAATTCGTAATTTTGGATTTCAAACTTCCCTGAGGTCACAGTATTTCATTTTTAAAGCGTGTTGCTTTTAATTTCATGTCTCTCCGTGGAGCTCTCAGGCTCCTGTTCCTTTGGATACTGTGGTGAAACCCCACCTTTCTTGGCTGTGGAGCCGGGAGAACCCAGGGCTAACCAAGAAATCTGAGAGTCCAGCGCCTGTGCCTGCAGGACCATGCTGAAGCCGGCGCGGGCACGCTGCAGGCTCTGATGGCCTGATCCCCTTGGAGCAAAGCCGTGTCTTGGCATTCCCAAGTGCAGTGCCAAAGATGCAGGCTGTGGGAAAATTAATGACAAGGCGCAGCAGTGACTCAGCCACCCCAGCTCCTAGCCGGCTTGTGAACTATGCCGAGTGGCAAGAGCGGCATCTCAGCACAGAGACGGTGGAAGAATGTCACTGCCCATATTCACAAGGGAAACCACCAGGGTATTTCTCCGTCACCTTAGTCTGCTTTCTTAGTACTTACAGCAGTTTCCAAATTTCAGGTACCTGAGAAGGTGACAGCAGTCTCTCTCTTCAGACTGGTTGGTGGCTTGTGTAGCCCAACTGCTCCGGTGCGTTGCTGGGCTGTTGACCATGAGGGGGTCAATAACTTGTGTAAAAATTTAGCTGGATCTGATTTGTCTTACCGTATTGCTAAAATAATCTGCGTAAGCAAAAATTTAAAACAACAGAAGTCGTAAACTAGTCTGCAGGCTCTTTGTTAGAAACTTGGATCATAACTATGTGGTAATATCTACAGCATTGTAAAAGATTTCAGACAACCTGACTTTCAGGGCCTTGGACCCAAAGTCACTGTGTCTGGAGTGTCCTTGAGATAATGGGATTTGTAAGTCCTGACTGCTCCTGACAGATGCTCCAAACAGACCAGCTGTGATACGGAGGAAGGGGAAGGTAAGCCCAGGGTATAGCTTCTGCTGCCCAGAGCAGGCAAGCAGTGCTGGTTCTTCTTCCCTTGCTCTGCCTTGTGGGCATCAGGGCCCTCATTACTGTTGTTAATAGACTGCACATTGAGAGGCACATGTTTTGCATTCCTCAGGCAGCAGATCCAAAACACAAAACAACTTTCACATTTTGATCTAAATCAGAAGTGTCTGGGAGATGTGGGATCCCTGTCAACTGTAGAGGGGTCTTCTCCCTCTCCAAGACTTACAGTTCTCTGGGTTGCTGCAGGGCAGGGGCAGGGAATATCTCCTGGTCCTTGCTTTGAGGGGTTGGAGGTTCACCTCTTACACCGCCGGTGGCCTGGGCAACCTGACATGTACCCCTGGCATGCAGAGGCAGGCTGCTCCTCTGGGGAGCGGGAGCAAGGGGGACAGTTTTCTGCTGAGGGAAAAGGTCCCCCCGTTCCACCACAGCGACTGCTGCTCCTCCTCCCTTCCCTGATACCTTGCTAGCAGTGTGGGTGCTTGCTGCAAGTAAGGAGGAAGATTTTGGCTGTTGGGTCACATCTTCTGCTCAAGCAACTGGGAAGCATCCCTGGGAAAATGACAGCAGGTGGCACCCAGCCATTGCACCTCACTGCTCTGTGTAGTCCCCTGTGATCACCCTCTTTCTTCCCTTCTCCTTGAAGCGGGGGCAGGATCATCACCCTGGAAGGAAGAGGCTTTGAGCTGGTCCAGAATGTGTCCATGGTGGTCCGTGGCATCGGCAGAGAGCAAACGGTGGGTGTCCCCGCTGGGTATCGCCCGGTAACTGGGAGCAGGGCTGTGTGTCTGGTGCCTGAAGATGTTTGGGGTGTGAAGCTGAGGCTTTAGCCCGTGCTACGGATGGGGCTGGAGCAAGGCTGGGTGGGAACACTCAGGTTGTCAGGTTTTTCATATGCGTGTTCTCTCCTGCTTTCAGAGCTGTAAGGTTCACACCGACACTGTGATCACCTGCCCCTCTCCAGCTGCCTCCAACATCACTGCAGGGAGCAAGCCTGCTCCCGTTGATTTCTATTTCAACGGTCGCCTCTATGCGGACGACCGTCCGGCTCTGGATGAGGAGATGTACCCCGAGGAGGCCTTGCACATCAGCAAGTTCAGCCTGGAGTACTATGCTGACCCCCAGTTCTTCACAGCCAAGAAGGAGAAGTGGATCAAGCACCATCCTGGCGAGCCCTTAACTCTGGTTATACACGTAAGAGAGTGGCGTTTACAGCTCTGCTTCTTCTGGGGCATTGCTGCTCCCCACTGGGAAGCTCTTCAGTCCGGAGTGCCAGCGCAGTGGTGTCCACAAAGGCAGGAGAGAGAAGGGGGGTGGATGAGGACAGGAGAGGCAGGAGCAGGCAGTTCTAGCTCAGCCTACTGCCCCTGCATCAGTCTTCACCAGGAGATGCAGCCTGACCTGAGGGTGCCCTTTGAGGCATGATGACAGAGCTGCATTTGAAGGATGTAATAGCAAGAAGCTAAATAAAATACTGGACGTATGAAAAAGAACGATAAAGCACTGGCCTGAAATCAGGCAGGTACTCCAGAAGGTCCTGACAATAGGTATTTATTCCTGCAGAATCAGGTCATGCATTCTTCTCCTTTGGCTACTGAATTCAGCTCAGTTAACAAGGAAGTCGGGATACAGCAATTGGGTGGCTTGGACAATGCGCAATAGTAATTCAAAGGCCATTGTTCACTGCAGGATATCCTCACTGCTTGCAACATGCTTGAGAAACGCACTCCCCCTTTCTCAGGCTCTGCAGACGCATCCCCTGGCTATCATCTCCTCTGTTGTACATCCTTCCCCGCTCCCAGGTGGGCGCTTAGATCCTTATCTGTGGTGCACAGCCAGGACAGATCAAAAGCAGATTTTTCCAGGTTCCACAAGGGGCTTGCTCATCCCATGCCCCATGCTGAGTGAGGAATCGGAAACAGGAAAATGGGGAATGGCTTGGTTCTGGGTTTCCCGTGGAGTGCTGGAAAAATGTCTTTGGTGAGGGAGAGCCCTCCCAGGTCTGAAAAACAGCAGGGAATATGGAAAGTAAAGTAGGAAAATCCGTTGCAATTCCAACTGCTGCTCTAAAGACTGACATCCTGATTCTGTTTTTGTCCTTAGAAAGAGCCTGACAGCCTGGGCCTGGAAAGCAATGAGTACCAAGTGAAAATTGGCCTTATTTCGTGCGAGATCCAGATTGTTTCGGACAAAGTCATCCACTGCTCCGTCAATGAGTCGCTGAGCACCTCGGAAAGACAGTTACCGGTGACGGTGAGTGCCAGGAGCCTCCATGCTCTGAGCACATGGGGCAGAAGGGGTCCCTGTTGCAAACCCCGCATGCGAAGGAGCCCGCTGTGGGCACGGGCACCGGCCAGGCACGCTCACAGGCTGCTTGCACGGACAGGTGGACAAAGCACGCCGTGCGTACACAGTGGTAGGGCTACCCTGGGTCACGGAGAGGGGCTGCTGCTGAGCTACCCGCGCTGTAAGCTGGGGGCAGGAAGATTTTGTCAGTTCTTGCAAGGCGCTGTGAAATCCCAGGCATGTGAGGTTTTGTCACTTGCAGTAATTTTCTTTGTGCCCCTCATGAGATGCATTTGGGGATTTCCATACAGTTTTCGGTCAGCTGGCTGCCTCCTGCCAGAGGCAGAGAGCTACAAGTGGGCATGAGAACGCGACCCTCACTGAGCTGCAATGAGCCACTGGAGATGGGTCCCTGCATGTGACTGGGCAGGGCAAGAGGAGTGCACAGGGCTGGAAAGTTTTGTGTTGCTTCCCAGGGGCTGACATTTTGTCACTGCAAGGAGTTCAGTGCGGAGGACTGTTCATCTTTGCGTCTGCAAAATTCTCAATACTTCATTACTGTCCTTTTTTCCACAGAGGGCTTGACTTACCTTCTCCTCTTGCTCGCAGTTTCCCTCATGTCACATGCAGCCATTGCCAGGCAGGGATGTGACTATGGCTCTTCGTACCTGCAGAGAAAATGCCTCCATCGCCATGGTCTGAGACCCTGCAGCCCCTTCCCAGTCCCCGTGTTAACAGTGAACAGTGGGAGCCTGCAGCGTGGGCAGGGAGGAGGAGGATGGCTGCGAAGGGAGGTGACGAGGCTGCGGACTTGCACTGCCCAGAAGGCACAAAGATGCACCACCAATTCACTGGCAGGGTTGTCCAGTTCCCTGGTTACAGTCTGTGGTGTATGAAATTCTGTGGCAAACTGGAAATGTGGAAATGCAGAAGTAGCAGCATTTCCCAAGTCATTTTAATGGAAATTTTAAATAGGGTAATTTTGGCTTTAGTGAGAAGTGAGAAACAGGGAAATCCCTTTGGGGAAGAAAAGGAATTTATGAGTTTGCTAGTTTTTATATAAAACATTCAGGACAATGCCCTAGTAGGTTTCTAGGAAGCAGGAGAATGATACCCAGCCCTAAAGTATCACATAGCTGTTAAGAGTGTACCAGCAGTGAGTGTGCAGTTAAATAATCAACTTGTATTCACGTCTGTGCGCACTTACTAAGCTTTCATACGTGGTTTGAGTTATCGCCCGCTGGCCATTTCATAGGCAACAGCTGCCTTTGTAAAATTCTTGTAATGGCTTTGATCACACGGGGCCTGGCTTGCGCAGTGGTCCCTACCTGGTCTGCGTCAAGGACAGCTGTGGGGGGCTGCAGAAGCCTCGCCTGCTGGTGCAAGGTCTCTCTTCTGCCGAGCCGAGATGCCTGTTGTCGTGACTGCCCAGTTTGTTCTTGTTTAGATGGCAGAGCTCACATCTGCAGCGATCAGAGCACAGGATACGGCCCTTTAAAACGTGTCCCACTTGATCTTAATTCTGGCCACGATTTTGGGTATGCCTGCTTTGTGAAGGTGTTCTTGGGCCAGGTCCGTGTTAGCAAGTCGCTGGGGTGCAGAAGGAGCTGGTGATGAAGATGGGGCTCCTGAGCCTCCCTGTGTTTTGGGGGTCACTTTCGAGTAGCTCTTTTGGGAGTGCCTTAGGTGAGCTGGCGCACGGTTCCTGGTGACCCCCAAGGCAGCCCTATGCCCCAGGAGTCCTGCAATCCTGGCAGCTCTTCCTGGGAGCAGGGTGTCCACCGGCCCCTTCTGGACCCCACCACATGCTGGTGACAGGAAATGTTGTTACTTAACCTGCAGCCTAACTAATTCCTCTTACAAAAAATTGTACTGAGTAGAGCAATCCAAATAAACAAGAGAAGCTTGCCGAGGCCTTCAAACCCATTTTTGTTCATGACCAAACTGCTTAAACACTGAATTAAACAGCAAGCGTGGGATTTCTCCTCTGGCAAATGCAAAAGGTTGAGTTGGTGGGGAAAAAAAAGACTCAAAACACATCGAGGACTTGCCTCATTGCAGCATTTCAGATGAAAGAGGTGGAAATCTTGAGGCGAGGCAGGGTGCTGTGCAGACTGTGAAACGAACCTCCGTAGATGCTTGTGCAGCGCTCATGGCTCCCCGTCCCCATCCAGCATCTCAGCTCCCCGCCAGCGCGCACCAGGGTGGAGACCAAAGCTCTTAGTGTTCGACGCTGCCCGGAGGCAGCACCCCAGAACCCACCAGCACCAGAGTCCGTCTGAGGGCTGGTACAAGGGCACACTGGGGCTTGGAGCCGGGGGAGCCTGGCTGTGTGGTCCAGCACTGATGGTCGGAGGCGCTGAAGGTTTTCCTGACCCTGGTTGATGGCAGCTGGTGTTGCCTGCGGCAGGGTGGTCCTTCCTCTCTTGCCTGTGGTGGGAGCAGTGCAGGGGCAGAGCCCTGGGCTTGTCTGGATGCTCCAGTGCCCTCACCAGTGCTCCTGAGAGCAAGGGCTTGGATTTCCTGGTTGGCATGGAGCTGTCAGCGACTCGATGTTTGATGCATGGATGTGGTGGGAAGGCCCCGGTTGTGGCACTCCTTCGGCCCAGCTGCTGAGAGCTGACTGTAATTTAACCACAGTGTGCACCTTTCCCAGAGGTGCTCCGTGACACAGGTGTAATCATAAAATTATTCCATTCCTTCCCTACCTCGTTTCAGTTTTTTTTCTCAAGTTTCTCTCACTTCTCATTCCTTGAGAGAAGTGAAACTTGCATTTCCAGAAGTGAAAGACTTGTGTGGTCATGAGTCTTCCTTATCAGATGATGCTGTTGAGCCCTTTCATCCCAGAGGCCTAGAGAGCCGTTTATAAACAGTGCCGAGCAAACTCGCCAGCCTGCCTGTGATGTGTGTTGGCCTCTTCCCTTCTGGTGATCAGGAGACCGAAGGACTGAGCTCAAGTGGTTTGTGCTTGGTGTCACAAGAAATATGGGTTGGGAGCAGAGCCAGCACCTCCTGACACCCAGTCCGCTGCTTTAGCCGCAAGATCATTACTTGTCTCTGGTCTCATTGTTGTTTATTTTTAGTCCCTTACTTTATTTATATTTCAAAGACTTTAAAGTTTCTTTGCCCTCCTTCTCCTGAGTGGCAGCAGCTCTGCTTTTGGAGGAGAACGGAGAGTTCAGCTGGGATTCAAAGGCCATTCAGAGGCGTAACAAAGTCAGATTAGTGGAAGTGGTTTTCTAGTAAAAATAGTACAGGCAGTACTATATGGTGAGGTGAGCTCTCTAAGAAGGGGTTGTCTCGTGCTCTGGGGTGGGTACAGTGGGACCGTGACGTGGGCTGGAGCCTGCGGCTCTGCCACTGAAGCCCTATGCTAGCCCTAGGATGGGCACCACGGCGGTACTGCAACCTGCTGTGAGCCAGCCTCGGCTTTCCACCAGAGCACACAGGAAGGGAATTGGGCTCTTTTGAGACACAGAAAGTCCCCGGGGTCCAGCAGTGAAAGGCACAGCCTGGCCTCCCCACAAAGCCCGGTGGGCTGAGCCAGCATGGTCAGTGCGTCCTTGTGCGAAGGTCTGCTGGGCGCTGCCCTGTAGTCCCTCCTTGCTCCACCTCTGAGCAGCTTGGCAACGTGCTGCTCAGCTCCTGCTTTTCCACCCTCCTTCTCCCTCTCTAGATCCAAGTTGGAAAATTCAACTACACAATTGCGATGCTGCACCTGGGGGGAGGAGAGACCGCGATCATCGTCTCCATTGTCATCTGCAGCATCTTGCTGGTCCTCTCTGTCGTAGGTAAGGGAACAGAATGATGAGTTTCCAGGTTTTTTTCTCATTAGATGTGGAGAGGTGAAGATGACTTACACGTTAGGAAACCTCTGAGTGCTGCCGTTGTGCAGTGTCTGAAACTGGTCTGGGTGCAGCAAGCAGCCACTCTTCTTTGTATGGGACCAAGCGAGTACCCAGGATCAAAGCTTCCTCCAGCATGGAGCATTTGCTGTCTGAATTCATAGTTCAGCTCTGTTACTTGAGCCTGTGATATTTATAACTTTACCCTTTTCCTCCAAATACTTAGTATATAGTATACTATATACTTGGTATTTAGTAATACTATAGTAACTTGGTAGCTACTGTAATACAAAATAAAAAAAGGGTGTGAGAAACTGATCTTGGACTGGTACTGACTTGAACAGGGCTCGCTCACAGGCATGACTGTCCCAGACCATCCCAAAGGTCCACCAAGCCCGAGGTCCTGTCATCAATAACAGCCAGTGACAGGCGCCTGGCAAAGAGCATGAAGAACAGAGCAAGCGTCCTTAGCTGCAGATCTGGAGCAGACACAACAGTTTGCTAACCTCACTGGAAGCTGTGCAACACACCTGTGTCCTTTGGCTAGGGTATCTTCTCATCGCATGCCCAGAATGACTGTGCAGCAAGAAACCTGTCAGTTCACAGCAAATCAGGTGTTTCTAATAGGGACTTAATTTATTTTTAATAAAGGTTATAATGCACACTATTTATTAAATGCACCACCCGTCATTAGAAACATATTTCTGGAGGCATGGGAAGACTGCCAGACATGAACACTGTAATACAGGTGGTAAACGTCTTTAAAATCTGTGTTCATTAATCAGCTGGAATACATTGATATACCGTTAAGCTGAATATAAACAGCCCAGACCTAAATCGAGTATGACAGTTACAGCATGATCATTAAGTTCCAGCCGGTTTTATTTATTTACAGATAATTGACAACTGTCTGATCAGATACCAGTTTTGTTGTAGGTGTTAAACCAACACTGAGTTTAGCTTTCTGCACCCGTGTCAGCAGAGGACCGCTCTGATCCCAGCTGCAGCTGCTCCTAAGCCCTAGTCCAAAAGTCTTGTTCCCTTCCTCTTTTCCAGCTCTCTTTGTGTTTTGCACAAAGAGCCGCAGAGCAGAGCGCTACTGGCAGAAAACCCTGCTACAGATGGAGGAGATGGAGTCACAGATCCGGGAGGAAATCCGCAAAGGTAAATCACTGTGCTGAGCACCAAGGAGGAGCCGGGACTGGGACGGAGATGCCAGAATAGCAAGGTTGAAGCCATTCACCTTCTACTCTGTAGAAGTTTATAGAATTATTTACAGGAGAATTTCTGTCATCGCCTTTGAGCTTCAGCAGGGTTTGCGAATGAGGCTCAGTGGATGGAAGTGTGGCTGTGCTGCTGTGTTGCTGCCTGACTCGGGCAAGCCACTGATCTTCAGTGCCACTGGTTTACCTGTCCTCATTTAATGTCCCTTGGCCATGTCACAGGGTTGCTTGAAGGCCACACTAACCTTTACTGTGCTTTGCCATTGGGTGCAACAGAAATTGCAGCACGCTCCTGGTAGAGCAATGGGAGGAGCAATGCAAGCATCTGCATCTGCTGTCCCCGCGGCCCGTGACTCTGCCACGCATGCTGAGGTCCTCCTCCTGCAGAACCTGCCAGGGGGCTGCGCTCCTGGAGGCAGGGGACCCATTCTCTCTGTCAGCACTGCGCGATGCTGACGGTTAGACCCCAACGGCAGTAGGCTGCTCCTCGAGAAGCCCTGCTTCAGCCCACTCGAGGGAAAGGCTCGAGGAGGCAGAGATGAGACGTGCCATGTATTGCCGTGCCAGCCTGCTTACTGTCTCAGCTGGTAGAGTATCACATCTCTTACCATCTGCGGGTCTCTTTGTGTAAGGTTTTGCGGAACTGCAGACAGACATGACAGACCTGACCAAGGAGTTAAACCGCAGCCAGGGAATCCCATTCCTGGAGTACAAGCACTTTGTCACCCGGACGTTCTTCCCCAAAGTAAGGTGATAAGCGTGTCACGGGTACCTAATCGCTCCCAGGTCCCTCCTAACCAGATCAGGGCTCTGCTTTCCCTCTTCTATAGGGTTATTATAGTGTAACAAAATCATTCCGCTATTATATATTTAGTTGTCACGTATTTCAGCCTCAATTATCATCAAAAGTTGAGCTGTAGCTCCTGGGGTGTGAAGTACAGTCAGGCTCGCTCGCACACGATAGGAGCCCAGCGGCAGCACCATCCCCGCAGTCGCTCTGGCTCGCCTGGTTGATGCTGTTGGACACCCTTTTCCGAAAGCACTCTCTCCTGTGAGCAGAAAGTGCTGGGGACTCCACCTTCTCCCCAGGGGTGCCAGTATCACCCCACTCTGTTCGTCAGAGGCTGAAGGGTGGCTGAAGGGTGTATCTGTTGGCGGCGTTCGGGGAGAGAGGGCATTTTGTTCCACGCAGCGTCCCCGGCTGCTCCGCCGGTCCTCAGGAGCTTATTGGATGTCTCCATCTCCCCCTTTCTCTCCTCTCCGTCAAAGGCTGGGCGCAAGGTGCTCCCAGTAAAACGCCCCTTGTACGCTGAGTCCCAGTCTGTCTGCCCAGCATCCTCATCCGGGGCCGCACCAGACGCGCTGGTGCCATAATTCCCATCACCGGCTGCTCCGCTGTGTCACTGTGGGCCCTTAACAGCGGCGGTATTTCACCCCTGAGGCAGTTGCATTTCAGTGGTGAGGAGCGAGATGATGATTTATGACTGCAGAGTGTTTCATTAGTAGTTATTACTCAGGTTTTTAAGTTATCCAATCTCTATATATCTGCACACTAGAGTCTTTAAGAATCCGTCTGCTATATGAATGTTGGAGATTTAAACATTTTTCCCATCTGTTTCAGAAGTTACATATGTTAAAACACCCAGTACTCCTCTATTTTGACTTAGTCTTCTATAATGCTTTCTCTTCTGGGATTTTTCTAGCTGTCAAATTAGTCTATTTGCAGTCTCCGTACCCTAACGGCCTCGTGTCTGTGCAGACATCTGCCTCCCCCCATTCTTGTGGTGTTTGCTCATTCAAGAGCCTCTTGCAAAGTGTTGAAGGCTTCGTAAACCATACCAATGCATTTCTTCCTAATGGGTGGTCTTCAGTCCCAATGACATGTCTCTCTGTCTCGTTCCCTTGCGGTGCATGGTGAAGGAGGATGTCCCCGGCTGGGTGCAGCCACCCTCCCCTAACGCTGTGCTTGCTTGCAGTGTTCCTCGCTCTACGAGGAGTGCTACATCCTGCCGTCCCAGCAGCTCAGCTCCCAGGTGGGCTCCCAGGTCCAGGAAACTCATCCACTCCTGGTGGGGGAATGGAAAGTGAGTAACCCACTAACAAAACTTAGCTTTTGAGTGGTTGCTAACCATACTCGCGTGTGTTGACAATGCCGCGTGCTTTCTTGTGGTGCGTGGGGGATGCTTATTCACTGAAAACAATTAACACATACCAGCGTCAGATCAGCTTTGGCTGATTGGAGAAGGCAGATCTGTGGATCTGCTCTCACTTGGAGCTCTGTCCCGAGATTCTCCCCTGCTCCGGTGTGGGTTTTTCTTCCCGGGTGTATCACACTGTATGTCACCTCAGTCCACAGTTAATCATAAATGAGATTTCTCCTGAGCGGGGCTTGGTAAAACCTGTTGTCCCGGAGCTGGGTTTCATGTGGACAACAAGTAGGAACTGAAGAATCAGTCACTTAGGTTGCAAGGGAGATCTGCTTGAAGCAGCTCCAACTAGCTGAGTTTGCTGAGGGCCTTGTCCAGCTGTGCCAAATGTCTTCAAGGATGGAAATCCCTCAGCCTTTCGGGGCCCCGTTCCATTGCCCGACCACCTGAAAGGTGAAAACTTCCTTCCTTACATTTAATCAGTGTCCCATACTCTATCTGGTGTC
This sequence comes from Dromas ardeola, assembly GCA_013398915.1. Taxonomy (NCBI): domain Eukaryota; kingdom Metazoa; phylum Chordata; class Aves; order Charadriiformes; family Dromadidae; genus Dromas; species Dromas ardeola. The sequence continues at coordinate 344,227 of VYZM01005851.1, forward strand.
CCTTGCCTCTTGTCCTAGCACTGTGCCAGCAGAGAAGAGCCTGGCTCTGTCTTCTCTGCCCTCCTGTGGGGCAGCTGAAGACTGCAGTAAGATCTCCCCTTACCACTTCTTCTTAAGGCTGACCAAACCCAGCCCTCTCCGCTTCTCCTCGTACACCCACTAATTGTCTTGGCAGCCCTAAGCTGCACTTGCTCCCGTTTGCCAATGTCTGTCTCATAGCGGGGAGCCCAAAACTGGCCACAGTACTCCAGTAGCCTCACAAGTGCTGAGCAGAGAGGAATGGCCATTGCCCCTGCCCCGCTGGCTGAGCTGCTTCTGATACAGCCCTGGAGGCAGTCGTGCCCTCGCCAGGAAAGCGCGCTGCTGACCTGTGTCTTCAGCTCAGCACCTCTGCGTTCAGCAGGGACATCCTTGCAGTCAGGAACGATAAAAGCTGGAGGAAAACAAGCAGCAGGGTTTTTCTTACTCTGCTTTCTAAATTTCTCTTAGATCCCTGAAAACTGCAGACCCAATATGGAAGAAGGAATCTCACTGTTCTCCACCTTACTCAACAACAAGCACTTTCTCATCGTGTTTGTCCATGCTCTTGAGCAACAGAAGGATTTTGCTGTTAGAGACAGGTATGAACTTCAGAACCAAAGACCTGGCAGCTGGAGGAGACTGATTTATTCCTAACCTGTAAGCAATCCAGCCCGTGACTGGAGCCGTGTGTTTCAGCTGAAGGTTGAGTTACACTTGCCTCCCACTTTTCTATTAGAAACAGGCGGCCATAAACCTCTGTTATTCTGAAGAGCACCAAAAGATACGGTGAGTGACTCACTCAGGAGTGTTTGTATCCCTCAACACTTGGTTTACCAGTAAGAGTGTGCAAGCTGACCCAAGGTCCTGCAGCACCGAAAGATGGTTTGAAGTTTTAACACAGTGGAGAAGGCTCATGAAAATTGTCTGAAATACTGTCTTTGTGTTTTGGGGCTTTTTTATGCTAGTCAGCAGTTTAGTCTTGTTGCATTGGTCCTTGAGTCATACACAATTCTGTGTTTCAGATGTAACCTGGCTTCCCTGCTTACTATTGCGTTGCATGGGAAACTGGAGTATTACACCAGCATCATGAAGGACCTCTTGGTGGATCTAATAGATGCTTCAGCTTCCAAAAACCCCAAGCTGATGCTGAGGAGAACGGAATCCGTGGTGGAGAAGATGCTCACCAACTGGATGTCCATCTGCATGTACAGCTGTCTCAGAGTAAGAGAACCAGATGACTGCTGTTGTGGGTGTGAGTTCAGCACTGCGTGCAGCGGCAATGAGGGGTGCGTGGGACAGCTGAGGACCTGCCAGCGTTGCCACTTGAACAGTCACTAATGGTTGACAAACTCTAGAGTATCGAGAGGTTCAAGTGTGGAAAAGCAACCTTAAGTTCAGTTGCTTCTCCACTTCTGCATGGGGATTTGGTGAGATCAGACTTCATGGCAGGCCTTTCCTAAAGCCAGAGCACAAAGTAACTTGTTCACTGTGCTTGAGAAGAGAGCCATAGGGGAGTTGAAAAATAACCAGAATGGCTTGAGGTTTTGGAAACCGTTCCAGTTATTTGTTGTTTTCTCTGACCAGCTCATGCAGCCAGTTCAGCATTGTCTGTCTTGAGCGGGAGAGTCCTGGCTGTTGGGAGCCATGGTGGCACCGGGGCCAGGGGCTGCTCTGTGCCGGTGCCTGGGGGCACGTGGGGCTTCTTGTGCGGGAGGAGTCCTCGTGGTTCCATACTGGCCAGACAGATCTTAGCAGGAGAGGTGGGATTCCTGTCCCAGAAGCCTGACTGTCTTCTGATGGTAATGAAAAGGAATATATTTGGCATCTCAGAGCACATCAGCAGTCCATCTGCTCAGTGCTTTATCTCCAACATTTGCCAGTTCTGGTTGGAATTTCCCAGAAGAATTGTGCAATAACTTAATTGATTCCACGGCAGTTAATTGGAGGACACCCCCTTATACCCACAGGGGAGAGTCTTGAAAAAGCCTTTGAAAAATCTCTTTTCCCAAAGTGTTTGCTATAGCCACAGAAGCAATGCTGTATTGTCCTCATACATATCGTAATGTCTTCTGATCCCAGCTGATGACCACTTTTTGTCCTAAAGCCTATGGTTTTGTAGTCCATAATCTTTAATTTTAGCTCAAATATTTAGCCACTGTAATGAAAGAAAAGTTACAGGAGCGAATTAGGATGTCTGTGCTGATGCAGCATGGCTATCCAGCCTGCAAGAGCAGAAAAGAGTGAATTCGTGAATTTTTTTTCGAAGCTTCAGTTTTTGTGCCTATAGTTAAACCATTGGAGAAAAAAAGTGCTGATCTCTCCTTTTGGAGAGTGGAGACCACATGTGAGGCATCTGATCCAACTCCAGTTTGTGCTAAAAATGGACATTGTGCAAGAAGGCTTTCTCGGGGGGGGGAAAAAAAGAGGAAAGTCGAGTCTTATCACGCGGGCCTGAAGACTTGGGCACGTTACATAGCTAATTAATGGCGAGGAGCTCAGGAGTGCCAGCCCACCCCCACCTCCTGGGGCGCCTGGCGTGGAGGTGCCCATCACCATGGGCTTGGCCAGGGTCTGTGTCGGGGCCGGTGGCCGTCCTGTGGCTGAGGCGATGCCGGTGCGAGCTGTGAGCTGACTCTCCTGTGCCGTGTGGCCCTGGCCCGTGCCACAGAGGGAGGAGGAAGGACAGGGTACGGACGGGAGCAGGTCTGAAGGGCGGCAGGGGCCCTTGGCAGAGCTGATGGGCCAACAGCTGAACCTGCGTTTCCATCCATCTGCAGATGGGTCCTCAGCAGCAGCTAACGTTGCACGCTGGGTTTGCAGTCCCCTCCTCACTCCGTGCCGTGGCAGTGCAGACCATTGTGGCACTTTGTACTGCAGCCTATTTCCCATTTCTTAAAAGCAAATACTAGAGTGCAATAAAGAGTTGATTTCCAAGAGACTTTCACATCATGTATGCCCCACAGTGAAGGTGGGGGACCTGATCAGAGGAGAAACCACGCTGCCTGCCAAAATACGGAGGAGGAGAATTGATCAGACACAAAAGTCTGGAGAGGCCCTTCTACTGTTGCAGGCGGACACGGGCTCAGCAAAGGGACGGGGCAGTCTCGGTCCAGGTCGACAGAGCCAGGACCTTCCCTGCCGCGCAAATGAGCACGGAGCCATGGCCGTCAGACAGACGGCACCTCCTCACACGCGGACTGGTTTCAGCTCAGGGCTGTGATTTAAATACTAGCGATAGTCAAACGCCTCCCATGTGCCTTGCTTTCCTCTGGATCAAACTCTGTTGCCTTCAGAGAGGCATTTCTTGGTTAAAAAAAGAGGCTGCCCGCCTGCCTGTAGCACTGGTCTGTCAGACGTGTGACAATGGGTCTGGTTTTCATTCCTGAATTATCCCCATTAATCACAACGTCTATTCAAAACAGCTGCTGCAAAGGTCCCTGCCGTTGTGCAGTGGAAAAATTCCAAGTGCTTGTATTTTCCCTTGTAAGTCAACGCTACATGCTCGAAACATTTGTTTTGTATTAATGTTCTGCCTAACAGTCCGTCCATTTGTGTTTTGGGGGGAAATGATTTGAAGGAGCTGTCTTCAACTGGGAAGGAGTCGCAGGCCACAGTCACTAGTGGTCTGAACATGTGGAGGGCACCTGAAGGCGACGGAGCCACCCCTCTGACGGGGGAGGTTTGGTTGGGTGCGTGCCGGAGATGTGATGGAGAACTAGCAGGAGGCTTGCTGCTCGCAGCCGGATTCAGAGGAAACTTGCAGCATTTGCAGAACCGATGCAGACTTCTGTTTCTGCAGAACTGAGTGAGAATCGTAGATAAAATGGACTGTGTCTCTACTTTCTGCTACAGCTTTGGTGGAAAATGCTGGAAAAAAAGCCTTTCCCATGACATACCGTGGTACCATTATGCCTGGCTCCTAACAGGAGCAGGGGACTGGGAATTAAAGGAAAATTAAGGTCCTGGAATTCAGCTTTTAGGTCTGGGTCCAAGCTTCCCAAAGTTTTGCATATGGGACGGAGCTGAGGGTTGGTTCTTCACAGAATGCAAATAGATAATCATCCCAAAATTAGCAGGCACTTGGGATAAGCAGCTGTTTTCTGTGCTTTTCCCACCCCAGCCTCACCAAGACATTTTGGAAATGGCCGTGACATGTTCCTGGGAGGACATCTCTAATGACTTGTCAGCCTTGTTAATAGGGCAGCAACATGTGAATCCAGTCTGTGCTCTAAACCTTTTTTTTTTTTCCCAAGGATATAAAACCCAAGCCCTCCCACGCTCATCGTGCGTGAAACAGTTCAAGTAATGCCAGCCTGAACTGTGCTTTCCATTACTGCAAAGTTATTTCAGTGCCCTGGGTAGCTTTAAGAGCCCATAACAGTTCAGTCAAAAATGAAAATGAAGTCTCATTAAAATACACTCACAATAGGAGGAAAAAGGCCCCAGACTGTGTTTTTTTAAGTACTTTTTTGTCCTGAATCAGCACTGATCTCTTCTAGTTAAACTTCCTTTCTCCCAACTAGCCAAGTCCAAAGACAGTTTTGATTTGTTTCCAGATGAGTTTTCCGAACAGCGCTTGAGGTTTCCAAGTTTGCCATTTTATCTCTAGTCCCTGCCTGCCAGTCCTTCTTTCCCCTCTTTGAAATTTGCTGTCTGATTAGCACTTTTGCAGATTTCCATAACATCCCACAGTTCCTGAGCCTGAAAGCCAAAACAGAAATAGTATCTTGCCGGCGGAGCGCTGTCGTTCCTTCCCATGAGGCCAGTCCTGCTCACGCACGCTGCGGCGGGTCCGAACGCCACTCCTCCACTTCCCAGTGCCCCACGGTCAGCCCTGACCCCTGCAGCCTGTGCCGGTTTCAAGCCATAAGGAGCCCCTGCATCAGCAGGACTCACAATTTTTGATGGTTTTGGAGGCAGCCGCGTAGCCATTGGCAGCTCCTCACGTCTCTCTGTGGTCGGAGCCGGGGCCAGAGCTTCCCACGGGGAACACAGGGCAGGCTCCAAACCCTGGCGCTGTTGTTAGCCCTGGATTCATCCCTGCTGTGGGCTCACGCACATGCGACATAAACAGAGTTCCTCTTCATAGCAGGGCCAGCATTGGGATCTGTCGGCACTTGTGTGGGGTCAGCTCGGCCGCGCTCCTCCGTTCGCAGTGCGGGGACGGCAGGTACCGCAGCCAGGGGATGTCCCCGTGTCGGTGTCAGCCTCTTGCTTGCTATCTCGTACTCCCGCCTTTCTCTCAGAAACTAACTCTTCTTTATGGCTTCTGACACTTTCTCCACTCTGTTCACGATCCTCAACTTCTCCGCGTCCCCAGGACTTCACATCTTTATCCGCTTTCTGGAAGCCGTGCTTTCCTCCATTTCCAGCACCGCCAGCGCCTCTCCTGAGCCCGTTTCATGCTGCGTGCTCAGAAGGAGCATTGCAGGAAGTCATTAAACCCCGGCAGAAGGCCCAAGGAGCTTCCCTGTGTTCATAAAAAAGTTGCCCTCGGAAAATCAAGCGGGTGCACCATTGGCACAGATGGTGCGTGCCCACCTACGGCCCTGCTGTAGTGTCTTATCATCAGCCGCGCCGAACGCAGCCCAATCAAAATTGACATCAAACTAATTGCTTTAGCAATTATAGGGCAATTAGAATAAAAGAATCACCAAGTCTTAATTAAGAAGCAGATTGAACAGGATTTAGCAGCTCCTAGCTGAGAAATATCAAAATCATTCGATATCTGTTGTCTTGAGTAGGATTTCAGATGGCAGGAATGTTTGTGCGGGGGGTGTGTGATGCTCAGAGTGTACATAAACGTGCAATAATTTGCACTTGCCTCATTGGAAGGAAATTGCACATGAACATTAGGGAGAATGGGATGTACTCCAGTACTGAAAAGTTCCTTAAGAAAATAGCTAATGTTTTACTTGCACATCAGCGTAGCAGACAGAAGTGGATCAGAAATCTGGCATTAAACCACGTAGCTGAACCGCATCACAAATAGCTGCTCCCTGTTATGTTTTTTGTTTTCATTGCAGCAGTGTCACAATTCACCTCTCTCCTTTAAGACGAAGTTTGATGAATGTAAGGAGTTAAATGATGTGTTTGCTTGCTGTCGCATGGGAACAGCTTGTTGACCCTGATCCTTTCTGTTTTGCTGTGATCAGGGCTCTGCTGTGGTATGAGAAGTATGAACACTGGTTCCCAGAGCCACAGGCACATGGCGTGGACTCAATTCCATGGATTTCAATGGCAAACCAGGCAGCGCAAAGAAGGGAAAAGAGAGAACGCTGGGCGTCCAAATATCTCTGTAGACCTGGATTTTTGTGCACGTCAGCTCCATCCTTGTCCTGCTGAGTGCAGTACGTTGTACAGTCAGCGCCCTGTCAGATTGCAAGAAACATCTCCATACTGGAGTATGCCAGATTCTCCCTGAAGTTCATGTGTAATTTCACATGTAAATTCATGCACATTTGTGTTTTGCTGAGCATCATGCATGGGCATACCCACTCAGCACAGCGATGCATATGCCCCTACCTTCTGAGCAGTACCCGAGCGCTCTGCCCGTGAGACAGCAAATGCTGGCACAGCCTGTTGGTGGCAATCCACGGCCCCCTGGTACTTGCTGGAGAAGTTGGATGGGGTATGTTGATGCTGACAATCACAGCTCACCCTCCCCGAAAGTTGCCTGTGGCTGTTGTTGGCTGTTATGTCCTCTTCCCCATCTGTGCTGTCAACGTTGCCACAAGTCTGAAAACTTCAGAGCAGCCTCAGAGAGATGCTGGTGGGAGTCAGGGGTGGGCAACGTCTCTGAGCACCCGCCGGCGGTCTGCAGCGTCTGGGGTGGACCAGTCCTGCTCCCTGATGAGCAGAGGCACCTTCAGTGTCCGTGCAGAGCCCGTCGCCACCACGCCGCTGGGAGGAGTTACCACCGCCAGGTCTGGTGTGCTTACTTGGTCTTCTTTCCTTTCCCCAGGAGACAGTTGGAGAGCCCTTCTTCCTGTTGATCTGTGCCATCAAACAGCAGATTAACAAAGGGTCCATTGATGCCATTACGGGGAAAGCCAGGTACACCCTCAACGAGGAGTGGCTCCTGAGGGAGAACATCGAGGCAAAGCCGAGGGTGAGTACCTACACCCCAGGGGTTTGAAAGGTGTGTGCCCTGGGGGCGTAGCTGTGCATGAGGATGATGGTACCCGTGCAGGTGTGATAACCATGTACATTATACATCTGTGCAGGCACCTTGCTGCTGCCTAAGCTCACAGCTACAGAACAAGGCTCATAATGACAGTTTGTTTTCATGTCTGTCCCTCGGTGTGTCACCTAAGTAGCTCAGATTAGGGGTGGAGGGAGGTAAGAAAGTTTGTTCTGCTGCATTCAGACAGTTAAAATAACAGGTTTACCATTCCCGGCAAAAGAGCATCTTCACTAGCAGTGGGAAGGTGCGGGCTGTGACCCTGAGTCCCGGGGTGAGGGCTTTGCCCAGGCTGTCATGGGGCTGGTGCTGAAAAGCCGCTCTGCAGATTGCCTCCTGCAGGGGACAGGGCAGACGAGGGCTGTGCGTGTGAAGGGCTTGGTTCCCACCAGCGCCTGACACAGAATTCAGCAAATGCCTTTCCAGAGCCTGGGTCAAACCCTGCTTTCAATTACCTGGCATAAATCTGGAGCAGCTTCACTGAAGACAGTGGGTTACCCCAGATGTGCATCACTGTAACTCAGAGCAGGTTCGAGCTCCACATCCTCTGCGGATTCCTGTTACCAATTGACCTGTAAATTTACAGTGCAGACCGAGAGGGGTTAGCAGCAGGGCGCAAAGTATTAGCTTTCTCGGCAGAAATAGTAACTTCGTAAGTCTGAGCAGGGGAAGTGTGGCTGCTTCCTACTTTGCTAGAAGAGAAAGACGAGTATGAACAGGGTATGTTGGAAGAAGGAGAGCAGCTGCAGGGTTAGTGTTAACTCACTGGAAATCACCCACATTGCTGGTAACTGAACCTCTGCTTCAAAGAAAACCTGCATAGTATACAAGGTGAAATAACGTCTTCATTTAATGCCATGGAGAGAATTGGACTTCACCTGCACATTCACATTGTTCTCATAGTCAAGGATGCTGACTCTGTATCCTGATACTGAAAAGCAGTATTTGCAAAGGAACCTCTAGGTTGCAAAGCGAAGGCGCAGCGTTGCCCTCTGGTTTCAGGCGCACCAAGGAGCGGAGGACACAAGCAGAGGCAGAGCTGAGGCCATCCCAGAGTGAAGCCCCTGGGTGGAGAGGACTTTTTTATAGGAGGAGAGTCTCTCTCTTTGCCCTGCCGCTTTCTGCTGCAACTGTAGCAGCAGCTGTGCATCCCTGAGGTCCGAGCTGCTGTTTGTGGCTGCCCCTTGCGGCTGCTTGTCCCGCTGTTCAGTAGGCTCTCGAGCAGGTTGCTGGGTGATGCTGGTGGTGGGCTCCAGGGCTGCAGCAGATCCAGCCTGCAGTGTGCTTAAAGCTTGTTTAAACAAAGGAGCTCGGCCCATTGCGTCAGGGAGAGGCTGAGCAATGAGCCTTGGCGGTCCCATTAGTCACCCGTCGGAGCCAAGAAGCTGAGGACATGACTGGTTATGGGGGCTGACCTTTCCTCCCGCCCCCGAGGTGGTCTCTGCGCGTCAGGGCTAAGGCCCATTAGCAAGCCAGCATGAGAGGGGGTTGTAGTGTCGCTCCCTGGCTCCGTCAACAAACGGGGCCTTCAGCCTCTGGGGACTGTAAATCAGCACCTCTCACTAGCAGTAAACCCTCGATGACCGCATTTGTTCAGCCTGATTTGCAGCAGCACGGGGCCCAGAGCACACCAGAGCTGTGCAGGCGCCTCCATGCATCCTTGGGAGCCACAGAATTGGGCAGGTCACCCCTAACTCAGCCTCTGCCTGCAGAACCTCAACGTCTCCTTCCAAGGCTGCGGGATGGACTCCCTGAGCGTCAGGGCCATGGACACGGACACGCTCAGCCAAGTGAAGGAGAAGATTCTGGAGGCCTTCTGCAAGAACGTCCCCTACTCCCAATGGCCAAGGGTGGAAGACGTCGACCTCGGTAAGGACTAGGTGCATGGGACCACTCAGTCCTTGAAACCGGATGAAGCACCTGGTGTTGCATGGTTGCATGGTAGCTCTTGGCGTCTATCAGAGGGCAGTGGGCAATGCAGCACAGACAGAGGGCAGACGTTAGAGCAACCTTTTCCTGAGGATGATCTTCAGGAATGAGCGATGAGACCAGATACTGGTGGGCAGGAATAACTGGACACATAACTGGAAAGAAGCTTTAGGAAAGCCTAGGTGGCGCAGAGACATGCTTGGACGTGCACCCTTTAAAGCCTATAGTCTTAACTCCAGAATAGGTACCCTCTAAAACACCCCTAGGCCTGCAGATGGCCTGTTAATAGATGTCTCTCCATAAGCAGCTGTAATGAGCCCACGGACTCCTGTCCCTCCATAGGTCTGTCATTTGTTTATCCAGTGGCCAATTCCTTCTCCCAACATTTAAGAAGGATCCAAGGCCAATGCTGGTAAGAGAAGCCCACGCTGTCTGTGGTGCCTCCATGCCACGCAGTGGGCTGTGGAGACGCACCCTGGCTGGCCACAATTGCAAGGCGTGATGTTCAGTGGGCTCAGTGCCGGGGGAGTCTCCACAGAAGAACGCCCTGGGCAGGAGCAGTGACGGGGCCCCGCTCCTCTCACCTGGTGCGCATGGCATGTCCCCTGTTCACACATGCATGACCAGCTCTGCCGTGTGTGGGGCCACCACCAACCTTCAGTGGCCATGTGCAGGCCATGCGGCATCTCACCTGCCTGGTGCTCCACAAGGCAGGTCGCACACAGCCCCCGGGGATAAGACAGGGAGAGGGGAATGGGGAGATGTGCTCCTCCCTGTCTCTCCCAGCAGGGGCTTCGTCCCAGCTCCATCCAGGTCTGCCCGAGTCTGGAAAGCCCCACTCCAGGGGCTAACCCTGGACGCCATTGCTAAACGTTTGCTCTGGTTTCTTAGAGCCCTGGTGGCCTTGGCAGTGGGGCTGTGCAGCCCTGAGCGCTGCATGGCCAGTCCCCCGAGCCTCAGGCCCCACTGTACGTGCCTCCTTTGGTTGGTGTCTCACTTCTCCCCTCTCTGTGCTCAGAGTGGTTCGCCACCAGCACTGACAGCTACATCCTCCGGGATCTTGATGACACCTCAGTGGTGGAGGACGGCAGGAAGAAACTCAACACATTAGCACATTACAAGGTAAATGCTGCGCTGCAGGAAAGCTTTGCCTCCTCGGAGCTTGCCTGGCCTCAGGGGCGAGCTGCGGTTCCCCCTCCAAAAACAGGATTATCAGGAACAAGCGGGGAGGTTGCCATAGCTCCATGAGAGCTTCCGGGGAATAGACATCTGCCCTGGCGAGAAGCTCGTTAATATTGCAACACACTGAAACTAATTAAACACTCTTCATGCAAAACAAGTTATTACTGACAACAGAAAGAGGAGGGAAAAAAGCTCCTATTCCCAATGGCCACCAGCTTGGCTGATTAGTATCACTCTGCTCTTGATCCGTGCTCCTGATGAAATCACTGGCACAATTGTCGCTGCCTGCCCTGAGAGCAGGGGCCGGGGATGCCATCGAGGAGCGAAGGCCAAAAAGGTGCGGAATTGTGGCAAATCAAATTGTTTTCTTGACCATTTTTCCTTTTAAAATTAAATGAAAACAGAAATTCTTATATGATTTCCATATTCCCTAGTATGCCTGGGAGCATAATTCTCGCTGGTCTGTAACAGTGCATGGAAAATCAAAAACGGAGCTGAGTACTTATTATTATTTGTGTAACAGCCGTGCCGCAGAGCCCCACTGCTGGCACGGTGCCCCGCAGCGCAGAGAGGTGGTACCGGCCCTGCAGCTCCGGGCTGCGGCCAGGTTCCTTCTGCCCTTCCAGGGAAAGGCAAAATGGCATCTGCACCACGTAACGCTCTTTCCCCTTCCAATCACCTGGTGTCGACATCCAAAACTGTTTCTTGGATACCTGTATTTGCCTGATTCCCATCGGATTTGAGAACCTCATTGTCTTGCATTTTCATTTAAAAAACCCTTTCCATGTAGGTCAGTGCCGTTACTGCGGGTTTCCAAGCCGGGGAGCTGGGGCAGGGCAGGCGCAGAGGATGTTTGTGGCAGAGCAGCGATTGCACCAGCGTCCCCCAGCTCCCGGGATCTCCCCGGTGCCCTTCCCGGCTCTGTGGGAGGCCCCGTTAAGGCTCCTGTCATCGACATCTGCTTTCCTCCGCAGATCCCTGAAGGTGCGTCACTGGCCATGAGTTTGTCGGACAAGAAGGACACCACGCTGAGCAGAGGTAGTGTCTCCTCTCTCTTCCCCTGTTGCTGGTGACCGGACAGAAACACTGGTGTTTCTAGAGAGGTGTCTGTGGCCAGGGATGCTGAGATCCAGTTGCCAGCCCTTTGCCTGGATGTTGGGGTGTGGTGTTAGCCTGTGCAGGGCTGGCTCTGGTGTTGCCAGCACTCATGGAGCACCCTTTTGTAGTGGCGCGTTGGGCAGAGCTGGGCATCGGTCGGGCCAGCTTTGTGCCTGGGAAGACACTGAGCGTGGTCTGCGACTGCCACCGCTGCGCGAGCTGGCCAGCCGGCAGCTGGGACACGATCAGGAAGCTCTCCAGGTCCTGCAGGGTCTCCACTGCTCTCCTGAAAACCCCCTTTGACCACCCTGTGGCGTACGTTTGGGGCAGAGACAGCGGTGGAGCTGCAGGAGATGTACCTCCCTCCTTCCTGTGGGGTTCCCCCCTGCCACGGCTGAGCGAGGCGTCCCTGCTCCCCGGGGGGATGCAGGTCTGAGTCCTGCCATGCAGGCAGTGGCGGTGTGACAGTCCCAGGTGGGACCGATGGCGAGACAGACAGGCGGAGTAGAGACACTTAGCGCTGTAATGACTGCCATGTGTGGTGGCATTGTCTGAACCACAGCCAGCACCCGGGGCGGGGGAAGGGGGGTGCGGGGAGCTGGGAGCGGGGCTTCTGCAGAGCATGGGCAGTTCCAGTGAACAGGTTGAGGGTTCGTCCAGGTCAAAGCTGCAGTGGCCACTGGAGAGGTCACGGATCCCCGAGAGTCTGGGACTGATCCTGGAGAGTAGGCGGCTTCCACACCTGTTCAAACTTTAAGGCTTGTCTATGTTACTTGCAAATGTGGGGTTTTGTGCCCGCTTTTCCTTCTGTAGGAGAAATGAAGGTCTGGGAAGTACACATTTCTGATATACACATTGTCGGAGTGTCATGCTTGTGGTTTTGCTTTGAAAATGTGTTATCTGATATCCTCCTCTCCCCACTTGCTGGGGTGCTGAGTGCTTTCCCAGCCCTTAAAATAGAGGGCACCTTTTGTTTCCCATCCTCATTAGGGTTTTTCATTCAATCTGTGCTAACAAAATGAAAAAAAAGGAAGGATCTGAAACCACTTGATTGGAAAAGCCCTTTCCCTCCCGATTACACATGTTCAGTTTCTTGCCAGCGTATTTCTAGGTTTCAGGCTGTGCAGAGAGCCAAAACAGACCAAGGGAGACGAAAATTCACGTTGAACAAGGAGTTTCAAACCCCGTCTGCAGGCTGCCCGCACCGAGCCTGTCTCTGCAGTGGGGGCCCTTTCGCCCACTGGAGCAAGGAGCTCCTGGGGGCTGTGGTGGCCCCAATGATGAGGCTGGGAGATGGCCCAGGGCATGCGGGGCTGCGGGGCATCGCAGGGCACAGCAGGGTACAGCGGGGCATCACAGGGCATCGCAGAGCATCACGACGCAGGAGTGTCCCTATGCTGATTCTGTTCTCGTGCCCTCTTGGGTCCCTTATAAAATACCCCTTCGGAGACCTCAAGTCCTCCTTAAAGTACCCCCTGAGGTACTTGCCACGTGCCCCAGAAGGCAATAAACAACCCCAAAACAAAGAAAAACGCTGAGGTCACTTGGGGTGGAAGGCCAGCTAGGTGCCGGGGGTTCTTGGGGAAAGCCAACACCTCCTGCCATGGAGGGTGTCTGTGGAGGCGGGTTTCGGTTTGGGTCCTCCAACTGAGCCGCTCTGTCTCTCTTTTCTTCACAGTGAAGGATTTGGACACCGAGAAATACTTCCACTTGGTGAGTATTCTGCTCTCGGCTGCGGAGGCTGGTGGTTGTGTGGGGGGATCAGGGGGCAGCTCTGCCCTGTGCCCTCCCAGGAGAGCGCTGCTGAGTGCAGGGCCCTGGCTGCAGGACGCGCGCTCTGCAGCATGGCACTGCCACGAGAGGGGACGGGTCACAGCGGCAGCTCCACTCCCCCAGACCTCTCCTGCCCCCGTGACAGTGGGGACGATGGCAGAGCGCCTGCAGGCTCCTTGCGGCAGTGGAGGGCTGCCCATCTAATCTCCTGCACATTTTGACATATGTCACCTTTATGATGGCTGCCTGTTCGCAGACAGGGGAAGCTGTTGCTTTCATCCCTGCCAGCGGGTTCCGTTTCGTCTCCAGCAGCAGCCGTGCTGAGTTGTGGTGAGCCCTCAGCCAGGCAGGGGTCAGGTTGTCCTCTGCTGCCAGGCTGGCTCTCAGGGAGACGTCCCCCCGAGAGGCAGCAGCCTGGAAAGGGCTGGGAGCAAAGAGGTGCCCAGTCAGACTGTGTGCGCAGCGATCTCTCTCCTGCACTGAAGGCTCTGGGTCCTGGTTTTTCAGTGTATGTGATGAAAGAGGAGAAAATCTTCTCAGCCTTTCTGATTTTAACTTAATTCATCTCCATGGGTGGAACGTCAGATGTGATGAACGAGCTGGATCAGGGCTCGTTAGTTTTCTTCCGAGAGGCTCAAAGAGGTGCAAAAAGGTTATCTGTAGACAAGCTTTAGTACTATGGGACATCATAAAAAATTACCAGGATGGCAAAGTAATTGTTGTGCCTGATCTGGCTGTCAGCAGGCACCAGGAGACGGGGAGCGCGGTGGGAGCGTGGCGCAGCACCACCGGTAGCACCCGCGCAGCCTTGGTCCGGTAACCTCCCGGCAGCCCCTGGCACGCCGCCCACTCCCAGCCTGGGGAGATTTATTAGTTCCTGCTTGTGCGCCACACTGGAAGTACGAAGTGCTAAATGTTGCTAAAAGCTGTTATGAAAAAAAGTGTTATGGACAACAACAATATTTTATAGCCTGATTATTATTTTTTTTTCTCTGCTGAAGTTTCCGTGCTCAAATAGAGGACAAACACACAATGCACGCACGCACATGCACGCACGCACGTGTACACGCAGAGCAAGGAGGGAGAAGGAACGGGAAACCGAATGTGCACGTGTGAAACGATGCCAACATGGACTTAAATGGCTTACTAGGTCATTATAGAGCAGTAATTAACTGACCTGACCACTGGAATATTTATTTTTGCTTTTAAAAAGGGCAGGGTAGGAATATTGGCTGATCATTTGTGCACTTTTTCCAAATCTATGAAAAGCTGCTTTCCGCAGAAGCCTTGTGCATTGCTTCTGGGAGCCTGAGCTGCAGCCGCACAGGAGTACTGCACAGGGAGCAGGAAGGCGAGCAGATGAACATGCAAAGTGAGATTGATTGTTTCATTTTCTTTGTCTTGCTTGAGAGAGGCAATAAAGAGCGCAAGAGAAACAATTGTCAGAAAAACCGAGTATTATGAATCTTTTTTAAAGCCATAGAAGGGTGTATTTATAACATAGTAACTACTTTTTAATTGAATTTTATATGCAGTTGAAATTCTATACTTAAAGGAAAATTCAGTGTGACGCTTCCAGAGAGGAGCGCTCTGAACATGTGTTTTATATCGGACCAGGTTCTCCCAACTGATGAATCCGTTGAACATAAGAAGTCCCACAGACAGAGCCATAGGAAGAAAGTCCTACCAGAGATCTACCTGACCAGGCTGCTCTCCACAAAGGTAGGGGACGGGACGCCCTCCTTCACGGCAGGTGGGATCGTTCTTTGTGGTCTGTAGTGAGAAGCCTGCTCTAGGGAAGGAGCGCGGTGGGGCCGGCTGCCCTCGAGAGGCGGTGGGACTCTTCTGGAGTGCTGAGCGCGGCTGGAGCGTGCTGAGCGAGGCTGCCGGGCACCACCGGCTCCTTGGGTTCTCTCCAGCTTTCCAGCTCGCCCTTGGAGCAGCAGCGCTGCCGCATGAAGCCCCACACGATCTCCTTGGCTGGCCTGGGGTCTGTGCACATGAAAGAGATGCTGACTGCCACAGGGCTCGGGGTGCACAGTTTAGACCTGAACCCATCTCCCCAGTGAGAGATCCTGCTGGGAAGTGAGATGGAGGTGCTCAGCTCTGGGAGCAGGGGGAATGTCTGTGTGATCTTAATTCAGATTTGGACTTCCCCACTCTCTGCGAGTGCTCAGCTCCAGCAGTTGGGCTCCAAGCCCATCTTTAATCCCAGCATGATGCCTCACTGGAGCTGAGATCACAAGAATGGCCAGCAGTCTCTAGTCTTCTTTGTATTTGCTGTACAGAACAATCACAGATGTGAGATCCTAGCAGTAAGAAAGAAAATCTTGATGCCAAAAGAAATTAAACCCAAGTGCAAGCTAATTATATCGCTATGCACAAACAAACCTTTCCCTCCCTGCTTCGGCATCCTCTTTCTCTTCTGATTTATCCAACTGGCAGCAAAGGAATTCCCCTTGTGCGTGGCAGTCGCAGCCCCTCGTGCTGTTTTCCTGGGCTCGGGTGCTGCCGCTGTTCCCAGTCTCCATCGTGTGTGCTTGTCCCGCAGGGCACGCTGCAGAAGTTCCTGGATGACTTGTTCAAAGCCATTCTCAGTATCCGAGATGATAAACCACCTGTGGCCGTGAAGTATTTCTTTGACTTCCTAGAGGAGCAAGCAGAAAAAAGAGGGATCACAGACCCTGACACTATGCACATCTGGAAGACCAACAGGTTTGGAAGAGGAAATCTCTCCTTTCTTTCCTTCCTTCCATCTCTCAGGAGCAGCAGCTGCAAAGCCTTGGTGTCCTGGACTAATCATTAGGTTGCTAAAAGTAGAAGAGGGACTTGGAAAACAGGAGGGGTGGCGGAGGGGGCGGCGAAAGACGAGGCCAAACACAGAGCTCAGGGGAGCGGCGAGCTGGAAGAGGAGGCGTAGGCAGATAAAGGGCAGATCGAACTGGCACACGAATACAAATAATTAAAGCAGAAACAGAAGCGGGACGGGCCGACAGGAGATAGCAATGGTGTTAGCTCCAAGCGCTGGAGATCTGAAACAGTCCAAAATCATGTCAGGTCTTAAAACATCACGGAGGTTTTAAAACCAGCACATTTGGCTCCTTTTCATTTGCTTTCTGGCTTTTCAGCCCTCGGGGGCACTTTTCCCAACTTATCTCTGTAACCGAGCTGAGACTGCAGGGCATTCACAGGACTCCAGGAGCTGGTGCTGTGACAGGCATGTGCTGTTGGGCACCGCAGCTCCGGGGACCCGCCGGGAGCGGTGCTGAGAGACGTGATGAGGAGCGGGAAGGGGGTGGGGGGGGCCAGAGTGAAGGGGGGGCAATAGAGCAGGGGAGAANAGAAACCAGAAGATTGAACCGGGGAGAGCAGGGAGCTTGGAAGGAGCATCGAGGAGAGGCTCAGCGCTTCTGAGACTGCAGGAACAGTAACTGTTTCCAGCCCAACATGTGAAAATTAAAAACAAATTTGGCTGGGATAGCAGGCATGCAGACGCAACCATTGTGCTACAGATTTGCCTACCCTTCATTACCTTTAATTGCCAGTAGAGCAAAGACCTATAGCGGCTTTCACTCTTCAGCTGCTGAGGAGGAATGGTAGGAAGGGCGAGCGATATACTGAAACTGTGTTGTGGCCAAATGAGCAGTGAAATAACTGGAGGAGAAAATGATGAGAGGGCAGAAAAAAAACACACATGAAATGCATTTCATGGGGCCAGGCTTACCATCAGAACCAGATGACGGTTACTGTTGGGGAAGAACGAAAAGGAGCTGACACCACTGCTACAGAAACCAGCAAGTGGGGAAGCTTGATTGCACAGCCCCGTTCAGGCAAACCTGCCAGTGCCTCTGCTGGACCATGCTGCTCAGGGAGCTGCTGAAGGAGCTGGGGTATGCACTCGCCTAGACAGGCTGTACGTGAAGTCTCCTGTCCGTGCCGCCTGCTTCAGCCTGAAGAAGTGTTTCTTCAGGGTGAAGACATGCGCCTGCCCCTCTAGCAAGGCAGAGGGCCATACGCTACCAGGAAGTGACTAAATAACAGAACCTGGCTCCTTATTTTTTCCCTCTCTACTGTTCACTTTCTATCATCATCTGTCCTGCATTTCCTCTCCTCTCCCTCTGGAGTACAAAAATTCACCTGGTGCATGTTCCTGGCTTGTTTCTTTCGCAGCCTACCTCTGAGGTTTTGGGTCAACATCCTGAAGAACCCCCAGTTCGTCTTCGACATTGACAAGACGGACCACATCGATGCCTGTCTCTCTGTGATAGCCCAGGCCTTCATTGACGCCTGCTCCCTCTCGGACCTGCAGCTGGGCAAGGTACCCTCCAGAGAGGACAGCAGCAGGAGAGGCTCCTCCTGCTTGGGCAGGCATGGGGTGGGAAGGGACTGTCGGAGGTCACCCAGTCCATCCTGCCCCAGCAGCGGGGCTGGCTGGGAGCCACTTGCTCAGGTTCATGCAGATGAGTTTTGGCTGTCTGCGAGGATAATTTCTCCCCCCCCTTCCCCACCACTTTGATCAGTCTTGAGCTTGAAATTTGCACCACCCCCACCCC